>JAJOZX010003015.1:330000-550000 GCA_023014485.1 Bathynomus jamesi
TAATAAATAGTTGGGTTACGAAAGATATTTATGCCACACATGGGTTCTGAATACACTTTCCTTCTTAGAGACACCTCTTTCCATCAAAAGTAAAAATCACTACGCCCTTGCCTAGGAAGGCTCCCCCATTCATATATGATTAAAGGGTAATGATATGTATAATTTACATAAAGGTTTTATATAAGGTTTCGGCAAATTTAAAATGGAAATATGCTTTAGCCTTCAGAATATATTAATATATGCTTGTACATTTCTTTTCAATCAGTAAACAAAGAGAACTGATACCACCTACAGTATGTCTCTTCAATGACCTACCTTGTCACAATTATTTTAATATGTAATTATATTATTTATTGGGGTTGTTTAACCTCCTTCTCAACATCTAAGGTCATATGACGGAGGGGACCTACAGCTTTACGTGAGATCCGAACAACGGGTCGCTACATAATCTGAGCGCGGAGGACGGTCTCCCATCCAACTACTACCCAGACCCAATGTCGCTTAACTTCGCTGATCTCCGGGAAGCGGTGTTACGACATTGGCCACGACGTGTATATATATATATATATATATATATGTTACTACTACTACGAATGCAAAAAAAACTTGGTTTAACGTTACTTGTTCTGATGCTATCCGCAATAGAGAGGAGTCTTTCAGAAGGTACCGGTGCCATCCAACTCCTGACTCTCACTCAGCTTATATTTCTGCCCGGAATCGTGCAAAATCTGTTCTTCGACTTGCCAAAAATTTCTTCATCCGCCAAAAATTTCCCTCCTCTTTTTCCATTCCAATGGCTCAGTTACTGTCTCTTCTCCTGACAAAGCTGAACTCTTCGCTCAAATTTTCGCCTCCATCTCAATCATGGACAATGCCTGTGCTGTTCCTCCATCTCCTCCTCCCTCTGACTTTATTATGTCTCAAATTAGACTCTCTTCCAAAGATGTTGTTTCTGCCATATCTGGGCTCAACTCTAGGAAGGTGTACGGTCCTGATGGTGTTCCTCCTGTTGTTCTCAAGCACTGTGCTTCTGTGTTGACATCTTGCCTATTCAAACTCTTTTGTCTTTGTCTTTCATCTAGTACTTTTCCTTCTTGCTGAAAGTTCACTTTCATTCAATCTGTCCCAAAGAAGGGTGACCACTCTTAACCCTCAAACTATCGTCCAGTTGCTCTGATTTCTTGCCTTTCTGGAGTTTCTGAATCCATCGTTAATAGGAAGAGTCTTAAACATCTCTCTTCTCACAATCTTATTTCAGATTGTCAATATAGGTTCAGCAAGGGATGCTTTACTGGCGGTCTTCTTGCATATCTCTGACTCTTGGTCATCCTCCTTTAGGGATTTCGATGAAACCTTTGCTAATGCACTAGACAAAACAAAAACTTTTGATAGAGTCTGAAATAAATCTTTAATTTCCAAACTGCCCTTCTTCAGTTTTTATCCTTGTATCTGTTCCTTCATCTCTAATTTCCTTTCTGGCTGATCTGTAGTTGCGGTTGGAGATGGCCACTGTTCTTCTCCTAAAGCTATTAACATTGGTGTTCCTCAGGGTTCTGTCTTGCAACCCACTCGTTTCCTTTTATTTATCAATGATCTATTAAGTTGTACTTCCTGGCCTATCCACTCCTATGCCGATGACTCTACTCTTTACTTCTCCACCCGCTTCGCAAAGCATCCCTCTCAACAGTAACGCCATGCCTCGCGTAGGATGGCTATGGTAAACCTGACCTCTGATCTTTCTGCCATCTCTGATTGAGGCAGAGAAAACCTTGTGGTTTTCAGTGCCTCAAAAACTCAGTTCCTTCACCTGTCTACTTGTTACAATCTTCCACACGATACGACTATCCCCTTACCTTCAGCAATACACAAGTCAATCTTTTCTCTTCTCTTAACATTCTTGGCGTTTCCTTTTCTTGTGATCTTTCCTCGAAAGATCACATATACTCTTTTTTCTAAATAGCTTCTAAGAGGTTAGGTGTACTGTACCGGCTCCGCAGTTTCTTCACCCCAGCACATTTGGTCTCTATACAGGGGTCTTGTCCGCCCCTGTATGGAGTATGTTTCTCATGTATTGGGTGGCTCAACCCACACAGCTCTACTTGACTAGGTAGAATCAAAGGCTTTTCGTCGCATCAATTTCCCGCCTCTGACTGACTGTCTTCAGTCCCTCTCTCTTCGCCGTAATGTTGCCTCACTCTCTCTTTACTATTGCTATTATAACGGACACTGCTCTTCTGAACTCTCTAACTGCATGCCTCCTCTTTTAAGGAGAGCTTGCAGTACCAGACTTTCTATACAATCTCATTCCTTTTCTGTCCAACTCTCTAACGCAAGGGTTAATCGGTATTTTCACTCTTTCATCTACTCATGTGGTAAACTCTGGAACAATCTTCCCCAATCCATCTTTCCTCCTGTCTATGACCTCCAATCTTTCAAACTGCAGAGTGTCCAAGCATCTCAAAAACCCTGGACCTTGATTTCAGCTCTTTTCTTCCTCTTGGAGGGGGAACGTTTTTGCGGGCAAATTCGCCCTTGGCCCTCCTTCCTGAAAAAAAATATGAATAGAGAGAAGACAGAGAGACAGACAGATTTTATCTCTTTATATTTAGTTAAGTTACATTATTTGAAAGGAATTATGTTAAAGTAAAAAAATATGTAGTTATGATCACATTTATCTATATTAAAAAAATACTTAAAATAACAATAATAATTAATAATAATAATAATAATAATAATAATAATAATAATGAACTAAAGAACACGTGTGGTGTTGCGGTGGAATCTTCAAACGACGCCTGGCTCAAAACAATTCCAGATGAGCCGGGGGTACCTGGCTATGTGAGGTGAAGAGCGCAAGAAACCAATACTCTACTTCACCAGGCCAACTTAAGAGAAGGGGGCAACAAGCTTGACCTTCGTGAAGTGACAAATCGCACGGAACATTGAAGAGAGGTTGAAAGGTGATAATGGTACGTTTTATAATATTAACATGGTTGATGCATAAATGAACGAATAGGAAGTGTTTCTTAATTCATTAGTCATTAAAGACTAATAGTAGGCAACAAGTAGCATTTAAAAAGGCTTTATTCACCCGGAACAAATACAGGGTGTCTCAGAACTCGCGTACCATATTTATAAGTGCGGATGACCCGAGTCTGTGGTGCGCGACTTCTGAGACACCCTGTACAGTATAATGGGCGCTCCCATTAATTCTTAAAATTTTTCAGAAAACAAAGGATAAAGAGGAGGAGAGACGAGGATACTTAAAAGGAAAGAATGACCCGATATCTGAATTTAAGTTAGTATAAATAATAAATAAAAACTACAGGGTGGCCCATAACTCCCAATCGGTCATAATTAAAGCGAAAATATAAAAATCAAACAAAGTAAAACGTTTATAAGTTTAGAAATAGTGATTATTTAAAAAAGAAATTAATTAAAAATTTATCTTTTTAAATCCGCTAGATGGATTTTCGCTTTAATTATAACGATTGGACTTATGGGTTACCCTGTATATAGCGTTAATTACACAATAGAAGAAATAAGGCGAGTGAAAGAGATACTCAAATAGTGATAGCTGTTTTGATACACGTACGCATTTCGTTGTTCTTTTATCGTTATAACTTATAAAAGAACTGTAATTAGATATAGGCCTACAGTAGGCCTGTTCAAAAATCAACTTTTTCTTATTTTCATAGGTTTCTGTACATTTTCCCATGCTTTTTGACCTGAAAAAGCCGAAAATCACAACTATTTTGACCTAGGATATTGGGAAGCATTGCCGCATGGAGCTTTAAATTTTCTGCCTTGAAATCGGCCAAAGCGCCAATTCCGGGGTCCCTTGAATTATGTTTTGCACTTTAACTTTTGATCTAAACAAGATAGAGCAACAAATTAGGTATCAAATGAAAGAGCATAAAATTAATAAATAATAATAATAATAATAATAAATAAATAATAATTAATAATAATAATAATAATTATCTATCATTTTTCAGGAAGCAACAGAAACTCAATCAGAATCTAGAAAACCATCTACAAGTTACAACTTCACAATGGCATTAAGCAAGGAGCTGAGGGAGCTCCGTGGGCGCACAGTTGATATCTCAGAACCTCCACGTACTGTCCACAGGCAGGTGTCAACTGGGCCATCTACCAGATCTCTCACTGAAACTTTCCTGGTTGGATACCCTTCAGCTTTTATCAGTGGTTCCCAGCTTCCCACCAACAGACAGGCGTTCCAGTATTTCCTTAATCTTCAGAATTTACCGGAAAATGCAGGGAGGCCCATGGTTCAAGACCTTGCATATGAAACAGTTGAATCTATCATCCCATTCTGGCAGATGGCTAGGATCAAGACAATGACCAAGTACAACGCAATGAAGCTCTTCATGAAACTACATGAGAAACATCGTGCTCTGGTGAAAAGCAAAGGAAGAGCAAGTAACCCTGGAGGAAAAAAGGAGCATTTGTGCTGGAATTAGACAGCCTGTTCGATATAGGAGCTCCAGATGCAATCCAGGAAATACAGAACAACAGACTGTTATCCAGAGAGAAGAAGAAGAGGATATCAGGTTCTACGAAGACCAAAAGACTGAGAGGAAAGGTCATATGTCTGGTCATGACAAGATTTTTGAGACAAGATCCCTGCAGCAAGCAGCGAGGAATGAAAGACTGCAGCATAGACAAGAACAAGGTAAAACTAATTACTTTGAACGTCACAAAAAGTTTTAAGTTTTACTCCATTGCGATATTTAGCATGTACTTAACAATTACTGTCTTAACATGTTGTACTATTTTACAGCTGCAGCAGAACAAGAGGCAGTTGTTCATGTGGATGACATTACCTGGGGTGACTCAACTGACAACGACGCTAACACAGAGGACATGGATTACCATCAGCCTCGTCCTGGATGTTCTCACCATCAAGACACTGTGACTAGTGTGACTTTGACGTTTCCAAGGAAGGTCATGGAATGTGATGTCATCTGCAATACAGCTGATCGTCTTGGTTTATCAGACAATCAAGTTACTGCCATGGTTTCTGCCACCTTGAAAGCTGGAGGGGCTGATCTGGATAACTTCGTCATCTCAACCTCAACAACACGTCGCAACAGAATGCTGTCCAGGTATAATATCAGCCAGAGTCACATGTCCAAGTTTTGTGAAAACCCCCCCCAGTACGCTGCCTTACACTGGGATGGAAAGTTGCTCAAAGATGTCTTGGGCAGTGAACCTGGAAGTACCTCAGAGACTTTAGCTGTGCTAGTGTCTGGTCCACCTTCATACACTGAAGGAAAGTTATTGGGAGTACCTGTCATCGACAATTCTTCTGGCACAGCTCAGGCTGAGGCTTCAATGGATTTACTGGAGACATGGGAACTTACGGATAATGTTACTGCCCTTGTTTTTGACACTACATCCAGTAACAGTGGAGTTCACAGAGGAGCTGCCAAACTGCTAGAGAAAATGCTGAACAAAAAGGTGTTTTATCTGGCCTGTCGACATCACATCCTGGAAATCCTAGTAGGAGCAGTTTGGGAGAAGCTGTTTGGGAAGGTGAAGGGGCCAGATAATCCCTGGTTTGAGCATCTGAAGGATGTTTGGACGGACTTGTCCAAGGAAAACCCAAAGATGCTGGCTATCAACAGCAAATGGCTGAAGGAAAAGAAGAAGAACAGTGAAGAAATACTCCAAGACATTCTAACAGCAGAAAGGCTTCCAAGAGCCGACTACAGGGAAATGGCTGAACTGACAGTCATTGTTCTTGGAGGAACGCCTCCTCGAGGTATTCACTGAAGTCGACCAGGCGCCATTCATCAGGCCAGATGGATGGCCAGAAACCTGTACTCCATGAAAATGCTGATGTTTGCAGATCAACTTGAGTACGACGAAGACACTGTATCAAAGCTGGAAAGACTCAACACCTTCCTTGCGCTGTTCTATACTCCTGTATGGATGATGTCAATGTCTGCTGCAGATGCTCCCGTGAATGATCTAAGTCTAATCCAGGACATGTTGAAGTACAAGAAAACTGACCCAGAGCTTGCTGATGCAGTACTTAAGATGGAAAACCACAAATGGTACCTGACGCAGGAAGTCGTGCCATTCAGCAGTAGATTGAGTGACACATTGAAGCACGACATTGCTGCCCAGTTATATGCCACTGAGAAGCCAGACAGCTTCAGAACAGGAAAGCCTCTATTCCAGAGAGTCACAGCTAAGACCACCCTGGTTGATCTCATTGGCCCAGAATCACATTTCCTGCTGGACACACTGAACATTGGATCCGAGTGGCTTCTGGAACCTGTCACGTCTTGGCCACAGAATGAGGACTACAAAAAAGCGTTGGACTATGTTAAGAATCTGAAAGCGGTGAATGACATTGCTGAACGTGGTGTCAAGATGATGAGCGACTTTGCAAATGTCATAACAACAGATGCCAAGCAAAGGGACTATCTCCTTCAAGCTGTGTAGTTCAACAGACGCCGCTTTGACAGCTTCAAGAAACAAACTCTCAACAACTGACTGTGTAAATGTCATTATGAAATTAATCATCATGTAATGCTTTCACTTCTTGATCGATTAGACTTGTGACAAAATGTTAATCTCAAATTTGTGTCATGAATAAGGCGCCTTGTCTGCCTTGAGTGTGAGAAAACGAATTTTGTGATATTTCTGAAATCTTTGTATGTACCAATGTGCCATTTCTTGTTCCAAGACTATCATAATTGTATAAGTTAGAAAGAGGATTAAAAACACTTTAATTTGGTGCCTATTTTGTTGCTCTATCTTGTTTAGATAAAAAGTTATAGTGCAAAACATGATTCAAGGGACCCCGGAACTGGTGCTTTTGGCCGATTTCAAGGCAGAAAACTTAAAGCTCCATGTGGCAATGCTTCCCAACAACCTAGGTCAAAATGGTTGTGATTTTCGGCCTTTTCAGGTCAAAAAGCATGAGAAAAAGTACAGAAACCTATGAAAATAAGAAAAAGTTGATTTTTGAACAGGGCTAGGCCTACAGTAAGTCGAAATATGAAAACATCAATTTCATTAGACGCAATATTACAATTACGTTTAATGTAGACGCATTGAAAAGCGTATCAGAAGAGGCCTATTGTCATATTCATTCAAAACAAATTTGTATTTCTAAGGTCATTTCTCACTTAACGATATACAGTGTATACAGGGGCGGATCGATCCAGGAATTTAAGCAGAGAGGGGTCCAGTCTTGGTGGGGCTCGTTACTGATATGTCCTCGGCCGAAGGCCGAGGAAGCGCGAGCGAAGCGATCGCCAGGGGGGGTGTCCCCCCCTCGGTAGGAAATTTTCATATTTGAAGATAGCTTTAGATGGATTTGAAGTATATTCCCGTTATCAAAATTCTGCTTGTTCACACACCCAGGCCAGGTCTGAAATGTCTCAGGATCGGACATAAACTTTTTTTTCTTTATTCTTTTTAAGGAAATTAATTTTGTGGCAACCGGGATACATGTACCTTAAGCCATTTTAAGTCTTCAGGTCTTATTTTTCATATATAGGAGCAAACAAACGCAATCGAAAAATCGTTGGTCACCGTGAGCAGGGGGGGGTCCGGACCCCTCGACCCCCCCCCCCCCATGGATCCGCGCCTGGTATATATATATGTATACACACGAACAGACTTTTTAGTCTCACACTTATAGTATGAGCTACAGCACAAATGAAATTACATTTAACTATAGGTCCTGACAAATGAAATGCTACGCTGATTTAAAAAAAAAAGGTAAGAAATGAATTAGCTACGCCTCTATTCAGTGTAGAAATCTTTGGACAGGGGTGAAATACCGGATATCGTGAAGGAAACGAACAGTACTCCTATATATGAAACAGGATAAAGACCTCAAGCAAAGAACTATGTTGCAAACCAGCGTTAATGACATCTCATCTTAGGAGAAACTAATAAAAGTTATAGAAGTTCCGGAAGGTTGCACAAAAAGAGCGAATAATAATGAACATGGATTTCGGTCAAGGAGATCGTGTCGACCACAACCAAATTAACATTATAATATCATTAATACACTCGTAAAGAATGCCAATTATGATGTACAGTAATATAAGCAGAGTTTGCTAAGGCATTTGACGAGTCCGGTCATGGAATAATAGCGTATAAATTGAAATGTACTTCAATAGCCGACAAAATAGATAAATGGATATACATTATACAGGGCAGGGGTGTCTTCTTATTGAAAATTTCATGCGGATCTCCATTTGTTGTAAAAATACCCTGTGAAAATATGCCGTGAAAAATAGGTCCACAAAATTTTTTCGCACTTCCGCGCGATTACTTTTCTAAACACGTACAATCATATACAAAGAAACAATAACTTATTGGAAACTTTTATTATACTTCGTAATATCTAGCTAAATAATCACAGAAATCTGAGCTTGTTCACTCAGTACTTAAAATTTAATATCACTTATCAATGTTAGCATTGTTTTCTGAAAAAGCTACGTTCTAAATAGATGTTAAAACCCACAAATAAGTTGGTAAAACTTAAATTAACAGAATCTTAAAGCCAAAACGATATTTCCATTTAAAACAAGACGTATACTTTTATACTTCCAGAATTCCAGAACTTCAAAAAATATTGTTGAATAAAAAGAGCGAATAATAATGAACATGGATTTCGGTCAAGGAGATCGTGTCGACCACAACCAAATTAACATTATAATATCATTAATACACTCGTAAAGAATGCCAATTATGATGTACAGTAATATAAGCAGAGTTTGCTAAGGCATTTGACGAGTCCGGTCATGGAATAATAGCGTATAAATTGAAATGTACTTCAATAGCCGACAAAATAGATAAATGGATATACATTATACAGGGCAGGGGTGTCTTCTTATTGAAAATTTCATGCGGATCTCCATTTGTTGTAAAAATACCCTGTGAAAATATGCCGTGAAAAATAGGTCCACAAAATTTTTTCGCACTTCCGCACGATTACTTTTCTAAACACGTACAATCATATACAAAGAAACAATAACTTATTGGAAACTTTTATTATACCTCGTAATATCTAGCTAAATAATCACAGAAATCTGAGCTTGTTCACTCAGTACTTAAAATTTAATATCACTTATCAATGTTAGCATTGTTTTCTGAAAAAGCTACGTTCTAAATAGATGTTAAAACCCACAAATAAGTTGGTAAAACTTAAATTAACAGAATCTTAAAGCCAAAACGATATTTCCATTTAAAACAAGACGTATACTTTTATACTTCCAGAATTCCAGAACTTCAAAAAATATTGTTGAATAAAAATTAAAGCATCTTTTTCCTCCTAAGATGTTTGGCTTTCTTCTTTAAGAAACTAATGATGGAAGTTCTACCAATTTCACCTTCTTACTTGAAGTTGAATAAGTCATCTCTAGGTGTCATGAAACGGAAATCTTGACTTCCGTTTGAGCATTTTACTCACAGTTTTTTTTGCCTGTCTTATCAAAACCATAGTCTCTGATGTCTCTGGCTGTCCGAAGAAAGACCCACGTTCCATTGCCAGTCTTGGCTTTCCAGTCGGAATTCATCGCAGCTTCCGGCACTGAGTTAGCCTGGACAAATGTCGGGCCATTCTCAGCGCTCTCCATTTCACTTAAAGCATTCTCTTCAGTTAGTTGCCTGGATTTGTCAAAGTGGGTCTCATATCTCGAAACCAGAGATTCAACAATACTTTCTACCGAAATCTTGACCTCGGAGGTACAAATGACATGGGCAGTTAGTTCAAAACCCTCATAAATTTTAAGAGATGAACTGAGAAAATTCTTAATGAGAGACTTGAGCTAGTGACTGTTTTCATGTCCCTGGTCTGAATGTGAGGGTCCAAAACTTTCACAAACTTCTTGTAATTATCCTTGAGTTCATCTTGTGATATTGCGAACAGCTTGAAGAAACATTTAGGCTTTTTGAGATCTGACAACAATTGGGCCTTTTGACAATTTCTTTGCTCAGACTTTTTAAGTCAGAAACCACCCTAATATCCTTTATGATTCTTACAGTCTCTGGGTGAAATACGTCTGTTTTGAGATCATCTTTCATTCTAGTGGTCAGCGCCAGCAAGTTGTCCTAGCTTGCTCAAATGGATCTCTCTGCAACTTCAGCTGTTCAGCAGCTCTGGCCAATCTTGTCTGATACATCCGTTTGTATTAGACAAAACTGTATTAAGATTGTATTAAAATTGTATCTATATTTATTTTGAGAGTTAGTGAGACATAATTCTTATAGTTGGGGTATAATAAATAGAATAAAGACCTTTATTGGCTCATATGCCCTTGGGTTTGAAAAAGCAAAAGAGTACCTCGCCAGCTAGGGACCTTTTGCTTTTTCAAACCCAAGGGCATATGAGCCAATAAAGGTTTTTATTCTCTTAGTCTTTCCTGCCTGTCAGGTGTTCTAACCTTCCTGACTGTTTCCTTTCTTTTCCCTCCCTTTCCCTTCCTTCCTTCCTGTGAGCCAAAAAATTTCATGCGGATTAGATCCGCCGATCCCCCTAGAAAAAGACACCCTGATACACGGTGCCCCATAAGACCGGTCCGGTCTCATAGGAAAATGTATTTTAAATTAAATTTACAAAAGTAAGTTATACTCCTCAGAAAAAGGGTGAAATTGTTCTTTTGCATGCTTCTGGTCTTAGCCAAAGAGAGACAGCTGAAGAATTTCACCGTCGAATGCTTTCAAGATTAAAGGAGACCGGGAGTATTCAGGACAAACCGAGAGCAGGTCGCCCGAGAACTTCAACTCGTGCTAAAGCAACATTGATGTACAGTATTTTCCAGGATCTCAGTAAGTCCACAACGATCGGTGAGAAAGATTGCATATGAAAGTGGCCATTCGAAGACATTTGTACACCGAATATTGCAACGTCACAAATTTCATCCGTACAAGATACATTTTGTACAAGAATTGCATGGGGATGAGATAAATCGACGACTTCAATTTTGTGAATGGTTTAAGTCAAAAAGAAATCCAGCGGACGATATCATGTTTAACGATGAGGCATGTTTCCACCTGAATGGGATACGTAAACCGACACAACACCGTGTACTGGGCGCAGGATAAACCTCATGTCGCTGTTGACGCTCATCACCAAACTAACCCAAAAGTAATAGTGTGGTGCGGTATTCATGGAAATCTTATTTGGGACTAGTATTTCTGGAAGGAGGACTTAATGCCGAACGATCTTTCCAGTTGTTGCATGATGCATTGGAACCGTATTTGGACGAAATGCCACTCGCAGTGCAACATCGGTTTTACTTTCAGCGGGATGGAGCACCACCTGACTTTGGCCGTGAGGTGCAACGTTCATTGGATGAAGTTCTCCCTGGGCGATGGATTAGGTGCAGGGACCAAATGAGTGGCTACCAAGGTCCCCGGACCTCACACACCTAGATTTTTTAGCTGGGGTCACCTTAAGTCTGTTGTGTTCATTGATCGTCCACGTACCACTGAAGACCTTAAAGGAAATATCCGTGCTGTTTGTGCACAAATCACACCAGAGACTTTGGCACGTGTGCGTTTAAGTTTGAAACATCGTAGCAACATGTGCGAACAACAAGAAGGACCTCATTTTGAACATTTGTTTTCGTTCTAATGCATTACTTTTGTAAATTTAATTTAAAATAAATTTTCCTATGAGACTGGACTTATGGGACACCCTGTATAACTTACTCAGAGACCTAAGTTGTTACAATTCATTGACAGTGTAATTGTAAATATGTTATTGTAAATATGTTAATTATCTTTTTAACTGAAAAGTTAAATGACGGATTAACTCATCACAGAGGTGATTCTCTCGGGCATGGAGGTGTACATTCCATATTCTATTCCTACTACTAATGCAAGAAAACCTTGGTTTGACTTTACTTGTTCTAATGCTATCCACAACAGAGAGGAGGCTTTCAGAAGGTACCGTCGCCATCCAACTTCTGACTCTCACTCAGCTTATATTTCTGCAAGGAATCGTGCAAAATCTGTTCTTCGACTAGCCAAAAATTCCTTCATCTGACAAAAATGTGAAAATCTATTCAATTCTAATTCTTCTCGCTCTTTCTGGCATCTAGCTAAGTACCTCTTCAACAACTTTACTTCCCCTTCTTTCTCTCTTCTTTTCCATTCCGACGGCACAGCTACCGTCTCTTCTCCTGACACAGCTGAACTCTTCGCTCAAACTTTCGCTTACAATTCAACCCTGGACAATTCCGGTGCTGTTCCTACATCTCCTCCCCCCTCTGACTTTATCATGTCTGAAATTAGAATCTCTTCTAAAGATGTTTTTTCTGCCCTATTTGGGCTCAATTCTAGGAAGGCGTATGGTCCTGATGGTGTTTCTCCTGTTGTTCTTAAGAACGTCCCTCATCTGGTACTTTTCCATCCTGCTGGAAGTTCGCTTTCATTCAGCCTGTCCCAAAGAAGGGTAACGCTCTCAACACTCCAACTATCGTCCAATTGCTTTGATTTCTTGCTTTTCCAAATTTTTTGAATCTATCTTTAATAAGAAGATTCTTAAGCACCTTTCTTCCACAATCTTCTTTCAGATCGTCAGTATGGATTCCGCAAGGGACGCTCTACTGGCGATCTTCTTGCATATCTCTCTGACTCTTGGTCAAATGGTCATCCTCCTTTCAGGATTTCGGTGAAACATTTGCTATTGCACAAGACAAATCAAAAGCTTTTGATAGAGTCTGGCACAAATCTTTAATTTCGAAACTGCCCTCCTTCGGTTTCTTTCCTCCTATCTGCCTTCATCTCTAATTTCCTTTTTGGCCGATCTATAGCTGCAGTTGTAGATAGCCACTGTTCTTCTCCTAAAGCTATTAACAGTGGTGTTCTTCAGGGTTCTGTCCTGTCACCCACTCTTTTCCTTTTATTTATTAATGATCTTTAAATTCGCACTTCCTGTCCTATTCACTCCTATGCCGATGATTCCACTCTTTACTTCTCCACCCGCTTCCAAAGCGTCCCTCACAGCAGTCGCTTCATGATTCGCGTGAGGCGGCTATGGGGCACCTGACCTCTGATCTTTCTGCTATATCTGATTGAGGCAGAAAAAACCTTTTGGCTTTCAGTGCCTCAAAAACTCAGTTCCTCAATCTGTCTACTCGTCACAATCTTCTACACGACACTGGCTACGTCGTAGCCAATGTCGTAACACCGCTTCCCGTTGATCAGCGAAGTTAAGCGACATTGGGTCTGGGTAGTAGTTGGATGGGAGACCGTCCTCCGCGTCCAGGTTATGTAGCGACCCGTGGTTCAGATCCCACGTAAAGCTGTAGGTCCCCTCCGTCATATGACCTTAGATGTTGCGAAGTTGATTAAACAAACCCAATAATTATTATTATCCACACGACACGACTATCCCTTACCTTCAACAACACACAACTGAATCCTTCCTCTTCTCTTAACATTTTTGGCGTTTCCTTTTTTCGTGATCTTTCCTGGAAAGATCATATATACTCTCTTTCTAAAACAGCTTCTAAGAGGTTAGGTGTGCTGTACCGGCTCCGCGGTTTCTTCACCCCCACTCAGTTGCTGTCTCTGTACAGGGGTCTTGTTCGCCCTGTATGGAGTATGCTTCTCATGTGTGGGGTAGTTCAACCCACACAGTCGTACTTGATCGGGTGGAATCAAAGGCTTTTCGTCTCATCAATTCCCCGCCTCTTACTGATTGTCTTCAATCTCTCTCTCTCCGTCGCAATGTTGCTTCACTCTCTCTTTACTATCGCTATCATAACGGACATTGCTCTTCTGAACTCTCTTACTGCATGCCTCCTCCTTTAAGGAGAGCACGCAATACCAGACTTTCTACACTTTCTCATTGCTTTTCTGTCCAACTATCTAATGTAAGGGTTAATCGGTATTTTCAGTCTTTCATCTACTCAACCGGTCAACTCTGGAACAATCTTTCTCAATTCATCTTTCCTCCTGTCTATGACCTCCCATCTTTCAAACGCAGAGTTTCTAGGCATCTCGACAACCTCCCACGTTGAGTTTGGCTTTCTTCTTCTATGGAGAGGCGCTTTAGCGGACATCTGCCCTTGGCCCCTTCTTCCTGCATAAAAAAAAATTGTGATTATTTGTGTAAATTTCTTTTTCTTTTTTCACTTTCATGTTTTGTGTACATATTTTTGCCGCACATTTCGCGCGATACAGAAAAGATAATTTAACTTAATTCTGAGACGGATTATCTTATTTTTTTTATTTTTGTCTTAATTTTTACTTTGTCTTATCAATTATTTCCTTAATTTTGCACCTCATTTTTTTATTTAATTGTTTCATTTATTATTTAAATATGGATCCGAAGACAGAGTATGCATCTGCTTGCAGGAATTCCTTTCATGCAAATTTGTTTGCCCTTTTTAGTGGAAACGGTACATTTTCATTGTTGCAATATGAGTAATTCAATTCAAGCGGAAATTCAAGCAGTAAAAGGAACGTCATATCGAACTCTGTGGTCCGAATCGAGAAGAGATGAACGTTTTACAGATGCGGACATGAACTGGTAACTATCTGGGTGTGGGGAAGACGGGAACAATTTAGAGGAAGATATGAATAAATTAAGGGATTGCATATACATTTTTTAGAATGAAATGGGAGTCACTCAAACAAAGAACCAAAATGAATATCGGACAGTTAAGGCTTTAGATCAAAGCAAAAGCTTTTTTTATGATCGATATCGGATTTTCTAGATAAAGTATCATAGATTATAAAAGACGTTATCTTAGTAGGTAGCTAAAAATAAAAAAGGTGGCTCCTGTATGTGGAATGAAAATGAGTGCAAGCTTTGCTTTTTTTCTAGAGGCAGAACTGAATGTATTTTTATTGGGTGCAGTGACGACAAAGCCGCCATAACGGATACGAATAGGGAGACAAAATTGGTTGTGCGCACGACACGAACATTATTATTTATTAGGAAGAATAAGCTAACGAATTATTAGATTGATACAAAGCTCTGGTTAGAAATTCAAGGAGGACGACAGAAATTAATATGTCTGGGCTGCCACGTACGTATTGAAAGGAAGTAGTTTTGGTTTGGATGGGTGTACACTGTACAGTATGAATATGCAAATTAAAAAACTTAAAGGGTATTGCAAAGGTCATAGGTTTTTTTGGGGAGTTCAGGATTTTTGGTAGGCCACTTCTGAGCATTGTTCACAGAAATTTGCGAAGTTTTGCTTATTCACTTCAGGTTAATGGGATTGTACAGACCATCGACATCGATTTTAGAATTATTGAGCTGACGTTTAACATTGTGAGCAACATTAGTGAACAAACGCGACGCCATACCGAATGCAGTGTTTGCGATACGAGATTTGATTTCGTCGGACACCATGAAAACTCTTGAGACAACGATGATATGACGTAATAAAAATATGAATACGACGTTGCAACTAACAAAACAGATTTTCTAGTTTTCTTTTTGGGTCAATCATGCTAAATTTACATTTTCTTTAGAAAATAATAGCTATTTAAAAATGCGAAAAAATCCTTAAAAAACCACCAGTGACTTTTGCAACACCCCTTATGTAGCCAAAAAAAAAAAAAAAAAAATATAAAGAATTTATTGATACGTAGGCTCTTTTATAATAAAAGATTTCACCTGAATTGCGCTGGAAATAGTAGATTGGGGGAGATTACTAACCAACGAGGTTAGTAACTTAAGTTCGAGCAGGATACAAATTCAAAGGAACACAGACTTTAATCAGACAAAATCCTACCAAGAAACAACCAGACTTGACACAACAGTGGTGAAATTTCTTACGGCTTTAGAGATACTATAAATGACTATTTTAAAAGTAATTTATCCGATAGATATCAATTTGTAATAATCAACAACGTCTTTCCCATTAAGTGAGTATTAAACCTCAGGGTTCACTCAGTCTTGAGTCCACTTTCTCTCGCAATGATGTTATCATGTTAATAGAGTAAAAAACACTTAAAAATTAATTTACCAAAGCTGCGGTCTGGCGTGACCTCTAACATTTTTTTAAGTACGAATACACCTAATATAATTTCATCGCTCTAAGTAATGAATAAAAAGAGAATTTGCATGGGTGAACTAAACGCTTGGTTGATTGTCATAAAAGAATAATGTGTATATTAAAATAATGGACTATCTTGCTTGGTAAAATTTTATAACTGAAGCTCCACATAAATTCTCTCTATTATAATTATTGCAAGGAGCGTTGCAACAGTGTTTAAATACATAGTTCATAAACGTATTTTAGTAAGTTTGTATGGAATTCTTGTACTTTCGTACTTAAGTGTAATGAACATTTCCATAGTAAGATACTGATAACGCCTTAAATAATATCTTTAATAATTATTAATGAAAAAAGAGCGATAAAATTGTTAACTGATGCTGAGATCTATGCTCATAAGTACACGGTGTTCATAAATTTACGCAAATGAATATGCATGTACACTTCACCATATTCACTTGCGTGACTTCATAAACACCCTGTATAAACTTTAAAGAGTTAAACTTATTAAAAAAATCAAAGATATTATCAAAATAGCACATTTCGTATTCATTTATAAATGTATAAACAAAATTATAAATTTACATTGATAATCGACCAGGAGGGCCAGAAACTGGCACAGTGCCATTGCGTTAACTTCCAGATTATTATTACCAGCATCAATGAGATTCGAATACCCGATCTCAGTCTTCACTTCGCTTATAGGGAAATGGACATTGACATAAATATAGACCATTAACTCCCATTGGATTAAGAGTAGAACTATTGAGAATTTATCCTCAATTTCATTTGTCTTCATTGACTTTAAAAATATTTCTCATCTCACTGCGTTTAAAATAAATTAAAATCTCTTTGCAACTAATACTAATAAATCTTTGTATGACTGTCATTTACGACTTAATGTATATACACTACATTATTATGCGCCTGATTTAAGTCCCTGTGGCTTCCATCTGTTCCCAAAACTGAACAACCTTCGTAAAGTTTGTTTTGGTTCCGCAGAAGAGGTGAATATGGTAATATCCAAGCAAACTGAAAAGCTTCAGGAAGTAAAAAAGGCTTCTGTACCCGGAAAAACCTTAAAAAAGACCGTACCGGAATCAAGAAACTGGTGGACCGCTGAACGAAGTGTTTTTGAGAATGAGAGAGAGTATGTTATGTTAAATAAAAATGCAAACGTTCTAATGTATGATTTTTCCTTTGCAGAACTAGAAGGACGATGACAAGACATTTGAAATGATCCTCGTATCGTTTAAATTAATTAATATTTTTAGACATGGGCTATTTCAGGTAAATGTCATGCAGTGGTGGGTCCAGGGGGGATGAGGGGGCTTTAGTCCTCCTCCCATTGACAGAGAGGTTTCGCATTCCCAGTGATGTTTTTTGTCTCAATTAACCACATTCTCTCCCAGTAGACAAGCGTGCAGGAAGTAAATATGACGTTTAGTGCATATCATTTTAGGGTGAGTACATTTGTATACATTTCTATGGGTGCGTAAGATTGCGCGCCCACTGTGCCTGCGCGTGAGTGCTCGTACTTATGCTGTGATTAGCATTCACGCAAACCAGTGCGGCTGGCCTTGTTTTTCACAATCTTTTGGGTTTCTAACGGATAACAGTCGCTTTAGGTGAGTCTACCGCCGTGCGTTGTCCTGGTAATTAAGTTTGATCGAGTGAATTCGGGGTTGTCTCGTCTGTTTTGTTTGCAGGATACACAATTTAAAAGGCTTAAAAATGTAATTTTCCACATTTAATGCATGAAATGAGTTATCATGCGCTCTTAGTGATTCTTCGGAATCTCCCAGCCACGGTTCGAGATGAGATATGAAGCTCTGGGCTATATGTGACAAATTGACGAAGATATAAATTTAAAAGTTGTCGAGATTTGTGTGTCCGCTTATGCGTGGCGGTCATCTTGAATCTGTCGTGGTCGCGTCCAGTCTATTGATGTCATTTCATGTCATGGAGGTGATGCCAGAAAAAGTTGTTGACATATTTGCCAACAAAAAAAATCGGCGAATTCTCCTGAAGTGAAGAGAATTTGCTTGACGATCTTACGAGATGGAACGATCCATTGGGACATTTTTTTGTAGTTCGTTCCTCATGAGAATGATATAATTTACAGTAATTCCTTTTACAGTAATTTTACAGTATTTCACAGATTTACAGTAATGAAGCAAGCTAAAGATTGACAATTGTAAATGTAATTTTAGTTACCTTATTAACAGACAAGAGTCTTCTTTATTCTGGGTTTGTTTGGACAGTAAACTAAAACTGTAATTTTAGTTACCTTATTAACAGACAAGAGTCCCCTTTATTCTGTGTTTGTTTGGACAGTAAACTAAAAATTGGCTGTTCATTATTTCGATTGTGAAGTAAAGTGTTTATTGGATTCGGGTAAACAGTAAAGGAGTTCTAGATTAATTGTTCTTCTAATAAGTTAGTAATCACTAAACATTTACCTTATTACCGAGTGTTTTTGTGGGTTGGGTTGCATATTTTTTAGGTTGGGTTCAGAACTGTATCCCAATCCAACCAGGCCCTCCCCCCTTCAAACAAAAATCCTAGATCCGCCACTGATGTCATGTACTTCTCGTGAGTCCACTGAAGGACTCTCGTATCAATTGATGCTTAAGGTTCAAATTGTGGTAAAATAAATATAAATATTTTAAAATTTGAATGTCCCTGTTATATTTATTTTATCGAAAGCTCGTGTTAATAAGAGATCTATTATACAGGGTGTTCATCAAGAAACGCAACCCATTGAAGAATACATATAGTATTGTAACCAAACCCTTTTATTTTCTACTTTAGGTTGCGGTTCTTTTTGAACACCCTGTAGCTTATATGGATTTTATTTCGGTTTCATTTTTTCATAATTTCAGTTTTGAAGTTTATCTCAATATTGTAAGGTTCAACTTCAAAGTATATTAAGGTCCATTTTAATAATTTTTGTATGTGTTTAGAGGGGGGAGGGGTAAGTAGTTTTATTTAGTGGTTAAAATTGCTGTTTTAGTAATTTACATGTTAGCAATTGACGCTAAGTCCATTAGGTTTTGAAGTACCTGGTAAAAAGGATGTTTGTGATAAAGTTGGTCCTGTATTGTTCGTTCTTATGAAGCTTCCTGAAAAAGTTTTGACATTCTAAGGAATTTTCAGAAGAAATGACGAAGTACTGGGTTGTAGATGAACTCAGATTATCTTTACTTCTTGTATTAGAACTTTTTTTTTTACGCGTATGACACCCTCATACTAATATTTCGTATGTCCACTTTTGGCAGCAATAACAGCAACTAATCATTTTTGGTATTTTTGAATGAGCATGATAATAGCTTCTGCGGTTATTTTCCCTCATCCTTCTAAAATATATTGTTTTAGTTATTCCAAATTTGCTGGATTTAATTTGTGCGCTGCAGTCACAAGACTTTTTCAGAAATTCTCAATCGGATTGAAATCCGGTGACTGATTCCACTCCAGCGTCTTTAATTTGTTTTCCCCTGGCCACTTCTTGGTGGATTTAAACGTGTGCTTTGGGCTGTTGTCCTGTTGGAATACCTATTTACGATTCGTTCTAAGTTTAGCAGCAGAGTGATTAACGTGATTCTTTAAAACTTCTTGATTTTGTACTGAATCCACCTTATTTACACCAAAGAAAATGTTAGTAATTCCCCGGTAAAAATTCCAGTGTCATCTTATCGCATAGGGTTTACCAAACTCGAGTCACGACTTTTTGTGGCTTGGTTTTATAAGGTGCTATTTTCTTCTTGCTACACGGCCATGGAACCCTACTTTGTTCATTTGTGCGATAGAAATGTGGACGTCTCTACTTCAGCATTTACTCATCATTAGTGAAATCTTCCTACTGTTGTTTAGCAATTATAGTTTGGGGTTTTGTCAAACTGATTGGACAAATTTAACTTTGAATCTTGAGCTGAACTTTGTTGGACGACCAAAATGGAGAAAAGTTTTGAACCACTCTCGTGGCCTTCCAGTTATTAATAATATTTCGAATTTAAAACTAGAGCATTCCTATAATTATCTGGCAATATTCTTGTAACTTTCTTTTTTGTAGAAGCCAATGACTTTTGATTGAAAGGTGGAGGATGGTCCTCTGTCTTGGCCAAGATGGTTCAATGAAATGAAGGGAAACCCGCAAATTGATCCTTGTATGTGGCTCGATAGTGGTTAAACTGCTCATAAAATATGGTAAGCCACGAACTTTCGCGCGATTTTGCAACAAATTACCTTTGTTATAATTTTTTAGCAATACTTTCATAACATGTCATTGCTTTTACCTTTCACGTATTCGTGTATAAAATTATGCAATAAAAAAGAAGGCATTTTTGAAAATAACTTTCATATGACATAAGCAATAGTATTTTTCTTATAGCAAGAAAGTGAGAGTGTATATATATATATATATATGAAAATTATTTTACGAAAGTAACTTATCTGTAAAATTTATGATGAAAATAACCACGAAGGAAAGAGGAAACACGGAATGGTGCTCAAGCGCTTTCGTTTAATGACATCCTCAGGAACACTGAAATAAATAACAAGTTCGAGACGATATATATAGTCTATATATATTAAAACCCACAAACCTGGCAACTATGAGCCCTGTTATTAGCTCTGTGGGTTCTATTACCTATAAACTCTTCAAATGGCTTGTCAAAGTCTTGTACCCCATTTTCGAAACTATCTCTGATTCACATGTAAAAATTCCATAGGTCTTACTGAAAAACTGAATTATACGCACTGAAACCAACGATAGATTGATCAGTTACGACGTTTGTTCATTGTTTACAAAAGTGCCGATTGACCATATGCTTGACTTTCACGAGAATTACATAAGTATGACCTGCCACTACCTGCACACATCGTTTTGGAACTCATTAAACGTTGCATCAAAGACTGTAAATTCACTTTCAATAGCGAATATTATCAACAGGTTTTTGGGATGGCCATGGGTAACCCTTGTTGTCCTTCCTCTCCAATATTTATATGAAGTTTTTCGAAATAACTTACATTCCGAGAATCCTGGGGGTTGGCATCCCATGGATGTGGTACATCGATGATATTTTATGTATCTGGCCCATGAAGCGTGACCTGGATGACTTCCTCCTCAGGTTAAATAAGCAAGTCCCTCCATTAAGTTTACTTTAGAAGTGGAACAAAATAACTCAATCCCGTTTTTGGACGTGCGTGTACATAGGGAAAGCTCAGTTTTAAGTTTAGTATTTATCGGAAAAAACAAACAATTTGTCCTACGTACACTTTTACTCCGGACATGACACCCCGATCAAGAAAGCCATATTTTCTTCAATGTTTCTCCGCGCTCTTAGGATTGCCAGTCCGGAATACATGGATGCCGAATTAGAAAAAATCAACAGTATTGGAAGTGATTTGTGTCACCCACCTGCTTTTTTGGAATCTTGTCTTACAAGGCAAAACGAACTTCAGGCATTATCTGTAAAATGTGGTTCCTTTTACATTGGACAGACGGGAAGGATTTGCACACGTGTATAAAACAGCCAGGGCGCACACAGCATTTCTTAAAGGGGGAGGGGGACAAGATGCAATTAAGTTTGATTCCAAATCAATCATCATCAATTTTGAGCTCACACACACACACACAATATATATATATATATATATATATATATATTATATAATATATATATATATGTGTGTATGTATATTTTGTGTGTGTGTGTGTGTGTGTGTGTGTGTGTGTGTGTGTGAGCTCAAAATTGATGATGATTGATTTTGAATCAAAATGAATTGCATCTTGGAAAGCTTCAGTTGTATTTTATTTCCAATTTATGGGCAAAGAATTAAATTTGCACAAATTAATCGTACGTATAAAGACATATATAAGCGTTCCTAAGCCAGCCAAAATAGTAGAATCATAATTATTATGGGCTACATTTACATACATACAATACACCAACACCTTGGAATATATTTCCTGTATTGCTGCACATATTTCAATTATTATACTTGGATCATATACATGATGATGATATGTATCAATAACATTTATGACATTTGATTGCAGAATTATAAAAATAAAAGGCATTCGGACACAGCAAAGTTTTAAGGGACAAGCAAAACAAAAAACAAAAACAAAAAAGAAATCGGATAATCATTGCCTTTGAGTTTTGAGTTAATAACATGTCCTGGTAACCATAAAATAATTGAAATTTCATATGACATCAAGATTTTTTGTGGTGAATGTTGCAAAGTTATCGATTTTTGAAACTTCCTTTTTTAAATATCTTTAATAAGAGTAGTAATAATTTTTAAAACGGGGGCGGGGGCATGTGCCCCCCGTGTCCCCCCTTATATACACCATTGAAAACAGCATCAATATTCCGTTAGAACGGGACAATCGTCCAGTGCCCTTTTCGTCCATTTGTCAGTTATCCCACTGTAATGATTGGGATAATGCTTCAATTTCGTTTCACTCAAGCAACATTGTTATAGAAATATTCTTGACTCTGCCATTATTCAACTTACAAATAATTTCAACATTAGCCAGGACCTTTTTTCGCTTGATCCTCTTGTTTTGAATTCGTTCAGAAAGGATTTAGACAAGAGGGGCAAAGTGTTAAAACTCTGGTAGCTTTTCCTTACAAATTTGTATGCTCCTCCTACAATTTTTATTTATTTATTTTTTGTAACCTGTATATAGTCTCGAACTTGTTATTTATTTCAGTGTTCCTGAAGATGTCATTAGACGAAAGCGCTTGAGCACCATTCTGTGTTTCCTTTTTCATTCGTGGTTATTTTCATCATCATCATTATATATATATATATATATATATATATATATATACACACACACATCACACACACAGACACACACACATACAGAGACACACAGACACACACACACACACACAGTGGAGTTCAAAAGTCTGCGTCCACCTTATAATCACCCAATTTTTGTAAATTGTACAAATATATATGGTAATTACAACAAAATTTGATTTTTATTGTTACATTATTTGCTTCTAAATGTAATTATTATAAATTAGTAAAGAACTTAACAATTTAATGGCATAATTTTATTAATAATCGATATGACCTCCTTTTGCTTTAATGACAGCTTCCATTCTGTGGAAGTTTCTGGATAACATCTTGTGCTATGCCGTTCCAGCATTCTTCTACATTCTCCCAAGAGAATCAAGAGAAGTTATATTCTTTTTAGCTTTCAGACTCTTCAAATGGTCCCAAAGATGCCCTATTGGATTGAGATCAGGACTTTGTGGAGGAAACTTCATAATTTGTAGAACACCTTCATCTTTTTTCTTGTTGAGATAGTTCATGCAAAGGTTAGAAGTGTGCTTTGGGTCGTTATCCTGCTGGAAAATGAATCCTTGACCACAAAGCCTCAATCCTGATGGTATTGCATGTCTCACTAGCAGAGCTGGGCACTTGCGTTTTTTTTGCGGTACTGCGGTACTACCGCACTACCAAACCGGTACCGCATAACGCAGTACCGCAAAGGATCGCTGAAAGTACAGCAGTACCGCTACCGCATTTTTTGCGGTACTGCGTTATGCGGTACCGGTTTGGTAGTGCGGTAGTACCGCAGTACCGCAGTACCGCAAAAAAAACCGCAAGTGCCCAGCTCTGCTCAGTCACTAGTATGGAGTGGTACTTCTCTTTTGTGAAAGTGTAAGTAATTCTGTGAAGATCTCCAACTCAAGAATAACTGAAACAACCCCAAACTTGAATGTTGCCTCCATCATGTTTTACTGAATGTTTTACGCAGGGATCTATCAGTTTTTCGTTGGTTCTACGTCTAACATAAACTCTTCTATGAGACCCAAAAAGTTCCACTTTTGATTCATGAGTAAAAAGAACTTTCTCCCAGTCGACTACAGTAAAATTTCGATATTCTCTTGCCCACTCCAATCTTTTAGCCTTATTTTGTTTCCTCAGTAGTGGTTTGGACACAGCAACTCTGCAATGGAGATCAAGCTTTTATGAGTCTTCTTTTTATAGTACTTGTACTTATTGGAGAGTCCCGTTGTTCATTCAATTGTGCCTGAATCTGTGTAGCTGTGGCTTTTCTGTCACGCAGTGATGTAACCTTCATGTAATGATCCTTAGAATCAGTAATCACTTTAGGTCTGCCAGATCTTGTCTTTGAAGAACACGATCCAGATTCTTTATGTCTTCTTATAGTTCTATGGACGGTCCCTTTTGAAACGTTAATCTTTTGCCGAGATCTGGCGTTGGGACAGTCCCTCTCTTGAAAGGGCAATTATTTGTCCTCTCTGGGATAAACTTAGCTCCTTAGACACTTCAATTACGTCCTGTAAAGAGAAAATAGAGAAAATAATTAATTATTTTTTAATCAAATTGCTACAATGTCATTGACTAATTGGTTTTATCAGTTACAATAGACCAGTTGTTAAAATTACTGTATGAATACACTATTTTGAGGATTAATAACATTTGGCTATGGTCTTTCACCAATACCTGGTTAAAATCGGTGTTATTATACTGCAAAGAAAAAGACGTAACAGGACCAAAAAGGACCATTTTCATTAATGTGTCCTTTCTTATGAAATAAAAGCTACATTACTTACACATGGAGTAGAATATATGAAATACCATTTCCTGTAAAAGAAAATGCCTTAATATAGTGGACACACTTTCTCAGAGTTGTATTATTTTCTAGAAATTGTCTAAAACTGAGGTGGCTGCAGACTTTTGAACGGCACTGAATATATATATATATATTTCAACTGCAAAGAACACGCAGTATAAATAACGTAAAGAACGACACTTGTATAGGAGAACATCCCGCGCAAGATGAGAAGAGAGAACGAACAAATGAAAAAATGAGGTAACCACCTGGGAATCGAACCCGGGATCTTCCGATTGCCGGTCAGATATTACGGCATTTGTTCGAGTGAGGCCCGTGGTGTAATGGTTATCATATCTGACCGGCAATCGGAAGATCCCGGGTTCGATTCCCAGGTGGTTACCTCATTTTTTTCATTTGTTCGTTCTCTCTTCTCATCTTGCGCGGGATGTTCTCCTATACAAGCGTCGTTCTTTACGTAATTTATACTGCATGTTCTTTGCAGTTGAAATGTATATATAGATACGGCATGCGGGAGGTGCCCCCTTGGGGCATTGGTTTCTGCGCGTATGTAGAAGAATTACGGCATTTGTTCGAGTGAGGCCCGTGGTGTAATGGTTATCATATCTGACCGGCAATCGGAAGATCCCGGGTTCGATTCCCAGGTGGTTACCTCATTTTTTCATTTGTTCGTTGTCTCTTCTCATCTTGCGCGGAATGTTCTCCTATACAAGCGTCGTTCTTTACGTTATTTATACTGCGTGTTCTTTGCAGTTGAAATGTATATATAGATACGGCATGCGGGAGGTGCCCCCTTGGGGCATTGGTTTCTGCGCGTATGTAGAAGAATTACGGCATTTGTTCGAGTGAGGCCCGTGGTGTAATGGTTATCATATCTGACCGGCAATCGGAAGATCCCGGGTTCGATTCCCAGGTGGTTACCTCATTTTTTCATTTGTTCGTTCTCTCTTCTCATCTTGCGCGGAATGTTCTCCTATACAAGCGTCGTTCTTTACGTTATTTATACTGCGTGTTCTTTGCAGTTGAAATGTATATATAGATACGGCATGCGGGAGGTGCCCCCTTGGGGCATTGGTTTCTGCGCGTATGTAGAAGAATTACGGCATTTGTTCGAGTGAGGCCCGTGGTGTAATGGTTATCATATCTGACCGGCAATCGGAAGATCCCGGGTTCGATTCCCAGGTGGTTACCTCATTTTTTCATTTGTTCGTTCTCTCTTCTCATCTTGCGCGGAATGTTCTCCTATACAAGCGTCGTTCTTTACGATATATATATATATATATATAATATATATATATATATATGCAGGAAGAAGGAGCCAAGGCGAACGCCCGTAAAAATGACCACCCCTATATAAGGAGAGAACCGAAATCAAGGTCTCTAAAGTTGACGATGCCTTTTTTTATTTTGAAAAGATTGTGTAGTGTGTAAAATGCATGTATGTGCAGTGGAGAATAGAGGGAGAAGTGTGTGTGTGTTTGAGAGCATGCTGGACTGCTCACAGAGTAGATGAGACACGGAAAAAAATCAGCTAAAGGGGACAGTAACAGGAGAAAAGGGAGTTCCAGCACTCCCTGTTTCCTGCTTAACGTCACCCACGGAACATTTCCCTGGTCGATTGGTGTCTGCAATCTCCATCTCCGTCTGTATATATATAAAACTTTTCTTAATTTTTAGTTTGTAGTGTTTACACGTCATCAATATTTAAAATCGTATTAACTTCATACTGTATTTGGTTTTTATCTCTCTGATTTCCACACTGAAGACGACATTGGAAAATGGCGAAAACTTTGAACATTAAATGTTTATCTACGGACTAGTCTTGTTCCTTATTCGACTGAGGTTTCTACTGCAAAATTCACTCGGCTCCATCCAGGGCCGGCGAGAGCTGCCACGGGCCCCGGGAAAGGATTGGTATATGGGCCCCCCTGTTTATTCAGTATTTTATTATGAATAATTTTTGTGTACATAACAAGCAAACTGATTATATGTCCAAGTCACTATTCAAAATATACAGTATGATAATCTCTATAAAATGTATGTTAATTAATTATATTTCTCTCTGTTATTTAATCAATTGCTTTATTAATATTTTAGATTTTATCCCCCTTCTTTCCGGCCCCTCTAGAGGTCCGGGCCCCGGGATTTAACCCGGCTTCCCCGCTCTCTCGGCGGCCCTGGTTCCATCATATATTAGAATATAATTTATTTTCTGTTACTTTTTTCAGATTCTTTCAATATATTTCAGATTACTATAGTTAGCGTAAAATTCTGTTTTCTACAGTAAGGTTTGCATTCAAAGAAAACTACAAATCTTTAGGTTTCAATGGATGGCTATTACATCAAACCCATTATAAGTGTCATATATAAATTAACATGCGTAATACTAAATATTTTTCCCCATGAAAGTAACATTTCATATTACAATTAAGAAACTATGAGCCATAATACTAATATTTACTAAAATTACACTAATCTTTTCACAAGCTAAGATATAGAATTTTCGGCCATTAATGTTTTCATTATATTTGTACATCGGGTGATTTTTTCTAAATATCTGACACTTTAATTAAAAGGTTTATATTTTTTTTATTAACCGAAATAAAAGCATGAAATTTTTACTGTAATTTCTCATACATACAGGGAATTAGTCTCCTAGGGAAAAACATAGGTAAATCTCTAGGAGCGCTCCATTTTTCAATATTAAACATACACTCATAAAACATATACCATTTGAAAGCTCACATTTTTCCGAGTCTAAAAATGTAGTAATCCAAAAGTATCACTAGCAAATAAAAAGTAACTAGGTTTAAATATAAAACCCTATACCGATCAATTTATGATGCGTGATCTTTACGGGGCTCCGCCCCCGTACCCCCGAGACCTAAATTATACAAATGATAATGTAATAACATATTCATGTTAGGTTAGGTTAGCGTAACAATTACCAAAAATACCATCTTACAACACAGACTGAAGATTTATAACTTAGCCAACCCTTTATAATGTAATTAATTACGTCACGCGTCAAACAATTAAACCTAGTTACTTTTTATTTGCTATTGATACTTTTGGATTACTACATTTTTAGACTCAGAAAAATGTGAGCTTTCAAATGGTATATGTTTTATGAATGTATGTTTAATATTGAAAAATGGAGCGCTCCTAGAGATTATCCAAAACATACTCTATGTGACCAATGGTGTAATCGTAATTTTTTCAGTGGGGTAACGCAACAACAATTTTTCTTATATAGCGTTTCTATAAAATTCTACAACGTTTTTACATTTTATGTACATTCCCAAAAACACGTTGAAATTGAAGGGGTTTGGAAAGAAATATAGTTAGAAAGAGTATGTATTACAAAAATGTTCAGTAGAAACAGCAAAAAATATAAAACATCCTGATACGCTAAAAGTAAAATAAAACCAGTAGGGTAACGCTAAAAGTAAAATAAGACCAGTGGGGTAACGCCGTTACCTTGCGTTACACCCGGACTACACCACTGTATGTGACGTCCTCTCAGCTCGCCATACTTACATGATATTTTCGAAGGAGCAGTCTTGTCCAACAGATTTATTGCGGGTTCCTAAGAAATATCCTGGCCACCAACATTACCATATCTAAACCCCTGTGACTTTTATCTGTGGGGTTATTTAAAAGATAGTGTTTTAATTAACAGAATCTACACACAATAGAAGAGTTGAAAACGTCAAATGAACAAGAAATTTCTCCCTGTTCAAAGTACGGCAAAATTTTGTTGTTCGTGTGCAAGAGTTATATTATATATATATATATATATATATATATATATATATATATATATATATATATATATATATATATATATATGTGTGTGTGTGTGTGTGTGTGTGTGTGTGTGTGTGTGTGTGATGAATAAAACCACGAAGGAAAGGAAACACAGAGTGGTGCTCAAGCGCTTTCGTCTAATGACATCCTCAGGAACACTGAGCGCTTGAGCACCACTCTGTTTCCTTTCCTTCGTAGTTTTATTCATCATAAATATTTTTCACGTGTTACATTCGTGAAATAATTTATATATATATATATTATAACCTTGTAACCTTGTAGGAGTTTTGCCCTGGCCTTCACGCGAAGGCCAGGGTCGTGGTCTCACATCTACTGTAGAACTTGCCTGGTGAAGGAAAAAGTTGCTTTCTTGAGCTCTCCATCCCACATATCACTTAGACAGGTACTGTACACCCGGCTCATCTGGGCCTATCCTGAGCTAAGTGTCTAGTTTTCTTTTGTAGATATCCACATCGACTTCATTCGTATTCCAAATTTCTTTGGGCAACTTGTTAAATAGTCTTGGTCCTCTGATGACAAAACTATTTTCCTTTAGAATTGATGATGTTCCTCGTCTAGTCTTTAACATGGGAACACTACACATTCTGCCTTTCCCATTTCCACTGTTCTATAGATTGTTATAGGGTTTTGTTTGAGATTTGGAACTAGTTTTTCTATTGTTTTCCGTGTGTCAGTTATGGTATACTTTTCTCTATTCTTTTTTCTAGCGAATATAGATTTAATTTACATAATCTTTCCCAGTAATTTAGTTCTCTGTCAGTAATTTTGCCTAGTAATTTAATTCTTCTAGTTGCCTAATTTTTTTTTTGTATGGGGACGTTAATACCGAACAGTGTTTCAGTTTAGCAGTATTAGCAGTTTTTAGCAACGAAATCATAGCATTCTTGTCGCTTCATTTAAAGGTTCTCAGTATCTATTTAGCTATTCTTCTTCCTTTGTTTATTACTCTCTTGTTTAGTGTTTCAAATTTTGCATCATCAGTTATTATAACTCATAAAACTTTTGTTTTTGAGTTTCTCTGGATTTTATCTCCATTAGGGGAAAAGTTGTCCAGAAATTTTAGTTCTTCATTTTTTTATGTATGTTAAGAGCTATAAATTTTCGGAATATGATGTTTGTGTCCGTTTGTAAGGATTCTATATCATCCGAATTTCTATTTTTTCAACTATTTTTTGTATTATCAGCAAAGAATGTTACTGTACTGTTATTAGTTACTTCATTATATATTGTATGTATATATATATATATATATATATGTGTATGTATATATACTATATATATATATAGGGTGTTTCATAACATGTGGGACGCACTTTCGGGATGGATTCAGGACCTGAAAACAATGAAAAAAGTTTATATAAACATATGCCCGAAATCGCTTTGTTTCTGAGTTATAGCCCGTTATGTGTTCCAGCAAGTATCCGCCTTACCTTTAAAGGAAGTGCTCAAAATGAACGCCTTGCGCTTGAATACACACCTGAACACGCCTCGTCATAGACTGCCTTATGCGTTCAAACATTCCAGGTATTGCTCGGATTTTCTGGCATCCTTGTTCTACACGTTGGCGAAGCATTTCAACGTTGTCAATGGGTGTTACCTAAACGATGGATTTCAAATGACCCCACAGGTAAAAATCGAATGGATTCAGGTCCGGGGAGCGAGCAGGTCACGCAATGGGTCCTCCACGGTCTATCAATTTATCAGATAAGTGGTCATCCAAATAGTCTTTGGTTACTCGACTAAAATGAGGCGGAGCGCCGTCATACATAAACCACATACGACGTCGGACACCAAGACGAACTTCATCTAGTAAATCGCTTGAATCATTCCTTAAAAAATTGGAATAGGATTCTCCTGTTAATCTTCCATGCAAAACAAAAGGACCGATTATGTTGTCAGCAATAAGTCCTGCCCATACATTGATACTAAGTTGTTGTTGGTGCCTTGACTGGATGATGGCATGCGGATTCTCTTCGGCCCAGTGATGAGTGTTGTGAAAATTGATCACGCCATTTCTTGTGAAGGCATCCTCATCAGAAAACAACACGGAGGATAGAAAAAAGAGGATCGCAAGCGCACTGTTGAAGGAACCAAGTATAAAAAGCCTCTCGTGGTGGGAAATCAGCTTCAGTAAGGCCTTGTACTCTCTGAATGTGATATGGGTAAAGCTGTTGTTCCCCGTAAAATTCTCCACACAGTTGTATATCTTCCACCCTCTGCTGCTGTTATCCTTCGGGTGCTGACACCAGGATGTTCCTCCACGCGATTCAGGACCCGCTCCTCCAACTCAACAGTTCTGGCGCTGATTGGTCTACCACCGTCTGAAACTCGCTTGTTGAATGATTCTGTATCACCAAGACGCTCGTCTATTCTCTGAAGGGTCTTCTTATCTGGCAGACGGCGATTCGGAAACTTTTCCGCATACAGACGTCTCGCTGCGGCCACATTACACTCGGCAAGTCCATACATGAGATGCGTGTCTGCCATTTCTCTGTTTGAATAATCCTCCATTCTTACTTCAAATGCACACTATCACTGAATAGCACAAAAACTTTTAAGGTTTTTTTCACTGGACTGCACTTATTCACGGTAAAAAGTTACGAATACGAACAGCGAAACACCGCGATGCACCTCTGACCGACTGATGGCTCCGTACTCAACGATATTGAAATATGTCATAGAGTGTACGAAACATTACAACCGGCAAAGCCATACATGAAATAAGTCTCGTACACACTCACAAACATTGTCGGCAAGCAGTGTTTGTAAACAGTTTGAGGAAAGAATTGCTGGAACACAAAACAGGCTGTAACTCGGAAACAAAGTGATTTCAGGTATATGTTTATATAACCTTTTTTCATTGTTTTCAGGTCCTGAATCCATCCTGAAAGTGCGTCCCACATGTTATGAAACACCCTGTATATATATATATATATATATATATATATATATATATATATATATATATTTTTTAATTTTCTTGAAAATGACAATGAAAAGGTTTATTGACAGACCAAAGTCCATATGACAAATATTAATAATACAATAACAGTTCACATACTAAGGATATAAATATATACAAATGATTAGAAATAATACAATGTCGAAGTTAAGTGGAGCTACAGACGGAAGTTTTTGTACCATGAATTCCATAGCTTAGAAGACAAACGGCAGGACTCATGGTTAGCTTGGATAATCGGGTTGGTTGATTTTTAATTCTTTACATTAGACTGTATTCAGCACGTCTTGTTACCTCCGGGAAGCTCGGGACATTGCGGGTAGCAAACATTTGAGAAGCTGAGCATCTCGGGGGTAATTTATGTACAACAAATTTAGGGTCCTGCCAGAACCTTTTTTATAATTCCCCCAGAGTTGCTGTCCGTATATATTACTGCAGAAAGTACGAAAGAGAGTGTCTTTAGCTTCACTTGTACAGACCGGAAGTTCGTTATAGTTCATATTCGCTTTAGCACAAAGGCTTCGAGATTGTTTTCTTATATCTGAGTCATTACTCAAGGAGCTGGTGATAGTTTCACCCAAATACTTAAACTCTTGTACTTCCTCAATTACTTCACCTCTCATTTTAAACCTAATATCAGCTGGCTGATTACAGCTTTTAGGATGGAATTGCATAACCTTAGTTTTTGTAACATTAAAACGAATATGTTTCTGCGAATACACTTCGCAGACTTTTAGTAGCCGATCCAGACCTTTAACAGATGGACCTATTAACACCATATCATCGACATAAACTAAGTTATTTATCCTTGTGTTATCTAACAACACCCCTCTGTTGCCTCATTAAGTGAAGCAATTAATCCATTAATATACACATTAAACAGCATAGGAGAGAGCAAGGAGCCTTGTCTCACCCCGCAATAGGAGCCAAAACATTTGGATAGTACATTGCCGCACCTATATATATATATATATATATATATATATATATATATATATACACACACCATGTACAGAGACAGCAACTGAGTGGAGGTGAAGAAACTGCGGAGCCGGTACAGCATACCTAACCTCTTAGAAGCTGTTTTTTTTTAAAAAGAGCATATGTGATCTTTCCAGGAAAGATCACGAGAAAAGGAAAGGCCAAGAATGTTAAGAGAAGAGAAAGGATTGAGTTGCGTATTGTTGAAGGGAAGGGGATAGCCGTGTCGTGTGGAAGATTTTGACGAGTAGACAGGTGAAAGAACTGAGTTTTGGAGGCATTGAAATCCACAAGGTTTTCTCTGCCTCAATCAGAGAGAGTAGAAAGATCAGAAGTCAGGTGTGTGGTGTGTGTGTGTGTGTGTGTGTTCCAGCCATAGGTCCAAAATGGAAGCAGTTACAAACATGAAACTTCACACACATATTGATTAGGTCCCGAGGTTGTGCACCTGGGTGTTGAATGCCCTTTTAGGTTAATGGAATGTCCGGTTAGGTTTTTATATATATATATATATATATATATACACACACACATTTCAACTGCAAAGAACACGCAGTATAAATAACGTAAAGAACGACGCTTGTATAGGAGAACATTCCGCGCAAGATGAGAAGAGAGAACGAACAAATGAAAAAAATGAGGTAACCACCCGGGAATCGAACCAGGGATCTTCCGATTGCCGGTCAGATATGATAACCATTACACCACGGGCCTCACTCGAACAAATCATATCTGACCGGCAATCGGAAGATCCCGGGTTCGATTCCCGGGTGGTTACCTCATTTTTTTCATTTGTTCGTTCTCTCTTCTCATCTTGCGCGGAATGTTCTCCTATACAAGCGTCGTTCTTTACGTTATTTATACTGCGTGTTCTTTGCAGTTGAAATGTATATATAGATACGGCATGCGGAGGGTGCCCCCTTGGGGCATTGGTTTCTGCGCGTATGTAGAAGAATTACGGCTTTTGTTCGAGTGAGGCCCGTGGTGTAATGTTATCATATTTGACCGGCAATCGGAAGATCCCGGGTTCGATTCCCGGGTGGTTACCTCATTTTTTCATTTGTTCGTTCTCTCTTCTCATCTTGCGCGGAATGTTCTCCTATACAAGCGTCGTTCTTTACGATATAATATATATATATATATATATACACGGTGTCCAAAAAAAAACTAAACACGCCGATTTTTTTGGACTCCGTTTTTTAATAAGCTATCATTTTAATATAATTTGAAATGTGAACATAATAGCTAATAAGTATAATAATAATGAATAATATTTATAATAATAATTAATAATTATTGAGATATGTTCATATAATTTATCATTTTGGTATAACACAAGCTAATAAACAGAGACGTAATATGTGTGCACGAGAACTTTTAGAGCGATTTCCAGATGACAGATCGGTATCAAAAATCTGGTTTTCAGATGAGAAGATCTACCATATAACTCCTCCAATAAACAATCAAAATGATAGGGTTTACTCAAGGGCGGATAGAAAAAAAGATGTTAGTCCTGAACGTTTGTTGAAAGAAACGGCAAGAGTTTCTCAAGGTGTGATGGTGGGTGCGTGCGTATCGAAGATGGGCAAATCTCGTTTAGTTTTTATTGCACCTCGAGCCAGGATTAATGCAAACTACTACATTAATCATGTTTTGCCGATTTATCTAGAAGATATGCAAGCCAGATGTGGTAATGATTTCACCTTTCAGCAAGATGGCGCACCAGCACACAGAGCTCGTCAGACAATAGAGTACCTCAGAGCTCTGGAGGTTAGTTTTATCGAGCCCGAAAATTGGCCAGCAAATAGCCCTGACCTTACACCAATGGATTATGGCATATGGGAAGCTCTATCTTCTAAGGTTTACATACCTGGGCAGAATATTGAAGATTTAAATGATTTAAGACGGAGACTCATAGATGGTCGGGAAAGAGTTTCACAAAATTATGTAGACAAGTGCGTGGACGAGTGGCGATCGCGTTTGGTTAAGTGTATAGAACAAAATGGTTCCCATATTGAACAATTTTTCAAATAATAATATAAATTTGCATTAAATTTATTGGAATAAGAAATCTTAATTATTATATTCAAACTTATGAGAACGCATACATGTTATTAATTTGCGTGTTTAGTTTTTTTTTGGACACCGTGTATATACGTAATGATCTTGATCACGTCATTTAGTTTTTTAAAATTAATTATTTAATTTATTAACACCCAGGTGCACAACCTCGGGACCTAATCAATATGTGTGTGAAGTTTCACGTTTGAAACTGCTTCCATTTTGGAGCTATGGCTGGAACAGACAAACAGACAGACAGACAGACACACACACACCCACACACATACACACACACACATACACACACACACACGCACGTGTCCTTTTATTATTATAGAAGATAAAAGATGATCTATTAAGTCGCACTTCCTGTCCTATCCATTCTTATGCTGATGATTCCATTCTTCACTTCTCCGCCGGCTTCACAAAGCGGCCATCTCAACAGTCACTCCATGCTTCGCGTAAGATGGCTGTGGTACACCTGACCTTTGTTCTTTCTACTATCTCTGATTGAGGCAGAGAAAACCTTGTGGATTTCAATACCTCAAAAACTCAGTTCCTTCACCTGTCTACTCGTCACAATCTTCCACACGACACGGCTATCCCTTACCTTCAACAATACGCAACTCAATCCTTTCTCTTCTCTTAACATTCTTGACGTTTCCTTTTCTCGTGATCTTTCCTGGAAAGATCACATATGCTCTTTTTCCAAAACAGCTTCTAAGAGATTAGGTATGCTGTACCGGCTCCGCAGTTTCTTCACCACCACTCAATTGCTGTCTCTGTACATGGGTCTTGTCCACCCTGTATGGAGTACGTTTCTCATGTGTGGGGTGGCTCAACCCACACAGCTCTACTTGACTAGGTGAAATCAAAAGCTTTTCGTTTCATCATTTCCTCCCTCTTACTGACTGTTTCAATCCCTCTCTCTCTCTCTGCCGCAATGTTGCTCACTCTCTCTTTACTATCGCTCTTATAACGGATACTGCTCTTCTGAACCTCTCTAACTACATGCTTCCTTCTTTAAGGAAAGCACGCAGTACCCGACTTTCTAAATATTCTCATCCTTTTCTCTCCAACTTTTTAATATGCAAGGGTTAATTGGTATTTTTAATCTTTAATCCACTCAACCGATCAGCTCTGGAACAATCTTCCTCAATCCATCTTTCCCCCTGTCTATAACTTCCAAACTTTCAAGCGCAGAGTGTCCAGGCATCTCGCAAACCCTGGACCTTGTTTTTGGCTCTTTTTTTTCTCTTTGGGGAGAATGCGTTTTTGCGGGCATTCGCCCTTGGCACCTCCTTCTTGCATAAAAAAAATATATATACATATATGCCTAATTTCACCCGTCGTTTTTAACTAAATGAACATCTTGACAGTGGGTTTGGACGTTCAAGTGTGCTCGAGATGCGACCCGGAGGAGAATCAAATCGAGGGTGCGGTCATGTTATCGTAAGACGATTGTTTTAAAATAGGCCAAAGGGTTAGTTGCTCTTGACGGAGCAATTTTTGGTCGTTCTAAGTGGTCGAGTGATTAGTGCGCTGGGCTGGCATTTCAATCACAAGAAATTCGGGTCACTTATAAGCAACTTGATAAAGTAAAAATATATTCTTTCGAGAACGCAAGAAAGTGTTGCCTAACTGCGACAGTTAATTAAGATAATAAATAAATAAAATAAAATTAACAAATAAATAATAAATAAATAAAAATAAAGCAATCATTTTGACTTTGATGATGCTTTTAATGATTTGCCAACCTGTTTTGGGAACTCGGAGAATGTTAATATTCATCCGTTTTCCTCCTCATGTCTACGTGATACTGTATATATCGCATTCATTCTCAGGTCTTACGTCGGCAAACACTAACCCTATTTTAGTAATCAACAATTAACTCTAATTATCTCTTAATTTCTCATAATAACTCTTTGTGAAAGTTATGCATTTCGTTTGCTGATCTCTTTTGCATCATTCATTTTGCAGTGAATAAATATTTACTCTTTTCATTGCTCACATTTCTTGAATTGAGAACATACTCATTTTATTAATTTTGCTGCTCTTGTCTGTTTTTCTTTTATTTAGTTCTTATTTCTGGATATGTTCATCATTTAATTGCATATAATATATATACTAAAAATGAAAACTAATCAATTCAATCAAAAGTTGATCTAAATGATCACTTACAAAGTGAACAAGGTTGCGATAAGTCACAAGGTAAACGTTTTTTAGAGTGATCGAGATATGACGACTGAAATAGTTTTTACGTCATAGTATTTTTTTAACATAATTCCTTTTAGCTTTGTCCATCGATTCTGAGTTATCATTTGTCTGTATCTTTTATATCAAAAATAATGTGTTTTCCTATAAAAAATAAATGAATTATCTATAATAATAAATCAGTCTAAAAGAAAACTTGAACAAACTCTGCTCATGAAGTGTTACTCGTACATAGGAATACATCCTATAGAAAGATGCAAATTCGAGATTTCTAATCTTCACTCCAATGCTTTAAATTCGGAAAGTATTACATCTATCATGGAAGCAATAGACTGGAAAGCCATCTTTAAAGATAAGACAACGGAAGAGATGTTAGTAACCGTCGAGGGGAAGACGCTAGAAATTGTGAAAAAAATGTGCCAAAAAACAACAACAAAGGAGAAATAAAAGCAGGTTTGAGAGGCAAAAGAGGTCAATGTTCCGCAAGAGAAAGAGAATGATTTAAAAATTAAGAAACTGCAAAGACAACAACGTTAGAAAAATAGTAACTGAAAAACTGGAGAGCATAGACTGTATTATACAAGGACCAATTGAAACCTATACAGAGAAAGAAGAAGACGACGCTACAGAAGCGATAGAGGTTATCTCAAAATACTTCTATAATTCTGCAAAAAAGGAAGACGAAATATCACGCGACTATCGGAGCTTTAACCCTTTCGCTCCGGGTGTGGCATATAAACTACACGTCCAATTTGCGTTCAGATCCGGGTGTATGGTAAATAAACCAGCTCCTAATCTTTTCTGAACTCCTGGTGTAGTTTATAAACCAAGGGTATATCCCTCTCTTTCCACCCTCTGGGGTTGAAAATGGGGGGGATATATGCATTATAATTCAAATTCATATAATTCGCTTCAAAGCTATACCCGTAGTGAAAGGGTTAAAGAATGAAAACAATACATTAACGAATGATCTAAAAGAAGTATCTGAAATATTAGGAACTCAGTATAAATCAGCTTTCAGTATCCCCAAAACCAATAAATAAATGCGCGACAGAAGAAAAATTACAAGAATTACAACAAATGATATCACACGAACTATAGGAAAACAAAAAGCACACTCAACACCAGGCCGGACAGATGGAACGCTACACTGATTAAAAACTGCAAGAATGAAATCGCTAAGTCCCTCTATTGGATATTGAGACGATCACTGGGCACGGGAGAAATACCGAGCATCCTGAAGAGAGTGAATATACAGTAGTTCCAATTTAAAAAGGAGCGGATCGATCTCATCTTACCAAAATATTTGGAAGAATAGTTGGAGGAAAAATATGACATTTTGGAAACTCGGTAAAATTAAATGATAACCAACATAGATTCTGATCAGGAAGATCGTGCCTATCACAACTAATAGAACACAATAACATCATTGATGGACTCAAAAACAATGGAAACTATGATGTGATACGAAGTACAGTCAGAAAATGTTCCAAGATTGACCGTTGTGCGGCGCTGTAATCGTGTGTTGGCAGGCTTGCCATTACATGAGATCTGACGTAACGCCTTGTTCGTAGCTGCAGCGACTTCGTCCGCATCAGCAAAGTGCCAGCCCTTGAGGACTTCCTTCATTCTGGGGAATAAGTGAAAGTCGCACGGGGCGAGGTCGTCTGGTGAATACGGTGGCTGGGGGAGTACGACAGTGCCGTGTTTGGTCAGCTCTTGCTGTACGAGCAGGGAACGGTGCGCCGGCACATTGTCGTGCAACAGCATCCAGTCTTTGTTTGCCCACAGTTCTGGACGCTTTTGTCGAACCGCCTTTCGAGACGACGTAGCACCTGCACGTAGCGCTCCTTGTTCAAGGTTGCACCTTCTGGGATGAGTTCGTAGTGCACATTGCTTTTACAGTCAAAGAAAACCTCCAACATGACTTTTGCTTTCGACCGGTCTTCGTGGAATTTCTTCTGCCACGAAGACGACGGTGATTTCCACGCTGCAGAGTGACGCTTGGTCTGGGGTCGTAAAGGAAGCACCGTGTTTCGTCACCTGTGATAATTTTCTGTAAAAGCATGAGGACATTACCGGCAGTTGTTGTGAGTTCTCCACAAATCGCCATTCCCTCCTCATACTGGTCACGTGCTGTGTGACGCGCTTCATGTTCAGGTCTTCAGCGAGGATTGCATGACAACTTTAGTACGAAATGTTGACTGCCACTGCTATTTTATCCACGGTTTGACGATAATCGGCACGCACAATCCGCTGTACCTCGCGTATGTTGCACTCTGTACGGGCTGTTACTGGACGTCCACTGCTTTCATCCTCCTTCAACGTTTCCCTGCTTTCTTTAAAGCGACGATGCTACTTAAACACAGCAGAACGAGAAAGCACTTCCTCCCCATACACCTGACTGAATTCCCAGATTTGCCTATTCGTTGGCAAAACTTAATGTTTGCACGTTGCTCAAACAGCGACATTCTGCCACTTCGAAACTCTGAACACACACTGTGCAATGAACTGCGCATCATAATTAGCACGGTGAAGTCAGCCACGTCGGCTCCTCCAACTATAGAGAAAGGGGTGTGTGTGGCTTCTCGACAATGTGTAGCGAGCCTGCCAACACACGATCAGCGCCGCACAATGGTCTATCCTGGAACTTTCTGACACACACTTTTCCAAGGCGTTCGACAAATGTGATCATGTAGTTATAGCACATAAACTGAAATATATAGGAATAGCAAGAAAAAATAAGAAATAGATCTATAATTTTCTTAGTGAGTGGTAGCAAGTCGTTACAGTTCAAGGAATATATTTGTTAGAATCAGAGGTCTGTGTGTCAGTACCACAGGGAACAGTATTAACTCTGCTACTATTCATAATCATGCTAAGTGATATCCTTGTAGAAGATGAAGTTACCTTAGACAGCAGAGTAACATCCTTTGCTGATAAAAATTAGTAGAAAAATAAGAAACTCAGATGGTATGAAATCTCCACAAACAGACATGAAAAAAATTTACAATTCAATATGAAATTTAACACTGAGAAATTTCAACTATTAAGAAACAGAAAAATGGAGGGACTAAAATCAATAGAATACCATGTCTCAAATGGACAGGAAATTCAGAGAAACTCTAAAGCAAAAGATTTAGGAGTTAGAATGACTGATGTCGCGAAATTTGAAACATAAAATAAGATAGCAGTAAACGAAGTAAAAAGAATAACTGGACAGATACTAAGAACCTTTAGAAGAAGGAACATGAATATAATGATTCCTCTGTTGAAATCATTAATCATACCCAAGTTGTAGTATTACTCAGTCTTAACATTCCACATAGAAAAGAAGACGTTAGTCGAGTAGAAAGGATTCAGAGAGGCTTCACAGCCAAGATCAGTGGATGCAAAGAACTAAATTACTGGGAAAGGTTACGTGAATTAAATTTATATTCGCAGGAAAGGAGAAAAAGAGAGCTACACCATCATTTACACATGGAAAATAATAAAGAAACTAATCCCTAATCTCACTTTGAACACTTAACCAATCAAACATTAGTGGAAAATAGGAAAGGAAGAATGTGTCGCGTTTCTAAACTATTCCAGACAAGGAACATCCTCAACCCTGAAGGAAAATAGCCTTGTTGTGAGAGATCCAAGACTGTTCAATCAGCTGCCCAAGGAACTACGGAACACGACCGGTGTAGTGTTGAAAATTTTCAAAAGAAGACTAGACGTGGCTCAGAACAGTACCAGATGACCCGGGAATACCTAGCCATGTGAAGTGGACAGCGCAAGAAACCAACTCTCTACTTCACCATGCCAACTCTAGAGAAGGGGCAACAAACCTTATCTCCATGAAATGAGGAATCATCGCACGGAACACCTGAAAAATATATACACTGGAATTAACCTCACTCTGAGTTCACTGGGTGACGGTGCAGAAATACAGATAACACTAAATGAGAGTTTGACCCTGCAACCGGCGGGCCGCAACTCCACCGTTTCTGCAAAGACTGACTGTATTGGACACTCAAGCAGACCTCTATTCACTAGGTTTCCCTCGAAATACTGGTTTAAAATATGGTCTTTAATTGACCTCCCTACCAAGCACGGCAATGTAAACCTTGTCGCCGTTTGAATGTAAGGTTTAATTTACAGATTAACGACGAGCGAACGGACAAAAAGCAAGGAAAATATTTTACTTTGAAAAGAAAGTACCGTTTCCTTCAGGAGGGCTGAAGTACAGTACAGAAGTATCGTTAATACAGTGATCATTTTTACTTGGCAATGATGCTGCGAGCTGTATGGTGTGTTCTTTGAAAAGGTGCATGAACGGAATAGTACTTTATAAAATGGTAATACCTTTTATTTCTACAGCTCAAGCACTAAATCTGTTTTAAACCCTAGATCCTGTCCCAAAGCTAGATCCTATCTGCTTTGCAGATAGCTGGTGAGGGAAGCTATATTTTTGAGACCTCTTTGCGAGTGACCCGTTGCCCACGTCGGGTTAGCATCATGAAAAAGAAAAACCTGTAGTATTTGTCATTTACCATTACTTATTCGGACTATAGTGGATTTAATTTTCCTAGAAGAGTTCCTTGTTCCATGCACGGTTTGTGTGTATCATATATATATATATATATATATATATATATACCTTTCCTTTCAACCTTTCAAATGTTCCGTGCGATGATTCCTTATTTCACGAAGGTCAAGCTTGTCGTCCCTCCTCTCGAGTTGGCCTGGTGAAGTAGTGAGTTGGTTTCTTATACTCTCCACCTCACATAGCTAGGTACGCCCGGCTCATCGGGGATTGTTCTGAGCCAGGCGTCTAATCTTCTTTTGAAGATGTCCACTGCAACCCCACTCGTGTTCCTTAGGTCTTTGGGCAGCTGATTAAACAGTTTTAGTCCTCTCACAACAAAACTATTTTCTTTCAGGGTTAAGGATGTTCCCTGTCTAGCCTTTAATTTGGGAACACGACACAGTCTTCCTTTTCTACTTTCCACTGTTGTTTGGGAAGTTACAGGGTTCAGAGTAAGATTAGGGACTAGTTTCTCCATTATTTCCAAGTGTAAATAATGGCGTATCTCTCTCTCCTCCTTTTCAGTGAATATAGGTTTAATTCGCGTAACCTTTCCCAGTAGTTTAGTTCTTTGCACCCCTAGATAATATATATATATATATATATATATATATATATATATATATATATATATAATATATATATATTCCGCCAAAAAAAAACATGTACTTGATTGTAACTTAATAAGTCAAAATGTGTTTGGATGAGTTATATAAAATTTACAGACAATAATTACCATTGAATTTTATATAAGGCAGCCAATTTTTATAAGTGAATGATTAAATTTGGTTGTTTAATATTAACTTGATTTTTGAGTTCCATAAATCTAAGTGCACATTGAAATAATTTTTCTCTCTTTTCTTCAGATAAAAAAAATTACTGTAGACATCCCTCAAATGCCATTCTCTAATGAAGATAAAATAATTATTAAGCATTGTATGCTTAATAGGGTATATGGAAGGCACAAGAAGATAAACCAGGCACTCACGACTCGCTGTTTTTTTTTTGTGTATTTTAGGTGTATTATACATGTAAAATTTCAAAAATACACCTTGAAATACACCTTGAAATTTGAATCAACATGTACTATTACACCTTAATAATAATTGATAAGATTAAAGAATTATCACAAAACAAATTGGTGCTCTTCCAATACGTGCTCTACCGTAAAATTTACATTCCAATATGTGCTAACTAACGAAAATATCACGACCTAACCTAACCAATCGTCAAGGGCGTACAATTGACCTAACGATTGGTTAGGTTAGGTCGTGATATTTTCGTTAGTTAGCACATATTGGAATGTAAATTTTACGGTAGAGCACGTATTGGAAGAGCACCAACAATTTCAGCCTCCTGGTAAAATCTTTTATTAAAAAAAAATATAAAATAATACAATAAACTTTCCAATGAAACATGTCATTGCTGGCATTATAAATTAAAATTAGACATAATTAATGAAGTTCTAGGCTAGGCTAACTAACATTTTTAGTAAGTACCAGTTAGTAAGTACTAAGTAGTAACTAGTAAGTAATCCAGTCACATTCCAGTGGTTCCACGTTCCACCTATGGAATGTAATGATCTAATCAAATTTGTCCAATAATGTAGAAAATAATTAATGAAAATGAACACTTTATGACAAACTTAAATAAATTTGTATTAAAGAAAACTATTTTGAGGCAAACTTATTTATGTAAATAAAATTAAAGTTATATAGTCAATATTCAATAGCTAAAAGAAAATAAGATAGTTGATATTAGTTAATATATATATATATATATATATATATATGTAGGCTACGTCGTAGCCAATGTCGTAACACCGCTTTCCGTTGATGAGCGAAGTTAAGCGACATTGGGTCTGGGTAGTAGTTGGATGGGAGACCGTCCTCCGCGTTCTGATTATGTAGCGACCCGTGGTTCGGATCCCACGTAAAGCTGTAGGTCCCCTCCGTCATATGACCTTAGAAATTGCGAAGGAGGTTAAACAAACCTAATAATTATTATTATATATATATATATATATGGGATGAATTTCACAATAAAACATGTGTGTTTATCTATATGCAAACACGTTTTCAGACTAAAATATCAAATAATTCAAATTCTATCAACATTTAACGAAAGAGTATGATTTTTCTACTTAACATGCAAAAATTATTAAACTTTTTTAATATTTTTTTATAAAAATAATTTTTAACTTAAATTTACCTGAAATTATTAAATAACTTGTCCAAAATGCTTTCCTTCCATTTCAATAACTTTTTTATTCTTGGCCGGAATTCATCTATGGCTCGATTTACTCATTTCTGCGGAAGCTCTTCCCATTTTTGAATGATGATCTCGCGTAAATGAGCGACATCTTTTACCCTAGTCCTGTAGACTCGCTCTGTTCTTTTTTTATGGCATACCCGGTATATATATATAACTACAATAATCATAGATTGATTTACTGCAATACGAAGACTGAAGCAAAATGTGCAACCTCAAGGAGGGTTCGTCCTCGCGTTGCAAGGCAACGTCCCAAGTCTAGCATCTTACCACTATAATATCCAAGAAGCCAAAAAGCTTCCTTTTAATTACAGCTTTTGAGCAAAACTCGTTTTATTCTGCCCTTTTTTTGAGAAATTGTATTAGTTAACCATTCAGTGAATTGTATTATGGAAATCCACAATAACCGTAGATTGATTTAATACGAAAAGTGAAGTAAAGCCCTGCGACGCGAGAACGAACACTCCTTGGGGCTATTTCATGGTAACGGACGTATCATACAGACAAATTTTCAGAATGTTTTGGAGTGTTACATATTAAGTGTGAGACACAGTGAATTAAAAGATGGGTCATACTTGGCCCATACACGAGGCCTTTCATTTGCAATGCTAGAAAATTTCTTAGCTTTTTACGGGTTAATCTGAAGTGTTAATATATTTCGGTAATGGACGTATCTTAGAAAAACGCCATTTTTCAACTTTTGAAAGTCTTCTCCAAATCTCTGTGAAGTGTTCAATTCAAAAGGATGCCAATACATGATATTCATTTAAGTAATAGTTGAAGTTTAGCCAGAAACATTTCCATCATAAAAATACAATATGATACTAGCTTGACATAGAATTGATTTTGGTAACGCACGTATCATATATGGTAACGACTAACGAACGTATCATGTACAAAAATAAGTCACTATAGGGCCTTCTAAGCTGCCATATTACACTGAGAAACACAAAAGTATGTCTAAAAACAAAAGTTTATTTATTTAGGCACAACCAACATTTCTTTATAAACAGAATTAGATCAGGGTATTAACAGTATGAATATGCAGGTAATACTAATCTCAGCAAGTTAGACCGCCAGGATATTAGCAGTATGGATATACAGGTAATATTAATCTGAGCAAGTATTACATACAAGTATTACATACAAATATACATACACGTATACACATATTTCAGGCCAGTGAATCTCAGCATATCACTGTCATTCACCCTGCTATAGACGGTAATGTGAGAGATCATCAGGAAAGGATACTTCCCCTCTATTAGACTATTATGCGTGGGCTTGCCTAGGAGAACAATATATCAGCATCTGGATTCTTCTTGATGTCATCTCTGTCCTCATGATCTGGCCAGTAGAATCTACCAAACTGGCCTGGAGCTCTTCTGAAGCACTTAATAAGTACATCCTCAGTCTTGACAACCACTTGTACAATATAGTGAAGTTTGGTTTTTCTCTGGATTTTGTATTCAACTACTGTAGAACCCAATTTTATAGCTGACATATGTCCTCTTTGGCCTGCTCAGACTTTTTGTTGTCTGAGTATGGTTTCCTGCTCTCAGTTGCTACTTGTGCCTGTGGCTCATTACTCCAGCTAAATATTTGTTTGCTGTCACCTGTCACCTCTGAGAAGCCAACCACCAATCTCCTAGTAGTAGTGACAGAGTGGATGGAGTGGGTACTGGGTACTAACATCGTCACATTTTCCTATTTTCCTACATCTGATCTAAGTCAGGTTTTATTGACTCAACTTCAGCTGCAGCTACATGGATAGCATTGACTTTGCTCAATTTCTTTGCACATTCAACGAATGATTGACTGTCATGGACAAAAACCTTCCTTGATTTGATGTGATTGTAAACTTGATGTTTAAGTAGTCCTTCAATTCCATCCACTCCTCCCTTTCTGTGAGATGTTGCAAAAAAATGCCAATTGATGTTCGTGGCTACCTCATATGCCAGACAAGTCATGGCTGAAAGTGTAAACCTTTGCTTGAAATGTTAACCTGCTCCTGAAAAAGTGTTGATTTCTTCCAACTCCGGATATTTTGACTTCATATAGTTGATCAAGGCCTTATTGAAAGTGTATACAGCATATTTGTCATGAGACAAATAGTCAGACACTGTGACAAATGACATGGTCGAGTTCTTCAGCCATGCTACTGCTGTGTAAAGGGTAACTTGTTTAAAGATCCAATGGGCACTTTGGACTTCATCCTGCTGAAATATGGTAAAGTTCTCACTGAAATCCACTTGCAGCAAATCTTTCTTTGTGGTCACTGCACTTTTCATTTCTTCAAAATTTTCTGCCTGTCTGTCCTTTACATAGCAGTGGAGTAGAAAGCTAGGAAGGTTCTACTTCAGAGTATTTATTACATCATCGGCTATACCTTCTTTCTCAATTTTGACCATTTTCTTGTCGAGAATAGCACATTCATACCAGCTGCCTTCTTCAGTCAGTAAATCCTCAGCTATGTCTTGGATGTCTTCGAAGCTATATTACACGAAGTCTACGTATATTATAGATCTCAAACTTAGGACTATGATACATCCGTTACCATGAATGATACGTCCATTACCATGCAAATGATACGTCTCTTACCATATTTGTCAGAAAACTGTTGAAGTTAGAGTCTGCTAATGGTATGTTTTTTAGTTAATGTTCCTTAAGTATGCTTTACATATAAAACAGGCTGGAGAAATTCATAAGGATTTTTATACAGGATGAAAAAATAGTTAAAAATGGTAATGGACGTATCATAATGGACGTATCATTCAGGTGGTGTTATATATCAGCCAAAATAATAAATTCTAGGCCTTAAATAATTGTAAATTGATTGTCTGGATGAAAATGTGATGCATCAACCAGGGATCTACCAAATATAGCAACAATACCCAGCTGTAAATGAATCATTCTACAAGGACATATCAAAAAAGGTGAAAAGTAGCACATTGTTCATAATCAAAACATAAAAACGTTTAAAAGGTTGTGATTTTAATAGTAAACTAAATAAAAATTTTAATGACCTTTTTTTTGTCAACACTTCTGAATATATATACTGTGTGACACAAAAAAACCATGCATAGTGATATCTTTGAGGTTGAATTTTTATCATTTGGTTTTATTAATTGTAAAACTGCCCTTGGTAACTTTACGCTTTACTTCATACGTTAGTCTTCATATATATATATATATATATATATATATATATATATATATATACACACACATGGATATTATTTCTGCACATATTACGTAAAAAGTCTTGCTTGTAGATAAAGGAATTCTTTTCTTTAATTTTACCAACAATGACTCGTCTATTCATTTAATTTCCTTACAGAGAACGTTGGACGATGTCCGACTTAAGAAGGCTGAAGTGAATTGCTCAACCGCATGTTTCGATGACGTACGCTATTTCTATGCAAAACAGTTAATCTCCATATTTTATATTTAAATTAACTTCAAAGTTTGGACATTTTTGTACAATATGTTCCATAAATTTGATGTTACACAAATATTTATATACTAAATCAAGAAAATACAACACACACACACACACATATACAGTATATATATATATATATATATATATATATATATAATTAAAAACTCTATGCTTAGTTTTAAAGAAATTTTACTTGGAAAAAAGAAGGCCAAATCCCGCAAAGCAAATAGAATAATATTATTGTTCTAATCAATACTGGGAATTATGTTTACAAAAGAAATAATTCCATTCTAAATCTTTTCCAACCTTTCAGCTAATTACATAATATGTGGAACACCAATTTCAGCGCACTTGAGCCACCTGAGCATAACTTCATCAGCAACATTGGACAAAGTTTTTGCAGAAATTCCTTTAATAAGAGCGTTCTTCTAAACCAGACAAATTTTGGGGGCTTTCTTACATAAATTGTGGATTTCATGTAGCTCAATAGGAAGAATTCATTGGGTCAGGTCAGGCGATCGTGCAGCCCAAGGAGTCGGTCAGTGTGTTTAGATCCACCGATCAGAAAAGAGCTGTCCGATCCCAAGTGCGAAATGAGATGGAGCTCAGCCAAGTTGGAATATAATGACAATAAGGTTTGGGGTTAACAGCCTTCGTCACTGCAAAAGTCACGTAGCCGAGGAGACCTATGTATAGCTTTACGTGGGATTCGAATCACGGGTAGCTACATTATCTGAACGCGAAGGACTGCTACCCATCCGACTACTGAACAGACCCAACGTTGCTTAACCTCGCTGAACTAACGGGGTATTGAGAAATAATTTCATCCAGGTTCTAAGATTCTTACTGAGGTATAAAGCAAATTGCCGAAGCTTTTCATGATAATTTTCCCTATTGAGGGTCATTATTTGTCCATCAGTATCTCGGAAGAAGAAAGGCCCAACGATTCCTTTGTCCCAGAAAACACTCTAGACAATTACGTTTGATGTACTGTATCTCGCTCATATTCACGATATGTTCTTGAGTTTTCGAGTCCTCAGGTACAACAATTATGTCTTTCAACTTTTCCAGATACATTAATATACCCCCTCTTCGCTAAACCAGATGCTGTCCAAAAGAGACGGATCGCATTCACAATCATGAAGCAAGGTCACGCACATTTCCACATTTTGAGCTTGATCCACATCACGTAATTCATGTACAATCAGGATTTTGTATAGTTTTATTTTAATGTCGTTCTTGAGCTTTGTTGAATGATAAAGTGACTTTATGTGCAGTTCCAAAGGTGTACGTAAGGTGGATTTCTTCTAGCTATCAGAAAACGCTTCCTCGAACACTCGTTGGTTCCCTTCTGTTCGAACTGACTTCGGACGTCGATTGCGGGGTTTGTCCATGATTAAACCGGTTTCGTAAAAATTTTGTTGTGTATTACGTGTGGTTCTGGTATCGGGGGCATGGCGGCCAATGAAATTCGCGTTGCTCGAGTGTCTCTGAGCCTAGAGTACCCATCAACATAGCCAATTTTGCATTCTAAAACTGAGTGTTCTCCTGACATCTTAAACAAAGCTCTCAGAAGTTTTGTGATGTCAAAACTTGACCACTACTGCTGTTTCAAAAGACTAATTCTCGTTATGCAGTTTCCGCTTCCTGTTAAGATATACAAAAAACAAATTAGGCATGGATTGGTCAAAAGTATAAGATGCCCTAAACATTGTTACAGTAGGTTTGAAACATACCTATTGTAAAATATATTGGAAACATACTAGAAGTAATTCTTCCTTATCAAAAACATTTTTGAAGTTGCAGGTACATTAAATGCTTTGAAAACTGGTCGGTTATGACTTGTTAGGATAAAGCTAAAAGAAGTCATAAGAACAGTTTGCTCATGCTCATCTCATTTTACATCTCAAGATGACAATAGTAAATGCTAGGAACTCCATCTTATTTTTCGATAAAAACAATGAGTTTGTTAATAAAGAAGTGCCGAAAACAAGGGAATTAGCGGGAGAGAAAGTACAACTTCAGCTTCTCTTCTCCCAAGATCTCAGCCAAGTTGCTACTACGAAAAAAGTTATAAGTATTCTCGATGTGCGATTCACATCACATTGAAACAGTACCAAGAAATAAATTGTATCGGTGAAAGATCTAGCAAAACATCTGACCATTCTAATGATCTACGAACAAGGTCTCAGAGCGAACTATAAGGAGGAGGTTAAAGGAAACTTATCTGACAGGATGCAAAGCCAGGAAGAAGCCTTGGATTTCAGAAAAAAAAGGCTTCAGTAGGCAAAACGCCACAAACTCTGGACCTCCTGACGACTGGGAGGTGTTTTGGTTCGATAGAAAACAATTTTGAGGTGAGCCAAGAGACAATTATGAAGCGAACTATTACTATTTTGACGTGATAAGTAATATAGGAGGTTTCTATGTGAACCTTTGAAATCATCTCATTTAAAGTTTTGTCATATGGTTTTTTACTGTTTTTATATGACGTCAGAATAAGCTATTAGATAAACTGTTAGACAAAGTTTTAAAGCCTTCTGTAGAAAATTTGTATCCTAACCTCACTTGTAATGAAGTGATATTTTATTTTCATGTTACATTTCACGTGCTACTAAAAGGGGGTTTGAGTGTGATGACTGATGAGGTATAGTTTTTCAACTAACCCTCACAGTCTCCCGACCTAAACCCAAATGAACATCTGTGTGCAGTTTTAGGCAAAAGTATCAGGAAACGCGCACACACACACACACACACACACACAACACACACACACAACATATATATAAATATATACATATATATACCTATACATTTTAACTGCAAACAACACACAGTATAATTAATGTAAAGAACGACGCTTGCGTAGAAGAGCGTTCCGCACAAAATGAGGATGGTACCTCATTTTTCATTTGTTCGTTCTCCCTCCTCATCTTGTTCAGAACGCTCTTCTACACAAACGTCATTTTTTACATATATATATATTTTATATTTTAAAATCACGTTGCAATTACACAACACTCTGTATGGAAATAACGTTTCACATTAAGCGATAAACATATGAGGAGCTGTATAGAATACGCCACCTTGTACAGTGCACCGTAAGCAGGAAAGTTACTACAGCGTCAAAGTCGAAGTACCTAAATGAGCTTTTTGTAACGTTAAATTCCAAGTAATAAAGTGTTCTTTACACTGACCTTATATTGTAGGTTCACTTTGTTTTAGCTTCATGGTATATAGGGTAAAAATTAGGGACAATAAATTCCCAGTTAATGTCTATGCGGTCCCCAATTTGGAACCTAATTCTGAGAAGAAAGCCTTTCCTTTAGCTATTCTGACGTAAAATAGAAAACCAAAAGTTTAAGATTTTCATGTCACAGAGAAATGTTTACACTGTAAATTCGGTGATATCCCCCCTTAGTTAGCCCAGCCCAAACAACGTGAAATGAAACTCGAGAGTTCCATGAAAATAATGATGTGATGTAGAAATTTATGTCAGATAATTTGTAACATAAGAAGTAGGGCGTCACCATTATTTTAAGAAATAATCTTTCTATCGTCTTTCTTTCGTCTCGTCCTTTCGGTGTACGATCGCCACTTGTCGTCTGTTTAGTTGTGTGAGGTGTAGCGCTTCATACAACGATCAACGATTAGAATGTTTTGGGGGCGGGGCGAGAGTAGTTATAATAAAAAAAGATTAAAAATTAAAGAAAATTAGAGATTAAAAGTATTATATTATATTGACTGATAATCTCTGGCATTTTATTGTTTTCCATTTTATCCATTTTATGTATTCATGAAAGGTCATTCAAACCGATAATATTATTTCCATTTTTTATTTATCTATTTTTTTATAATTATTATTAATAATTTTATTTTATTATATTTAATTTTTATTTATTTATTTTTTATTTATACATTGCTTTCATTTATTTATTATATATTTATTCAATTATGTTTTATTGGTTCGATCAAATACATTAACCTTCACTTTTAATGACCAGGAAGTCCAGAATGAAGGTTCACCAAAAACTAACCAACAATAAGCTAAATCTTATTCCTTTCTCATTCGTAACCGTACATTGTTACGTAATTAGGCCGCAGTTGATGACTTTAAAATCTTATCACCTTTTAATGAAATAAATTTGCGTCTTACGTGATCATTTTATATTTTTAAATTCATGAAGATTGAGGCTAATGAATGATAGTCCGACCTTCATTTAAAAATTTTACGCTGATATCAGAGGCTAATATCTCCCCGCCCTCTCTCTCTCTCTCTCTCTCTCTCTCTCTCTCATATAGAGAGAGAGAGAGAGAGAGAGAGAGGAGAGAGAGAGAGAGAGAGAGAGATGATCATAAGCACCTCATTAAGTTTTACTGCAAGAACTTTATAGATTAAATACAGTTATACACTTCTCAAGTGCGTATCGAATGACACCAATCAAGAGACCGCAAAAGTCTATTTTAGCCCTCTTTTCAGTTAAAGTCCAAGAGCTCAATGCATGCAGATCTTTGTTTCACTCTCGGACTAACGACCAAAAAGGTTCCTTGGGAGGCATAGAGTACAACCCAAATGGACGTCTTCGAATACCAAGGGTCACCTTAATTTCGTAACGGCCTGAACACATGTCAGCATCATAAAACAAATCCACGATACCGTAAGCCTTCATACCAAAAAGTTATTAAAAGATCTGGCTAAGTCATAAAACCAGAGAGGAGAAGCGACCATTGTTCGAGTTTTCCTTCGTCAGGATTTCCCAGTCGAAATATCACCAGTCATCGTTCAACTTTTGAAGCTGTAACATCTTTTCAAATAGACCCTTGCTCTGGCTTATGTTGTCAATCGTTCACTCCAAAAGAACTCTCAAATTCACTCGTACTTTATTTTATAACTCATATAATAATTCAATCTCCATTTATTTCTGTGCAATGTCCTTCGTTGTAATAACATTAAATTCTTCAGTTTAATCATTATTATAGTGTATTCATACTGACAATTAATTCATATTGTCAAGCCTTTTGTAACTAACACTTATAACCAACGCAATTTTTTGTACTACCATACTTTATTAATCATTGCAATATTAAGTTTGTTGATTAAAGGAAAAAGACACAAGGTCTTTCCTTGATTATTGATAAAAACAACTCGAATAATTACTTCGCCAACCTCCTTAATTATTAATGACCGCTGCCTATTTTCAGACTGCTAGTCAATAAACTTGTCTCAATTAAGCTGTTACTATAAATTGGTGACTTTAATTACTGACGTTTTATTTTCGAGCGTGTAAGTGAAAATACTGTACAAAGGGTGACAAAATTTAAGCCATCTCCAACATTCATAGTAAATAACGAGACTATTTCAATCACCGAAGTCCCGCGATTGCAAGAAAAGCTTTCTGTACTCTTCACCATCATGCAGACCTTTTCCTGGGAATTGCAACAAACGGAACAACATCAATCACGTCGACGAAAAAGGCCAGGCATCCTGCCCCTCTTTGCAACGAGGCAAAAGGTTTTCCGATGGTCACTAAGAGCAACAGATACCGCTTCCAGCACTACATTAAGTTCGACTCAGTAGTATAGCCGCAAAAGGGGAGAGTGCAGGAATGTTGCAGGTTATTATGTAATGTTGCAAAGGGGGGTGGGGGGTGTTGCAAAAGGGGGTGGGGTTGTTGCAAAAGGGGTGGGTTGTTGCAAAGGGGGGGGGGAAAGGGGGGTAGGGAGAAAACTTGGAGGCGGCGTTATCCCCCAAGAGAAAGGAGGAGGAGGAGAGAAAGGAGGAGAGGTGTTCACCTGGCAGGAGCCAAGTGCACATTAAGACTTCCAGCCGGGCTGGCGTTGTTTTATAGGCTCCTAATCAGCCAGTTGGCGTAAATGGCTTGAGTTGCCAGATACCGCGATACCATTGTATACATTATTATAGACTCCTAATCAGCCAGTTGGAGTTGTCAGATACCTCTTTTAGCAGTATTATTGCATACATTATTATTATATACGCCTAATCAGCCAGTTGGCTGAGTTGCCAGATAGCGCCATGTATTCCATTGTATACATTATTATAGACTCCTAATCAGCCAGTTGGCTGGTTGTCAGATACCTCTTTTTAGCAGTATTATTGCATACATTATTATTATAGACTCCTAATCAGCCAGTTGGCTGGTTGTCAGATACCTCTTTTTAGCAGTATTATTGCATACATTATTATTATATACGCCTAATCAGCCAGTTGGCTGAGTTGCCAGATAGCGCATGTATTCCATTGTATACATATTATAGACTCCTAATCAGCCAGTTGGCTGGTTGTCAGATACCTCTTTTTTATTATTGCATACATTATTATTATATACGCCTAATCAGCCAGTTGGCTGAGTTGCCAGATAGCTCCATGTACTTCCATTGTATACACTATTATAGACTCCTAATCAGCCAGTTGGCTTAGAAGGCTTAAATATTGCCAGATACCTGTTGTATACAGAATACCGGTAGTAGAAGGCATAACAATAAACAACATTGCATCATTCTTTTTATTATAAATATATAGAAAATAAATATACATTTGAGGAATATGCGTATAACAGAAATATATACACACAATTATGGATATATATATATATAAAATAAAATATACATTTCATATACATTTGAGGAATATGCGTATAACAGAAATATATACACATAATTATATATAAAATAAATATACATTTCATATACATTTCATATACATTTCAATATGTACATAACAGAAATATACACACACACACAAATATGGTGATATATAAATAAAATATACATTTCATATACACTTCAATATGTACATAACAGTACAGGAGAAATATCAAGCAAAATATATATATATATATAAACACAAATCAATAGAAATATGCGTATAATCAAAATATATATATACAATTCACTTTTTTTTCAAAATACTAAAATCGGTCTTAATCGAGTTTACAATTACATCATTATTGCTCTGCATTACGCAGTCTATGCGGCTTAATAATATTTCACCGCTTAAAGTATAGGGAAACCTGTATTCGATATGAATGGCTTTCATATCGTTCAGTACTATTTTTGTCCCCACTTTACAACCGGTTGGCAAGTCATCTTTAAATACGTCTAGAATACAATCAAAAGCACGCACAAAGAGTTCATCGTTAGCTACATTATTAAACACAAGTTTATAAGAATGCTTTTCCAATCGAGGGTTTATTTCTACCGACTCGAGCTTTTCAATCGTGAACTCTTCACTCAACATAACGGCAATTGAAATAATCTTCTAAATCGTTACGGCAACTGCGCGTTATATAAAGAAATAGTTCTTCAGGGTGAACGGTGTAGGTGAGCTCAGCCTTGTACCGATCAATTGCTTTGTACCAAAGTTCATGGTATTTCAAAGAGTCTAAACTTTTTAAATAAACATCCAGCACTAGACCATTCTCACCAGTCCTACACTCGGTAAACCCATCGAGCAGAGCAGTGTATGCGTATTCAAGAACTGTATCAAAATAAAGCATATCCGTAACACGCGCGTCTAATATAGGTTTCAGTTTACGGAATCCGACGATTTCAAACATTCTGTCGAGGATGAAACGGTTTCGCGTAGGAATAAGAGCGTTATTATCAGAAGCATTCTTCCACATCAGCCTTATATCAATGCACGGCCGATCGTTATTTATACACAACGTACATACAACGGCGTATGAGGGCGCGTCACTAATCTGCTCTCTTCTTGTACCTACGTTAGCAGGTATTTTATAACGATCTTCACACCACTTATCAACTATCACAAAGATTCTATTCATCTCCTCGATACTTAAATAAACCCGTTTGTTTGTCGGTCTACATTCCGTTTCCAGTACATAGCTAATGGTACCGGAATTACGCCTGAACACGCGCAACGATTTCGTCACGGACACATCGTACGAGGCGTTGAGAATGCTGCTCAAAGGAAGTTCCATCGTATTCGAGGAGCGCACGTCTACTCGGTTCAAGCTCTGAGATAACTATGAGCCGTGTGAGGCACAGGCAGGAACGGTTCGACGGGCGGCTGACTCGATGATACGTGAATGGGCATGTTCGTACGACTCGAATTGTTGCACATATTTGTTTTTCCGTTTCGTCACTACCAGCCTACGCACTTTGGATAAGAACTAGGCGCTAATCATCTCCACACTCCGGCGCACTATTTGAGAGGAACATATGCTCATATTTTTCCTTTCTACCCATCAAACGATACTCGTCTCTAAAATCTGTTAAAAACTCACGCATGGCACTAGCCACAACCTCACTATGAACCTCATCATGATATACGTTAATATAGTGATAAAAACACCTAAGATTGTCCATGATCACGAGATTCACATTTTCAGACGTAGGGTATGAGTAATCGACATGGTGTAGCATGACGTAATACCGCTTGTCACACCACCCATCCACAAGGCTCATTATCCATACCTGCTGCTTCTCTTCTGCACGCGTTGTTTCTTTTACTTCACGGTGTATGTGAGACTTTATAAAGTTTAGCCCTGCAGCATACTTCAGCACATCGTCTGTGCAACGAAAGCCTTCAACAGTCTCACCAGAACATCCGTAGAGTATTTGTACATCTTGGAACTTCGCACAATCCAATGTGGTTTTAAAAGAGGCATAGGAGGGGGGAATAGGAAGTTTTTCGGTATCCACCACATCCTCACACTTTACTGAATACCATTTCATAAACGTTGTGCAAGCAATATTAAAGGTAGCCATTTCAATATACGTCTGATCTGAATACACGTCTGATCTCTCGGGCTTACTGCGGTCGACTGACCACGCAGGGACTCCCAGATAGTAGCATGACTCACGCAGTGGGCGGAGCTTAGAACTTTCACCTACACACACACACACACACACACAAAGGAGAAAGTGAAACGCTATTTGATTTATTGAGATATTCATATATTTACAAATACGATTCGAGATATTCAAGTTATATATATATATATATATTTACAAATAGATACGATTATATACAAGACGTGTGAGTTAGAAGCATCATTGGTATCCAAAGGGTACGGTATCATAGGTGCCAGGTAACTGGTAACGTTTCCTATAGGTGTTACGGCACACCATCGTACCCCTAAGTTCCTTCACGCCTCCCAGCTTCTGCGCCCGAAAATTGTGGGTGCCTACAATTAGTTGGTGAGGTTCCAAACATACTAGATCCTTCAACGACTCAAAGTTAACAACCTCCCGATTCGCATGGTTGAGCGTAATACCCTTTGCCTTCACGATATATTTCATTTCATCCCCTACCCTGACCCGTACCCCATAAGTCTTAGGTCCTGTTGAGATAAAAGAGTCGGCGTATGCCGTCCCCATACTCATCCTTGATCTCATCAGTGAGCTCGCCGAGGAACTCCCCAATAGCGGGCATGTAATCACCCTCCCTCTCTGTGAATATCACGCTATCTGTATCGGCATACAATACTCTCCGCCCAAGAGAATGCAATAGACCCCAAAGTTTTATACGGGCGTAGGCTGTTGTGAAGCTCGCCACAGGTATGTTTGTAACCCTTGAGGTATCTGTGGCAAATTCAGTGTTGTTGTACTTTATTACGTAAGTATTACCTACATTCACGATCTCCATGACCTCTTTATCGGGGGCATTGGCATAATCCCAGACATCGCTATAACTTTGTGCCAAATGAATGTTCCCTCTGCCGGTATTCTGCGCAAATTTTCCCCATAGACTGTTTAGACACAATTTTGCACTAAAGCGCTTGCCAGGATTCTTTACAATTTGGACACGATCAAGTTGTATACCTTCGCGGTCGCGGTAACGTTGAATATAGGCAGACTTTTCATCTTCGGTATCAACTCCTCGCGGATACCCTGATGCTTCAACCTTATCCTTCAAAAAGGCGTTTATATATGGTGTGAAAAGGTTGGGGAGCTTCTGAAACCTCCACACCTCGTGTATCTTCAGTATTCTATAACCATGGCGTACGGCTAGGGCCAGCTCAGGACTTGTATATACGCCTCTGATCTTACGCTGGTGGGGTATATGGTTACATTCGCCGTTATCCTCTTCCGCGCACTTCACGCACAGGGGAAACATGAGCTTGTCGTCGATAACGACAGGTAAGATCGGCATCCATAAATTGCGGGGGGAGTACGTCTACGAAAGAGAGCCCAAAGTAATGATCATTCAAATTTTTTGAAAATTCATTGATGGATGGTAGGCTAGGCCCCACCAGTTTCTCAGGAGCGCCCACGGGGTACGGATTGCTCTTCATCACGTATGGGTATAAAGAACAGAAATCGTAGTAATGGAGCTTCACGCCCTCCGTAGGTGGGAAGTATAGTCTGAAAGGATTTGTACGTCCTCCAAACAAGCTATCACCACATTTGAGAGGATCCAGCACCATTGAACGCTTGATCGTTTTTATTTCCTCACGGTATACATCGTCTGTCTCCATCCGTGCATCATATTCATGCTCCCACAAGACTTTGTGAGTGAACTGTGATCCTATAAGTTGATCGCGGGTGCGGGTCGATGCAAGACAGTCGGCAGGAGACCTACCGTGATATCTCCGGTGACTCCGCACTCAGGACGGGGGCATCCATGCCACCAGCAACCGTTAAAGGAGTACACAGTCTTCACACCAGTGACACGGTTTTCACTTAACCCATCAACCCAAAAAACACGTCCATTAATCTTAATGGGTACTTCACCCGTGTTGCGGGCGTGCTTTATGTATACACCTGTTTGTTGCTGCAGGTGTATGAGCCAGTAAATAGCCTTGTGTCCGTAACTGCGGGGGTTGTTTCGGTGAATAATGGCTAAGGTGTCTTTAGGCATGAAGTTATTCTTGAACACCGTAAAACATAATGATGCGATGGTGGTTGCGACTTGCAGTGGATCGCATTTGAAACGGGCTATGTACATACTTCTAAAGGCCTGGAAACATACTCTAAGCACGCGCACATCATTCACGCAATAACGCTCACATTCATCAGCTATATTATAAGGGTTACTTTCATTAAAACTGTCGTAGTATCGATCAAAGTCTTCACGTTCATCCATGCAGTCAAAATAATGTTTGGGGGGTGGTGGGCCTACGTAGTTTAAAGTCTCGCTGGTGAGGAAAGTGTATGGGAAGTATCCTTTGGAAACTTCAGCTGCTACTCCCATCACCTTGGGTAGCTTTGCTAATTTACAAGGTGTGAATAATAAAGTATCTTTAAATTGTACATTGCCTCTTATCTGCATCTGTATTAATTTGTTGCCTCTTTTCAATGGATCACCTGTAAATATCTCAGAGGATTCGTGTTCAAGCAACTCCTTATAAAGGAACTGCGTGTCAAACTTTGCCCCGTTATGGGCGAGAATATACACAGTCATTTTTTTGAACTTGTCGGCTAACTTGACAATATAGGACACAAATAGTTTCACAGGACTATCGCCGACATTCGTTTTAAAAACGTTTGTCCGTTTACCGCATTTGGGGCACTCGTCACATTCGATACCCATACACTCATCACAGATGGTCTGGCTCACAAGTAAATGTGGAATTACCTCTTTGGTTTCAGCGTTCGTATATGTTTCTATATCGTAGTACACAGTTATACAAGGGTTATTTTTAGGCTTAGCATCTTTCATATAACACACATGCTTTACTCCATCCGCCTTATATTCCTCCTGGCATGTAGGACAGTGAATTACGTCGCACTTGTGCTTAAATTTTCCCCAATTATCCATTGTGTGAAACATACCACATTCACAGATTCTCATTTTCCTGCACGTACCAATTGATTTATGGAGATCAAAGCAGCTATTATTGAAAAATGTGCGTCTACACACATCACAGTCTCTCTTCTCAACTACACGGCTTTCACATTTGGTGCTTTTACACTGCTCACATACCATGTGACATTCTTTACAATGTCTCACTATATCATCCGCAAACTCGAGGCACCCCTTACACAAATCATGATGTCTCCCATATTTTCGACTTTTGTCATAACTCGCGTAAAGCCCCCTTATATTACGGATGGGGAGATACGTTGTCCTGACAATCCTAAAATAAGTAGGGGCCTTGTACGATCTCTCACACAGCTTTTAAAAACATACACAGTCCGGCGGCGATCATCCAAACCAAATATAACTATGCGCACATTCATTTCCTGTTCTACCTTTCTCAGCTCTTCAGGACCCATATTACAGTCAAATTCAAGTTCACAGTCTACAGCTAGTTTACGGGCACGCTCAACGATCGTAGGCAGCCAAATTTTTTGAGTCCGTGTATTTTGTACAGTAAACATACGTGCTAAGAGTACTGCTATAAAGCCGCAACCACGATCGACGTTTATATGCCTTCGGTAAATAGTTGGAGAATTGAAGTTAAGAGTGTACGGTATGGCACTATGACCCGCAACACGGAATACACGGTCAATATTTACCGTGAAGTTGTCCATATTGAAGGCTATACTACTTTGGACGGCTTGCATTATACGCCCTAATATATATTCTACATCTTCAGCAGCCAAACGTCTGAACGGTACTATCACCCAATAATCGTCTACATCACCGTCATCTGACCCGAACCCAAAGGACAGACTCGTCCTGACCTCACGCTCGTCGCGATTCTGAAGAGCAAACTCTATAATACGCTGTACTACCCTGCGTATCCCGCGCTCAATTCCATTGCTATACAGGGCTCTAGGGTCGACCCTGACTCTATACCGATTTCTAGTCAAGGCGGGGGTGGGGGCTGCGGATCGCACTAACTCGAACGTAATAACATCCTCAACAGAACGGGGGCGGAATTAGTGGCTATATTAGGCTGCTGCTGATGGGGGCCCTGTTGCGTAGGAGGGTTGGGGATCTATTATTGTAGACTTAACAGAACGGGGGGCGGAATAAGGGGGTATATTAGGTGCTGCTGCTGCTGGGGAGGTTGTTGCGTAAGAGGTTGAGGGTTGGGGGTCTGCTGCAACAGGTACGTATTTCGGCCGCTTTATACCTGATGTGGGGTTCTCATACCTCCGCTTTGGACGTGCAACCTGTATCGCTGGTGAGGGTTCAGGGGAGGAGATCACAACTACACTGTCGTCGAGGTCATCCGTAATGATAGGGTGCTCTACCTCATCGTCGGTTCTGTGGGAGAAGAAATATAAGGATCAGCACTCAAAATTTGTAATATTTTGTAAATGACCCACTTAGGAGTGTGACGTGTTAGAAATGGACTCTGTAGAAAAATTCAGATTCACGAGCCCATCCACATGTATTATATCTGGACCTACAGGATGTGGTAAAACTGTGTTTATGCTTAAAATCATTAAAGAAAAGGGCGAGATGTTCTCGAAATTTGTGCATAAAGTTATATGGTGCTATTCGACGTATCAATCAGCGTTCAACGAGTACCAAGATGATATTTTGTTCCACAAAGGTGTATATGACGTTAATTCGCTAAAGGGAACTGAACATACAATCATTGTAATTGACGATCTCATGTTGGAGATGGATAAAACGTTTGCCGAGACATTTACAGTATACTCCCACCATCTTAACATAAGCGTGTTCTTCATCAATCAGAATCTATTTTTCAAAAATAGATACATGCGCGATGTGTCGTTAAATACGCAATATCTAGTCTTATTCGCGCAACGTAGAGATGTATCACAAATTGGGGTATTAGCCAATCAAATGTTCCCGAATCAGCGTAAGGAGTTTTTGGAAGTTTATAAAGAAGCTACAAGCACGCGTTACGGATATTTGCTTTGCGACCTTCATCCGCGAAACACGTTTAGAGTGCTTCTGCGAACGAATATATTTCCAAACGAGCCTGAAACGGTGTATATTCCAGAATGACAAAGAGACTAAAGAAATACCATGAATTAATAAAAATCTATCATCGACTGCCCCGGGCAATGCAGCAGATGTTTATTAAAAATATCGACGCCGACTTTTTAAAATGCATCTGTGAAATCTGTCTTAACGTTATAAATTGCAATGTATCAATGAAAACCCATCAGAAGGCTCGCCTACGCCGCTACAAGAACATAATACGTACACTCGCTCGTAAAAGTCAAACTGTAGCGAAGAAAAAACGAGTTATTGTGCAAACAGGAGGGTCATTTCTCCCCATCTTATTTTCAGTTTTGGGCCCTTTACTGACTAGATTAATATAATGAAGAAAGTGGTAGTGATTCCCCACGAGGTGTACGCTTCACTGCAAAGAGACACGGATCTAGATCCCCGTAAAAGCAGACTTAAAAGAATGGAAAGCGAATTGTTAGCCCTATTAAACAGTGAAAAAACACCTGATGAGAAAAGAATCTTATACCAAGAAGCTCTGCAGAAATTTCTTCACGAGTACGAAAATTATAAGAGCCCTACGGAGATTCCTGTGGTTATTAGGCACAGCACGGGGGACGATGGCGACATAGGACCTGTACCGACGATACAGCTGATCAACCAAAAAGATTAGCCACACAACATATCGAACATGTATTAAAAAATACCCTCCCACTTACATTGAGGAGTAAAGGCTTAAGTCTTTATAATCTATTGAATGAGGATCCCGCCATACAATGGACCGATACAGGGGAGATCATTGTGGAAGGATCAAAGGTACAGGGATCGAATATCGTAGACATTGTCCATGATCTGGTGAGAAAGTGGGATAGGCCATCACCATCAGGATGGAAGCATATTAAAGCAAGACTACAACAAATAAATGTCCCTAAAACGTTGATAGGAAATCTGAACAGGTTAAAAGACTTGGAACACGCAACGCCTGTGACACAATTGAAGACGCCGTCACCCCCTGCGGTAACACCTTTCAAGAGGAGAAGAAGAGGTTAAACCAACCCTACCCACCTGCCTCTAAAATACGCAAATGGCTAACGTATTAACTAAACGTTATTATGACATTTCTGCCCCATCCTCTTACGGCGGCGTAGATAGACTGCACGTTTACGGAGTAGGAAAAAAAGATGTTGAAAGATTTTTGAGGGAGCAGGACGCTTATACGCTTCATAAGCCTGTGAGAAAAAGGTTTAAAACAGCCAAGACAACGGCTTCCTCGATTGATTCTATTTGGCAAGCAGATTTAACAGACATGCAAAGATATTCTGTGTATAACGATGGTTACCGCTACATTCTATTCATAATAGACGTATTCTCTAGATATCTGTGGCTAGTTCCTCTGAAAAATAAATCACCTGAAACAGTTGCTAAAGCCACCAAAACGCTAATGTTAAAAGAAAACAGGGTTCCTGGCTATTTTTGTACGGATATGGGGAAGGAGTTTATAGGCCGTGCTTTTCAGAATATGTTGACAGAGTTTAATATCAGCTATTACACAACCAATTCTATACATAAGGCTTCTTTAGCTGAAAGAGTTCAGCGCACCATAAAGGAACGCATGCACCGTTATTTTACACATAAAAACACATACAGATTTCTAGACATTCTGGAACCATTGGCATCATCCTACAACCGCTCACACCATCGCACGATTGGGGCAACACCTAACGAAGTTTTAGAAAGAGGTACGCTCCCGAGAAGAGATGGACCACCACCACCACCACCACCACCACTCTGTGCGCTTCAAAATCAATGATTATGTAAGGCTGTCGCGTTCGGGGAATAAATTCGCAAAGGGTTTTGAGCAAGGATGGACACGCGAGATTTTTAAAGTTAGGGCTGTGAGACCTAAAGGTGTGATAATGATGTATTACATTGAAGATTTGAATGGGGAAGAAATCTCAGGAGGCTTTTACCGCGAGGAATTGCAGAAAGTTGCGTTTAATTTAGAAAAAAATGTGTTTAAAATTGAGAAAATTTTAGGAAGCAAAGGTTCAGGAAGGAGAAAAATGTACCTGGTGAAATGGCTAGGGTACCCAGAAAGCTTCAACACCTATATAAAAGCTGATGCAATAATGAAGCTTAAATAGTATGCAACATGGCTCCTAACCATTTCTACGTCACACTCCCGTCCTCCTCGTCCCTGTCTGTACACCCTAACAACACGCTAGCCAACTTTGTAACAGAACTCCATGGGCACATTGAATTGGGTCGTGATTCGTATGAGGTGGGGATATGCGAAATTCAGCTGGACACCGTCTTTTTAAATATTGAACATGAAGAAACCGTTTTTACGATTCTTAGAGACATTGACGAGTGTGAAAAAGCTGGGGTAGCTATGGATGAAACTATGCGCATCGCTTGGACTAAGATTGCACGGTATTACAGTACAGAAGTAAGACTAGGGCCGGGTCAATATGGTTCGGCCGAGGATGTTGTGAGAGGCTTAAACGTAAGTTTAAGAAACTCAAACCTTACGAATGATTTAGTATATGAAATCGTAAACAACCCTGCACATACACTAATCCTAAAATCAAAGACTAACAGATGTCTTAAAGAACATAGAAAGTTCAAAATTCTAACCAACGGCCGATATAGCGCAGCCTTCCAAAGAGACACATTTCACGAGACACAGTATAACTTGTCCAGATTAATGTATCAATTGAAGATGGAGAAATTGGCTGAAAGGTCCCCAGACATGTGCTATATTTACAGTAATATAGTGGAGCACCAGTTTGTTGGGGATACCCAGGCACGCCTGCTGCGCATTGCTCACATCCCCAACCATAGAGGAAGGAGTTTGAGTATTACATATGACAGACCCCATTATGTGAATGTCGCAACTAATTTAATAACCAATATCACAATATATATAAGAACGATTGAGGGCGAAAACTTCCCATTCGGTAACGGGAGCTTAACAGTGAAGCTACACTTTCGACGCACTGAGTTATAATGGATAGAAAGCCTTTCACCGTCTATCGAGGGATGCGATACCAGCGCGGTAGTGGACTTGGATCCATTTTTTCATCCATACTACGTACGGCTGTTCCTTTGCTGAAGAGGGGTGCCAGATACCTTGGAAGGAAAGCGCTACAATCAGGCCTTAACACTGCAGAAGACATATTGGCCGGGGCTAAACCTAAAGAAGCCCTAAAAAAACATTTAAAGCGTACACGGAACGAAATCATCAAAGATGCAAAGAGAAAAATGCGTGGTGGCGGGAAGAAGAGGGCCCCCCGGAAGAAGAAGAAGGTCACGTGGTATTAAACGTAAAAGGCTATCAAAAAAGAAATGCTGTAAGCGAATGAAACCTATGGTTGACCACTTTTTTGACTGATATAAGCTAAGGATATTGATCTCATGAATCATAGTTTGTTTACCACTTGTCGAGAGAGGAGTCACTATTTCGCCATGGCACGCTTCATCCACCCATGTAGTTCACAATGCTGTAAGTCGGAGCTGTCCTTTTTTGAGCTCCCGCCAACCCAAGTTTCTATTGAGCACAGTGACTTTATTACAATTAACCCTTTAAACACAATTAGTTCCCCGAGTGCACCTATAGAATTCGTGATACCCAGCTCAGGTCCTTACTTTTTTGATCCAAGCTGTGTGCACATGTACGCTAAGCTACGTATAGCCCATTCTGATGGAACGGCCTGCGATGACAAATATGCTGTATACCCTGAAACAAACTTTCTGCACGCCATATTCAACCAGTGTGACGTATATTTAAATCAGACCAACATATCGGCAGGCACGGGGTACTATCATCTACGAGCCTATTTGGAAAATGTCCTCAACTTTTCCAAAGAAGCGAAGGCTACCTTTTTAAGTGCGGAGGGATATTATCAAACTAAAGATGAAAATAGTATAAAGGACAAATTTAAAAATTCTAAAAAGAAAATATACGAGTGTTTTGGACGGTTGCACACAGATTTCACTTTCCAGGAGAAGTTGCTTGTGAACGGGGTGGATATGAAAATAAAGCTCACCCGCACGAGTCCTGAGATCTGCTTAAATCTGGATGCGAATCAAGAAGAGGGCGCAAAGTCCGTTGTGGTTCACATTATGGACACATACCTCCGCGTACGGCGAGTGAAATTAAGTTCACCAAAACAACTAGAAATTGAGAAAAATTTACTAAACGCTACAGTGAAATATCCTATTAACAGAGTGCAGATCAAACTATATACGGTTCCTGCAGGGTTGGCATCGAAGCAGATAGAAAACATTGCCCTGGGAAATCTTCCTAAAAGGATATTAATCGGCATGCAGGACCACGCTTCGGTGAATGGAAAATATAAAAAGAGTGCCTTTAAATTCGAGAATTTCGGACTTAAAAATATAACTCTATACGTTAATGGCACTGCTTTGGGTGGAACAATGGGTACGGACTATTCATCAGACGCTGTGTTACCTCTTTGTGCCAGAGCCTATAGTAATCTGACCCATATTGCAGGTGATTGTGATGAGCTTGGTAATGGGGTAACGCAGGAAGAATTCATTGATCAATTTAACCTTTATCCGTTTGACATTACACCTGACTTATCTGCTAGCGTAAATACCCATTTAACACCACAGCAGAGCGGTAACATCTCAGTGCGGCTGGAATTCGCCAAGCCTATAGACGCTCCTATTAGTGTACTAGTATATCTCGAATCGCAAGCCCTAATAGAAGTAGATAGATTTAGAAGCGTTATCACTGACTTTTAAAATGGATGCTAATACACTTCAGAAAGTAATGGAGCGAGTCACACGTTCCAAATTTATCGGCGTGTTTGCGAAGAATGAAACATTGAGTTTGCCAAGTACGCGAGAATGCGGTAGTCTTATTGTGAACACAGACATCATCGGTAATGAAGGGATTCACTGGATCGCTGTCTATTTTAAAAATAGACAGCGCCTGTACTATTTTGATTCACTCGGTACTCAACCCTGGAGTGACCCTATTATTGTAAAATTTCTCGCTCAGTTACATATTCCCGAAGTTGTATGGAACCCATTTCGTATGCAGGGATATTTTACTAATGTTTGCGGAATGTACTGTGTCTCATTTCTCATGCATATGTCAAATGATAAAGAATTTATAAATTTTTTAAATTTATTTGACCCGTGTCACACTCACCGAAACGATGAAATGGTATGCAGACAGATAAAAAACCGTTTTCCAATTGTACGTACTCGTTGTATATTATAATGTTTTTGTTCGTATATTTGTATATTCGTTTATTGTACTGATTTCTTTCATTTAATAAATTTATGAAAATATATTGCGTCTTCTTATCCCAAAAAGATCGAAAAACACTTACATTATTTGACATTGTTGACTGATTAGTATATCATCCGTATTCCCTTCAAAAGATTGTATAACTCGTGTCAAATCCTCATCGGACCTTAAAGGAAAACATATACAGAGTATACAGACAGACAGATCCCCATTATGTGAAGATATCTTTGGTTCGAGGAGTGAACGCCATAAAAATTTCGATTTTAGCATAATGGGGAAATAACATTGATTGACATTTTTGACTAGTATCTATTTGACGAAATACTACAACTCTCCGTATATATATAAAATCGAATTATGGACACTTACATTTCTATGGTAGTCCCTTGCGTCGGATTGTAAGGAGCGTCACTGCAAATATCTTCTACGGTTTGCGTCGAAAATAGTTCGCCACAATCAGCAGCATTGAAAAGACTAATTGTGGTTAATGCTGCAGTATCACGTTCTTCATACAAGTCTGGGGAGACGTACAGGTCCATGGTGGAGGATGTGTGACACTGCTGACTGATCAGTATATCATCCGTATTCCCTTCAAAAGATTGTATAACTCGTGTCAAATCCTCATCGGACCTTAAAGGAAAACATATACAGAGTATACAGACAGACAGATCTCCATTATGTGAAGATATCTTTGGTTCGATTACCAATTTCGATTTTAGCATGATGGGGAAATAACATTGATTGACATTTTTGACTAGTATCTATTTGACGAATACTACAACTCTCCATATATATATAAAATCGAATTATGGACACTTACATTTCTATGGTAGTCCCTTGCGTCGGGTTGTAAGGAGCGTCACTGCAAATATCTTCTACGGTTGCGTCGAAAATAGTTCGCCACAATCAACCGCATTGAAAAGACTAATTGTGGTTAATGCTGCAGTATCACGTTCTTCATACAAGTCTGGGGAGACGTACAGGTCCATGGTTGATTATTCACTGATGCGAAAATAGCTACTGTTACTCCCAACTGAAAATATCCCCTTTTATATGCACATTCGCCAAGCTCCGCCCAAAAGACCAGATGTCCGTCGTGATTGGCTGCCGATGTAGCTGGGTGGAGCTATGACGTGTACCAATCCGCTATAACGAGACCGGACGAGTAACATATATATAAAATCGAATTATAGGCACTTACATTTCTATGGTAGTCCCTTATATTATATTTACAAATTATTAGTATTGTTTGTTAACATAATTGTTAACTTATTTTATAATAAAGAAATTATATCCTAATTATATTTTAAAAAGAACATTCGGTTTCAACGTTAAGCTGTGGTCTAAGGCGGCGTGGCATGAATAAATACTAAAATAAAATTAAATGTTAAAAATCTTTATTCATACGTTATTAAAAGTTAAAAATCTTTATTAATAAAACAGGATAGAAGCATATGAAAGTCAAGGTAAACTATAGTTGTAAATTAGTGTTATACGATGTTTTTCGGACATACTACTGCCTCGGGTTAAATGATCCTGTTATTTTAAATCACGTATTTGAAAGAGTTAATCATTATTGCTACATAGAAAAAATCGTGCATTACGATGTTTTTCGGATATACTACTGCCTCGGGTAAAATGGTCCTGTTATTTTAAATCACGTATTTGAAAGAGTTAATTATTATTGCTACATAGAAAAAATCGTGCATTACGATGTTTTTCGGATATACTACTGCCTCGGGTAAAATGGTCCTGTTATTTTAAATCACGTATTTGAAAGAGTTAATTATTATTATTGCTACATAGAAAATCGTGCAGTTTTTTTCGATTATTATTTATTGAACAAAACTCTCGCTCTCTTTCTATATATATATATATATATATGTATAGAAAGAGTGGTCTGGAAGGAAGTTTACCAATGATTAAATTCTCTTTGCGAGTGACCCGTTGCCCGCGTCGGGCTAACCTTTGGTTAGCTTCCGCCCGAATTGTTCATTCTGACGAAGGTCAAGCTTTTCACTCCACCTTAGACCTACAGTTTAACGTGGATTCCGAACCACGACCCATCAGCAGCCCAGCGTCTTGACCACTAGGCCTCCTAGGGTACCCATTTATCTACCAACCACTTTCTTTATTGTGTGGAACAGCTGGGCTTTGCTGCGCGCCGGCTGCCGTCGGGTCTCGAACCCTGGGCCGATGGATTCGTAGTCCGCGACGCTAACCACTACACCACCGAGGCGGTATTTGTCATTACTTACTCGGACTATAGTGGATTTAATTATCCCAGAAGAGTTCCATGCACGGTCTGTGTGTAGCATATATATATATATTGTGTGTACGTTTTTCCCTTGACCTTCCGAATGAAATGAATTCGGGCTGAAGCTAACCAAAGGTTATCCAAAGGGTATATATATATATATATATATATATATATATATATATATATATATTATTATTATTTCTACAATGAAACGGGGTCGGGCCGAAGAACGGGTGAGAGATCTCCCCCCAATATATATATATATATATATATATATATATATATATATATATATCATTATATTTCTATATGACACCATACAAATTACGCGTAAATATTTTCATTGTAGAAGTAATAAGAATGATAAAATTAATATCTGAAGTCAGTGGTGATTTCTGCTCGAATAGCTTGTAGAAGGATAATCCCTCGGCCCGAAAAAGGTCCCTAGAGACCTTTTTCGTTCGAATCGTGTCCCTAGAGACACGATTCGACCCCGCTATAGTGGCTTGGGCAAATCCAAATGAATAATTTCTTTATTTTACGTCATTTTTCATTTTTTTCGTCGCAGGAATGAGGCTATATGCTTCATAAGTTTTCATCTCGTTTGGTGGAATTGTATCGTAAATTATCGTATTTCGAATTGTATCGTAAATGATCATTTCGTTTCGTTATTCGTGAGGGCTGAATTATGGATAACTATGTTATTTGTTTCGTTCATCTTCAAGTTTAATGAAGCTGTATTTAAATGAAGTTTCATAATTGGTTTTACTGTTATTTAGGAAAATTTATATTGGGAGCAAACGTTACAATAATAATAAGCTTATGTCGATATAGTTACCCATTGAATTGGAACTCTTTATTCACGTTTGCTATTATTTATTGAATGGTGGATAATTAGTTGGGTAACCCTTATAAAATTCGTTTTCTGTCTAACGATTTATAGGGTAACTTTACTAATTCTATTAACGCGTAATGAAAGAGGCGCTTGTGTTATTTTATACGGTTGAATCTTGTATAACCATATAAATATATATTGTGGTATTTTATATGATTCATTAGTTTATTATATATACAAGTACATTTGGAATAACAGCCGTTATATATGTGTTACACGATTAATGGGACACATTATTTATTGAATGGTGGATAATTAGTTGGGTAACCCTTATAAAATTCGTTTTCTGTCTAACGATTTATTTATTGGGTAACTTTACTAATTCTATTAACGCGTAATGAAAGAGGCGCTTGTGTTATTTTATACGGTTGAATCTTGTATAACCATATAAATATATATTGTGGTATTTTATGATTCATTAGTTTATTATATATACAAGTACATTTGGAATAACAGCCGTTTATATGTGTTACACGATTAATGGGACACATTATTTATTGAATGGTGGATAATTAGTTGGGTAACCCTTATAAAAATTCGTTTTCTGTCTAACGAAATAGGGTAACTTTGTTAATTCTATTAAAGCGTAATGAAAGAGGCGCTTGTGTTATTTTATACGGTTGAATCTTGTATAACCATATAAATATATATTGTGGTATTTTATATGATTCATTAGTTTATTATATATACAAGTACATTTGGAATAACAGCCGTTATATATGTGTTACACGATTAATGGGACACATTATTTATTGAATGGTGGATAATTAGTTGGGTAACCCTTATAAAAATTCGTTTTCTGTCTAACGAAATAGGGTAACTTTGTTAATTCTATTAAAGCGTAATGAAAGAGGCGCTTGTGTTATTTTATACGGTTGATCTTGTATAACCATATAAATATATATTGTGGTATTTTATATGATTCATTAGTTTATTATATATACAAGTACATTTGGAATAACAGCCGTTATATATGTGTTACACGATTAATGGGACACATGGCGCTATCTGGAATACCTTGCGCTATCTGGCAACTCAGCCAGAATAGAGGATTATAAAAGATCGCGAAGCTGTTGAAGAACCATTCCCCCCTCGGCTCCGGCCGAGTAAGGAGCTCTGCTCCTTCTATTTCAGGCCCTTTGGTAAACCCCATAGTGGCCTCTTAGGTTAGGGAAACGAAAATAAATTGGGGGAGAACTCCACTCTGTCCTTCAGGTGTCTCTCTCCCTCCTTCAGCTCTCTCTCTCTCTCTCCTGCATGTATCTTCCTCCTTCAGGCGTCTCTCTCTCTCTCTCCTGCATGTTTGCCTCCAGCATGTGTACTCCTGCATGTGTACATCCAGCATGTGTACCTACAGCATGTGTGCGTGTACCTCCAGCATGTGTACCTACTGCATGTATACGTGTACCTCAAGCATGTGTACTCCAGCATGTGCACCTATCCTCTCTCCTTCAGGCGTCTCTCCCTCCTACAGGCATCTCTCTCTCCTTCAGGCGTCTCTCCCTCCTACAGGCATCTCTCTCTCTCTTCTTCAGCTCTCTCTCCTTCAGCTGTCTCTCCTTCAGGCGTCTCTCTCACCTTGGCTCAGCCAACTGGCTGATTCTGGCTGATTAGGAGCCTATAAAACAACGCCAGCCCGGCTGGAAGTCTTAGTGTGCACTTGGCTCCTGCCAGGTGAACACCTCTCCTCCTTTCTCTCCTCCTCCTCCTTTCTCTTGGGGGATAACGCCGCCTCCAAGTTTCCCCCCACCCCCCTTTGCAACATCCCCCCTTCGCAACAGCCCCCTTTTGCAACAACCCCCACCCCATTTGCAACAACCCCACCCCCTTTGCAACAACCCCACCCCCTTTGCAACATTACATAATAACCTGCACATTCCTGCACTCTCCCCTTTTGCGGCTATACTACTCGACTCTACAGGTATGGCGTCATTGTTTTTCGCCAACCCTTCCGCAGGGTATTCGACGTCCTCCGCATGGGCCGCCGTGCGATGAATCATTTGGCCGAATTCCCCTATGGCGACGCGCCCCCTGCACCCGCGACGCCGACTCGACGCACAATATAGTGCCCCCATTCTCCCCGATCACTCGTCAGAGAGCTTAAAAAGTGTTCTTTAACAACAAGTAACGACACTAGCAGCAACTGCAACAGTAAGCAACACGCACCTCAGCAACCACAGCATCAACCATGGCTGGATTCAACGCTCACTGCCAACTCCACTTCCTGACGAGGCGTACTGTTGAGTACACGAAACGCCTTGGAATCGATTCTCACTTTTCCTGTGGGTGTGCATCATATATAGCTAAATGATGCACAGCCACAGGAAAAAATGAAAAGCGATTCTAAGGCGTTTCGTGTATTCAACACTGCAGAGCTGGGCACTTGCGGTTTTTTTGCGTTTTTTTGCGGTACTGCGGTACTGCGGTACTACTACCGCACTACCAAACCGGTACCGCATAACGCAGTACCGCAAAGGATCGCTGAAAGTACAGTAGTACCGCTACCGCATTCAAATTTCCCGCGGTACTTTCCGCGGTACCGACCAACACGGTAGTACCGCAGTACCGCAGTACCAGCAAAAAAAAACCGCAAGTGCCCAGCTCTGTAAATAATAAAATTAAAATCAACAGTATACCTCGTCAAGGAATGACGAGTGTAGTACTAAATACACGAAAAATCTTGGAATCGCTTTTCCACTTTTCCTTGTAGGTGTGCATCATTTATTTATTTTACGTGTTTAATTGTGAAATTAATGAAGTATACTATATATATATATATATATATATATATATATATATATATATATATATATATATATATTACACACCTTACCTTACCTTACAACCTTACAAAGGTTCCACGTGATGATTTCTCATTTCGCGAAGGTCAAGCGTGTCGCCCCTCCTCTCGAGTTGGCCTGGTGAAGTAGTGAGTTGGATTCTTGCGCTCTCCACCTCACATAGCCAGTACGCCCGGCTCATCGGGGATTGTTCTGAGCCAGGCGTCAAGTCTTCTTTTGAAGATTTCCACTGCAACTCCCTTCGTGTTTCTTAGGTCTTTGGGCAGCTGATTAAATAGTTTTGGTCCTCTCACTACAAAACTATTTTCTTTCAGGGTTAAGGATGTTCCCTGTCTCGCCTTCAATTTGGGAATACGACACAGTCTACCGTTTCTACCTTCCACCGTTGTTTGGGGAGTTATGGGATTCAGAGTAAGATTAGGGACTAGTTTCTCCATTATTTTCCAAGTGTAAATAATGGTGTATCTCTCTCTTCTCCTTTCCAGTGAATATAGGTTTAGTTCTCGTAACCTTTCCCAGTAATTTAGTTCTTTGCACCCATTGATCTTGGCTGTGAAACTTCTTTGAATCCCCTCCAGCTGTCTAATGTCTTCTTTTTTATATGGGGATGTTAGGACGGAGCAGTATTCCAGTTTGGGTATTATCAGGGTTTTCAGTAGGGGGATCATTACATTCCTATCCCTTCGTTTAAAAGTTCTCAATATCAGACCCGTTATTCTCTTTGCTCTGTTTACTGCTATCTTATTTTGTGTTTCAAATTTCGCATCATCTGTCATTACAACCCCTAAATCTTTTGCTCTGGAATTTCTCTGGACTTCCTGTCCATTTGGGGTATAATATTCCATGGACTTTAGGTCTTCTCTTTTTCCGTACCGTAATAGCTGAAATTTCTCGGTGTTAAACTTCATATTGTTGTCTTCCGTCCACTTGTAAATTTTGTTTATGTCGGTTTGTAGAGATCCTATGTCTTCTGGTTTTCGTATTTTTCTACTGATCTTTGTGTCATCTGCAAAGAATGTTACTGTGCTGTCTCTGGTAACGTCCTCATCTATGTCAGTTAGCATGATTATGAAGAGTAGTGGAGCTAATACCGTTCCTTGTGGTGCTGAGCTGAGGACCTCTGATTCTGATGAAGATACTCCTTGTACTGTAACGACTTGCCTCCGCTCACTAAGGAAATTATATATCCATTTCCCTACTTTTCCTGTTATTCCCATATATTTCAGTTTATGTATTATGATTCCATGGTCACACTTGTCGAACGCTTTAGCAAAGTCTGTGTATAGTACATCATAGTTTTCATTACTTTCAAGTGAATCAATAATGTTGTTGTAGTGTTCCATTAGTTGTGACAGGCATGATCTGTCTGACCGAAACCCGTGTTGGTTATCATTGAATTTTTTCTGAGTTTCCAAAAAGTCATAGATTTTCTGTCTAACAATTCTTTCAAATATTTTGGTGAGATGAGATGTAAGCGACACTGGCCTATAGTTTTTGGCCTCGGATCGATCTCCTCCTTTATATATTGGGACGATGTTCGCGCTCTTCAGGATGCCCGGTATTTCTCCCGTGTTTAATGATCGTCTCCATATCCAGTATAGGGGCTCAGCGATTGCATTCTTGCAGTTTTTGATCAGTGTGGCATTCCATTTATCCGGTCCTGCCGCTGAGTGTGTTTTTAGTTTCCTTATGACTTGTGCAATATCCTCCGTCGTAAAGTCGAAATCCGTTATACTTTCCCCTTGTGGTTCTTCTTCAAAGAACGCGTTTCTATCGCATATCAGTTTGTCAGTTTTTGGGATACTGAAAGATGATTCATACTGAGCTTTTAATATTTCAGCTACTTCTGTTAGATCATCAGATAAATCACTATTCCCATTTTTTAAAGGCCCGATAGTCGCATAGTTTTTCGACTTTCTTTTTGCGAAATTATAGAAGTACTTTGAGTTAGCCTTTATCGCTTCTATAGCGTCATCTTCTTCTTTTTCTGTATGCTTCTCGATTAGTTCCTCTATGACGACATCGATACTTTGCAGTTTATCATTTAATATTTTTCTGATGTTATCTTTACAATTACTTAATTTTGCAGTCACTCTTTTTCTCTTTCGGAACAATGCCCTCTTTTGTCTTTCGAACCTGCTTCTCTTTCCTCTTTGTTGTATCTTTGGGACGTGTTTTTCCACAATTTCTAACGTCTTCTCCTCTAACGTCATTAGCATCTCTTCCGTTGTCTTGGCCTCGAAAATGGTTTTCCAATCTATTACTTCCATGCTGGATGTCACCTCTTCCCAGCTGTGTATATATATATATATATATATATACACAGAGGGTGTTTCAGGAGGAAAGGTCAATACTTCGGGAGGTGATAGTATCGGTCATTGTGAGAAAAAAAGTTCATATGAACATGTGTCTAATTCTGAATGGTTACGGAGATAGAGCTGTTTGAATCTGATGCGCGCGCAGTTCTTCCTCCCCCTTCCCTCCCCTATAACCTTGAACCATGTAAGCTGTAATGTAAGCATGTAACATAAGCCAATTGACAGCTGACTGTTGTGAGTGACATTGTTTGGTGTTTGAAGCAGTGTTAAGAATGCCACACACCTTCACACATGCCGAATATGCAGATATGGTGTATGTCTACGGTTTTTGCGATGGAAGTGCAACAGCTGCTGTTGCAGAATACCGTCGACGGTTTCCGAACCGCAGAATTCCGGATCGAAGAGCGTTTACCAGGGTTTTCAACACATTGCGTGAGATTGGTACACTTCCCAGCGCTCACGTTTCATCTGAACGTGAAGGTCAACAAGATGTGGATGAAGTGGAAAACATTCTTCAGTTGGTAGAGCGTAGTCCTACTACTAGCTCACGAAGAATTTCTACACGTCTCTGTGTACCACACACAAGAGTATGGCGAACATTACGTGAGGAAGGCTTGCATCCATATCATGTACAGCGTGTACAACACCTTCAACCGGGAGACGCTGCCATGCGACTGGAATTTTGTCATTGGGTAAATGCTACTCGCCGATTGCTTCGATTAATACTGTTCACCGATGAAGCTACTTTCACACCCGTGACGGTATGAACAACACTCGTAACTCTCATCGGTGGTCAGAAGAAAATCCAAATGCCACTGTGGAAACAAATTTTCAACATCGCTTCTCTGCCAATGTGTGGTGCGGTATCATCGATGATCAGCTGATTGGCACTGTTACTTTAGAGAATCGTCTTACAGGACAAAGTTACCTAGAATTTCTGCAAAATGAATTGCCAGGACTATTGGAGGATGTTCCTTTGGCTACACGCGCTGGTATGTACTTTAAGCATGACGGAGCTCCTCCACATTCTACCCGTCTGGTGATGCAGTACCTAAATCAAACTTTCCCTGGTCGATGGATCTGCCGCGGTGGTCCCATTCAATGGCCACCAAGATCTCCAGACCTCTCTCCGTTAGATTATTGTTTGTGGGGGTGGATGAAAAGTCAAGTTTACAAAAGAAAAGTGGATACACGAGACGAATTGCTCGAGCGCATTTTGGATGCTGCTGCCCGCATAAAGGAACGTCAAGATCAACTCAGACGAACAACACGCGATCTTCACACACGAGTTGCAAAGTGCATTGAGGTTGACAGTGGGATTTTCGAAAACGTATTGTAAACTGTAACAAATTTGTCATTTCTGTACCTGATACCATTCAAAATGCCAATGTTTAAACATTAAATGTTAGAATCAGTAATTGGTTCTCTTTCTTGATTACCATTAACAATGCTTTTGTATTTGTAGATTCAAACAGTTCTATCTCCGTAACCATTCAGAATTAGACACATGTTCATATGAACTTCTTTTCTCACAATAACCGATACTATCACCTCCCGAAGTATTGACCTTTCCTCCTGATACACCCTGTATATAATATATACTAGCTGAGTTACCCGGCGTTGCACGGGTGAAAATTTAGATTTGAAATGTATAGATCAGTATTTTTTTCAGCAAATTATTCAGTAAGTAGACAAAAGCTGTGATGCGAGAAATAAAAAAACATTTAATCAAACAAAGCTTTATTTGAAATTAGAATTTACAATACTTCTTTATATACAACATTGCATGTTTTTCCAAAAGGAGAGTATACATAAAGATTGTTAGCTGTTCCTACTCTAGAGCATCCTACATACAGTTGACCATGAGAGAAGCAGTCTTCTTGTAATTGTAGCCCAACAACTTTCACTGTTTGTCCCTGTGATTTGTTGATCGACATGGCAAAACTTAATCTTACTGGAAATTGTAAGCGCCTAAACTGAAACTGCATCTCTGATGTTATTAGAGGTATCCTAGGAATAAAAGTATCTTCACCCTTGCCACAACCAGTTTGAATTTGTGCTTCAATGACATGAGGCTGTAATGCCTTTATTATTAATCTGGTACCATTGCAGAGCTTAGGCTGATCTAAATTTCGTAGAAGCATTATAGGAGCTCCAACTTTAAGTTGTTAGTTGGTGAGGAGGCAATCCTGGAAATTCCAAAGAATTTAGAAACTCCGTTGGATAGTTGACAACTTCATTTTGATCGATAACTGTATCAATTGATTTGTAAATATAAGGATCCCCTGGAATATTTTGGAGTAGTTGTTGGTTGATAGAATTAACTGTCACATTTTTCGGTGCCAATATTGCTCTTTCAACAGCCAAGTAAAGTCTTTGTGTGCTAACTAAAGTTAGTAAATACTTTTTCTGTTAATTCATTAACACTTTGGACCACTGCGCTGATTGTAGATATAATGACTTTGTTGTCAGAGTCCACAGGAACTTTTCCTTCGCCAAGCTGTAGCAAGTTCTGAGCAAATAGACCTGAATTGCTATCACCATAAATTCTTGCTCGCATGTTAGTTGTAAGCTTCAAGGTTTTAACATTGTGCCACAAACAGGAAGATTTAAGGCATGCTCGAATTTCATCAGCTTTTGTTCCCTTAGGTATAACTGGCCGAGTCTGGCGAAAATCTCCTGATAAGACAACAGTTACACCGCCCATCAATGTCTTGTGGTTTCTCACATCTTGTAGAGTTTTGTTCAGGGCCTCCAATGCTTTTTTATGGGCCATTGTACATTCATCCCAGACTATAAGTTCACATCTTTTAAAAACCTCTCCCATGCCAGAATTTTTAGTAATTTTACAAACAGCTTCATCATTAGTAGCTAAATCCAAAGGAAGTTTGAATGCAGAATGAGCTGTGCGACCTCCAGGCAACAGTGTAGCAGCTATACCAGAAGATGCTACTGCTACAGCAATTTTATTTTGCTTGCGAACTTTGGCCAGTAATAAATTTGTGAAAATGTTTTCCAGTACCACCAGGAGCATCCAAAAAGTAGATGCCTCCATTCTGCTGAGAGATACTATTCATTATAGTTGAATAAGCAGTTCTCTGATCAGGCAACAACTTGGGCTCATTTTCATTTACATATTCAGTTAAGTAGTTGATATCATATGATGTTTCTCTTATAAGCTCTGTAGCTAAATTGTTGACTTCTGTTCTATTGGTTTGTGGGAGGCCAAATGAAGGTATTTGTTGTCCATCCATTGATGCTATTTTATCTTCTATGTCAATTAAGGCTCTGTTGTAGATTTCATCTGTGTAAACACGTCAATATGCGGGTTGGCAAGTTGTGCTTGGTGCTTATAATCTTGTGCCAAATCATCTTTGTATTTGTTCCATAATTCTAAAGGGTTGCCCACATCACAGGTTTTTAGCAGAATTGCAAATAAATCTCTTAGCCGCTTTGGGGATTGGTATATGGCTGCTTCTCTTAAGGTGGCATCCCATTGACTATCATCTTCTAGCATTCCACGTTTGTAGCATGCCTCTCTAAATGTCGCACAAACATGACCATCAACTGTTCTAAGATCATTAAAAGATCTAGGCCCTTTAACTTCATGCAGCAACATTCTTAAAAAGAAACACTCATGCTGGCTGGGATGAACAGTGTAAACTCTGCCTAAAGCACTGTCAAATCTTACATCTGGATGACCTTCAACTTCGCTTCCTCTCTTTCTTCTACTCCATTTTTTGTTGTTCCATGTGTAATAAGATGGTAACTGGCGATACAATAAAGTTTGAGCAAACACATCTTCTTGACATAGTTTAAAAAAAGCTGTAAGAGTAGTATCTCTAGGAGCAAGAGCTTGATGGGCAGCTGTTTCATTAGTAAAATAAACTCTGTCCATTTTCTAAATGAACTGCTAGTTGCTGTACTGCAGGATATCTTCCATGAAAGGGAAAGCTAAAAATTCTCCAAAAGGCTTCATTGCTGCTTAAGTAACGACCTTGTTGATAGTTAGTCACTTCATCAGGTACATTTTGTTGTTGTAGAGCAAACATAGCTGCATCGGATCCCTTGTTAACATACTTGCACACATACTTGATAGACTTGACAGAATTACAAAATTCTACATTAATATGAGCATTAAAAGTTTTAGTCAAGAGAGGGCAGTAAGGAACTATCCATCTATTATCAATTTCATTTTGTTTAATTCTCGTTGTAAAGCCTCCATCATCAGGTTTTCTTCTGCGATATGAAGGATAACCATCTTCTCCTGTTTGAGTGTCTTTTAAAAATGGTTTTGGGTAACGTTTCGTACATTTATTTTCTTTCATGCAAGGTGAATTGAAATTTAGAGAACCACATGGACCATGCACCATTTGAGTTTGAACTATTTCAAAGAGGTTTTTGTCTGTGTTAGGGTCCGGAAGTTCAGCTGAGATAACAGAATCAATTTGATTAGCTTGAATTTTGTTGGTCAGCCAAATCAAAATATGAGCATGAGGCAATCCTCTTTTTTGCCATTCAACAGTGTACATGTGGCATCTAACTGGGCCAAAAATGTTGGATTTTGTCATTAAATCCATCAGTTTTAATAATTTTAAGCGAAACACTCTGGCTGTGAGGTCATGTCTGTGAATGTATGTTTGTCCAGGTAGTAACTCATCCTGAATTTCCTTCCATTTAGCATTGCATATAAATGTTATAAATAGGTCAGGTCGACCATAAGTGCGAACATATGTCATTGCATCTTGAGTTTTTCATGCATGTAACGTGGGCTGCCTGTAAAAGTTGACGGAAGAATGCAAAGTTGGCCAAGCTCTCCTCCAGCTACATCATTGTTGATGCCATCTCTTAGATGTATATATGAATCACATCTTAATTCTCTCTGATGAGTTCTAATGTAACATAATCTTTCTGCTTCTATTTTTGCATACATATCAACAGCAAATTGATGAAAAAGGTTTCTAGCCAACAGAAGATGATTTAGTGAATTACTGTGAACCATAAATCTGTAAGCATAGAAGTCCATGCAGGAAACTGTTTTGCTAGAATGTACACCTGCTTGGAGAATTCCAAAGTGATATCCATCTTCTCCATAGACAAAGTAAAGGATATTGCAAAGCATCATAAGATCTATGGGTTTCATTGATGAATTGCAGAGTATTGTCTCGACTTTTAAGCACAATGTCTCTTTTGTCATGTTCTTACCAGTAATGATCACAGCAACTTCATTGCATTCTGGGAGATTAAATCGTCTAGCATGTTCAGTAGGAGGTCTCTTGTCGGCATCAATGATGATTTTGTATTCTGTAGCAGGTACATTTTCTAGAGCATATTTAAAACTTTGAATGTAATTATTTGAAGCATGAAGCATGTCTTGAAGTTCAACAATTAGTTCCAATCTTGTTGCTGGGTTTCTATTGTATCTATTTTGTGCTTGATGTTGCAAATCTCAACAAAGTACAATTGAAGATACCTTGGTTCTTCATGAGGTAATGTTTAGTGAACCTATTCTGTGATATATTTGACCTTGAACTTTAAATGTAGGCATGAATCCTCCTTCAATAATGATATTAGCTCCAAATGAGGTCATTTGAAATACAGAATTGTATGCTTGAATATTTTGTAAGAAGTGTTTAGATTCAGATGTAGTGCCTGTAAGTAGAGTTTTCAAAGGTTCTGGAGGTTCCGAAAGCGCAGGTAATTGAACTTTTCCATTAGTACAACACATTCCTGGTGATTCTTTATCCCACTTTTTAGCACCACTTATCACATATTTTAGACATTGATCCAATAATAACCACTTTGTCAGATGCATAATTATATTGTGGATTATAGTTAAAAGCACTTAAATTCCACTGCCAAGCATTGAATGCTCGAGATGTGTTTGAGCTTGTCTTGTTCTTTGAGCCTGAAGTCGTACATCATGTTGCTCCTCTGTTTCTTGCTCTCTGTAAGTTATTTGTCTTAATTGTTGTGCTTGAAGTCTGATTTGACGTTGTTCAGAAGTTTCTTGTTGTCTATATCCAGCTTGCTTTGATGATTCTGCCTGAACTCTGGCTTGGTGCTGTTCAACAGTTTCTTGCTGTCTTTGAGTAGCCTGCTTTTCAGCTTGAGCTCGAAGTCTAGCTTTACGTTGTTCCAAAGTCTCTTCCTGTATTTGAGCAGCCTGTCTTGCAGCTTGTGCTTGAAGTCTTTGATTGCGTTCTTCTTCTGTTTCAGCTGCTCTTTGTGCTTGAATTCTTTTAGCGGCAGAAGACTTTCCATATAAAGGGCGTTTCTTGGGTGGCATAATCACCTGTATCACTAAACAATAATTTGCAATTCACAAAGTTACTAAATCACTTATGAAACCATTTAGCACTGTCCTGGAAAATTTGCTCCGCTGGAATATTTGCTCCGCAAAGTTTACGAATGCCAGATTTTCACTAAATTCTTTAAAAATTTCTATTTTATGTTGCTCCGATGGAATATTTGCTCCGCAAAGTTTACGAATGCCAGATTTTCACTAAATTCTTTAAAAATTTCTATTTTATGTTTTGTATGTTTATTAAAAAAAATTTATTACAAAAAAATGACGCAATAATCATTAATTGTCAATTTCGTTATTAAATACTACATCAAATACAAAATAAATAGCACCATTAGATTCCTTGTAAAAAACTGGTTATTATGAAGTTATTTTAAAATTTGTAAGTTCAACCGTTTGGTTTTCTATAGCGAACAACTAAACTAAACAAACTTCCTCTTTTATATATATAAATAAAAAGAAAGAAGATAGAGAAGAAGAAGAAGAAGAAGAAGAAGAAGAAGAAGATATATGCGTGTAGAAGAGCAAATAATTCTAATGCATTCTTTAACTATATGTACAGATGGAATCACAGCATCAAGTGGGATAATTCTAAAGCGCTCGTTAAAAACACAAACTTAATTGAAAGGAATATTCTAGAACGTGCATTCATCCATTTTAAAAAATAATTTCAATAACAGTGCGGGAATGTATAAAATTGGCAATCTTGTTAAAATGCCTTTTGTCTTTAATCAACGCTTCTTAACTATGTGCTAATGTCTTTTATTTCTCTTTTCTCCTACATAAATTACCCCAAGATGCTCAGCTTTGCAAATGTCTTCTAAGCTATGGAATTCATGGTATGAAAACGTCTGTCTGTAGCTCCACTTAACTTCGGCATTATTATTTCTCATTAATTATTTGTATATATTTCCAACCTTAGTATTTATTTGTCATTGTTTTATTTTCATTTTCATTTTCAGATATGGGATGAATTTCACACTTAAACACGTTAAATAAATGAATGTCATTCCCTGATGAGGTGTACTGCTGAATACACAAAATGCCTTGGAATAATTTTTTCTTTTTCCCTGTGAGTTTGCATCATATATATATATATAAAAGGCATTTTCACTACTGGTCCACTCCGGAGAGGGCAATCGGTTACCTGCGTGCCGCCGGCTTGCTCGATCAGGGTGGGCTGATCGGCTAACCAACAACAACAACAACGCACACACACATACACACAATCCTGCATTCACACACACACACACACACACACACACACACACACATATATATATATATATATATATATATATAGTATTTGTGATTTCCCATTACTTATTCGAACTATAGTGGATTTAATTTTCCCACAAGAGTTCCTTGTTCCATGCACGGTCTGTGTGTAACATATATATATATATATATATATATATATATTGCGAATGATATGGGTAAATAAAAAATTAATTGAAATATTATTTGCAACTGGATAAATATTAAATGGTATTTATAGAATTTGTCGATTCGCAATTATCTTGAGTCATATAATTTACATTTTATTCTTTACAAATAATTCTCGTATAGAGACAAGATCTTAATGACTTCCGCAACGATTTGTCCATTTTCTCATGCAAGTGAGAGAAAGATTGAAGTGAGCAAATAAAACTTCAATATTTTTCATTTTCTCTTTTTGTTTTAAAACCGAAATGAGAAAGTCCATTTTTTTTTTTTAAGTCTTCTCAATCGGAATATCGTAAATAATTCAAGCAAATGTAAGTTTTTAGACCAAAATGATGAAGTCTCATTTCGTAATATTTTATTATTATTATTATTAATGTGTGTGTGTGTGTGTAAAATTGCAGTACGTTGAGTCCTGATGCGTAAATAATTAAATTACAATCTGATAATTATTAGCCCTAACAACTGGAAAGCTTTCTGTAAGGATTAATGACAATTCGAATATCGCATGGCCGGAAGCAATCGAACAGCATTGAATAACAAACATTACTTCCTTTTTCATTCAAAGCAACGCGGTAATTACAATATCTATTCTACTTTCTTCCCTAATTTATAAGGAATAAAAGCTAGACGAACAAAAGTACGAAATATTTTACCCTTCCCGTAAAAAGAAAGAAGGCTTACTTTCATTCTCTATTACGTCACCAGTACAAAGGGAATTGGCTCGATAGGAAAATGATCTCCGGTCACTTTAAATTCCACTTTCAAAGAAGAAAGAAAGCTCTAGAAGGAATTTTTTTTGACATTTTGGTTGTATAGTAATGAAAAGTACTTAAATATGCGTCTTCTAACTCAGTAAACCTCGCGAAAATCGTCTTTTATAGGGAAAGATAGAAATTTTAGAGAGTTTATAGCACTGGCGTACTTTCTTTGGAAGCGAGCATGAGACTCAATAAATCTCAGTTATCAATTTAATAAGAGCAGAGAACGTGGACATACAAGTTTTTCGTACATTTTTGGAGAGTGAATATACAATTTTTTTTGTACGGAAGGATATTAAATGGTAACAGGTAAGATTTTTTTAAAGTTTTTAACTCGTACTTAAAGAAAATTTATGTGGGAAATATTTTTTTTGAGATGTAAACAAAAAATTACAAATTTCAACGTTTTCTAATTTTAAGTTATTTTCATGTAATAATAATAATCTTAAAACCGTTTCAATTAAAACATTTCAATAATTACTATGGCGTGCAAATAATTTACAAAAATATATTTGAAAAGGAAGGCTATCAGAATTAACGTCGTGGGTGGGTATATATACAGTATATATATATATATATATATATATGCATATAACTGCAATGACCGCGCAGTATATAAATGAATAGAAACGACATAAGTGTTAAGGAACGTTTCTGCACACGAGGAGGAGAGATAACGAATAAATGAAAAATGAGGCGAACCGCCCGGGAATCGAATCCAGGGCCTTCCAATTGCCGGTTGGACGCGCTACCATTATGCTACGGACCTCGCTTAATCACAAATCGAAATTCTCCCACATAGTTATATACTGCGCGGTCATTGCAGTTATATGCGCATATTCACGATTTGCGAGGGTGCCCTCTCAGGGCATTGGTTTCTGCCCTATGTGGGAGAATTTCGATTTGTGATTAACCGAGGTCCGTAGCATAATGGTAGCGCGTCCAACCGGCAATTGGAAGGCCCTGGGTTCGATTCCCGGGCGGTTCGCCTCATTTTTCATTTATTCGTTATCTCTCCTCCTCGTGTGCAGAAACGTTCCTTAACACTTATGTCGTTTCTATTCATATATATATATATTATATATACAACTCAGAAGGGTCCCGTGAGAAACTTTTATGTTACACACAGACCGTGCATGGAACAAGGAACTCTTCTGGGAAATTAAATCCACTATTTCGAATAAGTAATGGTAAATGGCAAATACTGTAGTTTTTCTTTTTCATGATGGAATGCGCAACGTGTGCAACAAGTTACTCTGTGGTTATTTTGGTGTCTCTTTGCGAGTAACCCGTTACCCCCACGTTGGGCTTTCCATGAAAAAGAAAAACTATAGCATCTGTCATTTACCATTATTCATTTGAACTATAGTGAATTTAATTTTCCCAGAAGAGTTTCTTATTCCATAGACGGTCTGTGTGTGTGTAACTATACAGTTTATGTGTACGTAGGCAATTGGGCGTGAGTAAGGTCGAGGATGTGATGATTCGCTTATGACGGTTTTTTTTTTTATGTAAAACTTTTTGTACCTAAAAACATTTAAAAATAATTTTAGAAAAATCAGGAAATAAGTTTATTGCGAGAAAAGTTTAAACCTACATTTAAATGGCACCACACTGCTGTTACTGCTCTCTAATTTGAACAGTAACATATTGCTGCCGGCCACCAATTACTTTAGAATTTCTAAAAAGCAAAGAAGGTGAATGGTTCCCATCATCAAAACTACTTTTAGAATCCAAAATGGCCTTACACTTCGAGTTTTTATATATATATATATATATATATATATTAGTGTGGACCAAAATGGGGGGTAAATTATAAAGTTGAAGAAATCCTTGTTCCACATTAATGCCCTTGTTCCTTTGGACCAGATAGACATGTCAGCAAAATTTTGGTCAAATATAAGAATATTTAGGGGTCCCGAGATGTAATGACTTATAAAAAATTTCCAATGAATAGGCGCGCTTAGAACATCAATGATCAACTCAACTCTTGAGTTGCAACTTATGAAAAAATTTCTTCTTATTTAAGAAATTTTTGGTGTTAATAGAGTACAAAAACAATCTTAGATCATTATTTCAGAGAAAATTATTAATAAGGAAAACAAAAATTTTGGATAAAATATATTATCCTTAATTGGTCAACTCTAAATTAAAGGCTTTGCCTAATTGGCTTGAACCTTTTAGTTATCCTTTTTATCTCCTAATTTAACTGGTTTATTTTACTATTTCAGAAATTTAATTTTTTAAACTAAAAATGGCTACTCGTTCTAAAACTAAAGTTTGGCTCATTGGCCATTTATATAAAGATATACTTTGTTGCCGCTTACCTACAAAACTGCAAGTTTTGCAAAAATATTTCTTCCATCAAAAAGAGGAAAAATTGGGACGAAGAAGATCCATTAATCTTTGCTTAGATGAAGTGATGACCTACTGGGAGAAAGCCAGGATTCCCACAATGCGTAGAGACAGTGCCATCCGAAAGATTGACTCTTTAATAAGCTGTTATGATAAATTGATGAAAAACAGAAAAAGGCCCGAGGAAAAATGCCGTATTGAAGAAGCTATGTTTAAAGATGAAATTAAGGCTGAAATTCTTGATATTGGTCACTCTAATGCCCTTTTGATGATGTCAAATGAAGAAGACAAGCTTTTCTACTTAAGCCAGCAAGAAGATCCTACACAAAGTAGCATGGGTACAGTAGACCAAATTCTTGCAAAAAGAGAGAAAAGAAGGCTTCATCGTGAAGAATTAGAGTGTGAAAGAGCCCTCAAAGAGCAGAAGCGATCTAAAAGATCATTCTTGCCTGCCAATAGAGATGATTTCACATCATCATCATCAACTAATGACGACAACCTTGAAATGAATTTTCAAGGTCCCTCTGAAGAGCAATTTAAAAAGAAAATGTTGGCTCCTAAAAAGTCAAAGCCTATTGACAAAAATGTTGTAGCAGCCTATGATAGAATGAATCTTTCCAATCGAGATGCAGCTATGTCTTATGCTGTTGTTGCTCAGTCTTTGGGCCATAATTTGGAAAACATTACAGTGTCAAAATCTACTATGCTTCGAACTCGTCAAAAGTTACGCAAAGAAATAGCAACAGAATATCAAGAGCAAGCATTTTGTCCTGGAGAGCCTTTAGTTCTTCATTGGGATGGAAAAATGCTCCCAGAGATATCAGGTTAGTTTTTTTGTCTGATTAATTTAGCATATTTATATTTTATCTCTCAGGTGAAAAACTTAGTTGTGGGTCTGGTTTTCACACCTAGGCAATGTGTTATTATCTGGTTGGTTTTAATTAAACATTTTGATAGCTAAATTTCTATTTAATTAGGTTACATTTCACTGTCTGAAGCTAGTTTTCACAATCTACACCATTTTACCTTCAAATTAAAATAAATCAAGTTTAATTTAAAATAAGTCAAGTTTAATTTAAAATTATATATTATATATATATAAATTATAATATATATAAATATATTAAATATAAAATAAAATATTAAATATATAATATAATATATATAAAATAAAATATTAAAAATAATAATATAAATTATATATAAATTATATATTTTAACTTTTTCTTGCAGGCGAAGGAAGAACGGAAAGGATTGCAGTGTTAGTCAGTGGGAATGGTGAAGAGAAATTGCTGGGATTCCTAAAGTCACTGCTGGCACGGGTACGGAGATGGCTCGTGTTTGCATTTCTCTCCTGCAAGAACATGATATGACCCAGAGAATTTTTGGGCTGTCATTTGACACAACAGCATCCAATACCAGAATCCATGCTGGAGCTTGCACTAAAATTGAACAAGAACTTGGAAAAGAGCTTTTATATTTAGCCTGCAGACACCATATTTATGAGATTGTCCTATCTCAAGTCTTCCGGACTTCTATGGGCCATTCCTCTGAACCTGATATTCCAATCTTCAAAAGATTCAAAACTCAATGGGATTTTATGGATCATTCTCAAATCACAACTGCTGTTGATTCCCAAAGCTGCAGAATAATTGAGAGAGTTCAAGATTTAAAAAATCAAACAGTCTTAATCATGAAGGAGGCACTCAACTCTAAACAGCCAAGAGATGATTATAAAGAATTTTTGCAACTTGTTCTCTTGTTTTTTGGAGAAGAAAGCATTTCTAATACTCCCTTGAAGAGACCTGGAGCGTACCATCATGCAAGATGGATGGCAAAAGAATTTATGCATTTAAGCTTTTTCTTCTCCAAAATCAATTTAAGATGACTAAAAAAGAACTTGATGCAATAACAGAAATTTGTTTATTTATTGCATTGGTATACGCAAAATCTTGGGCAAAAGCTTCTCAACCAGAGGAAGCCCCAAATGTTGATCTTAAATTTTTGCAAGATCTTGCAATAATGGAGGAAAATTCTTTGATATCAAGTGTTATCAAGCAAGCCCAAAATGCCATTAAACGACATCTGTGGTACCTCTCAGAAACACTTGTTGGATTAAGCTTCTTTGACAAAAGCATATCCCTTGAAGAAAAGGAGCAAATGCGAAATATCATCAAAATGCCCCAAGAAATAAGGGACTGAAACGTTTAGAAGCAAAGGTAACCCTAGCTTCTTTTAAAGAAAAAAGGATTTCTGATTTTGTTACTTCAAGGACTAAATCTCTTTTTGATGCTCTACATCTCAATTCTCTCTTCACTGAAAATTCTGCATCAACATGGGGAATAGATCCTGAGTACCAAAGAGGCTGTGCTAGAGTTCGTGCCCTTAGAGTGACAAATGACACAGCTGAGCGGGGTGTTGCATTGATTGAAAAATTTAATCAAGCAGTGACAACTAAAGAAGAGGACAAACAATACCTGCTCAAAACAGTTTTCAAGAATCGTAAACAGGGCCGGACTTTCACCTGCTGAGGCCCTAAGCTATATGAAATTTGAGGCCCTTCTCTAAAAAAATTCGGGTAAAAAAATTTAAAATAATGTCATTATTACTATAATTATTATTTTTTATATTAATGTTAATGACAAAGAAAAATAATATATACATATATATATATATATATATAATTTTTGATGAATTAGTGTTAAAGAATAAAAACTAATGATAAAATAAAAAATATATTTAAAAAATGAGGCCCCCGAGGGTGTGTGGCCCTAAGCTATAGCTTATTTAGCTTATAGGTAAGTCCAGCACTGATCGTAAAGAATTTCCAACAAAAAATAAAGCAGAACTTATGAAAATGAGGAAAAACTAATTTTTTCAGCATTAAAAGGAAAAGTGCAATTTTCTCGGGACCCCTAAAACTTGACGTAGAGGTTTCAAATTTTGTAATTTGATTAAGGTAAGCAAAAGGAATAACATTACTCATGTGGAACAAAGATTTTTAAACCTTCATTTTTTGGTCCACACTAATATATATATATATATAATTTAATGTAAAGAACGACGCTTGTGTAGAAGAACGTTCCGCACAAGATGAGGAGGGAAACAAACAAATGAAAAATGAGGTAACCACCCGGGAATCGAACCCGGGATCTTCGATTGCCGGTCAGATATGCTACACAAGCGTCGTTCTTTACATTATATACTGTGTGTTGTTTGCAGTTAAAAAATATATATATATATATATATATATATGAAAATGAAAAGGTTTATTGGCAGACTATAGTCCATATGACAACTATTAATAATACAATGACAATTCACATTTTAAGGATACAAATATACAATTAATGAGAAACAATAAGTACTATCGAAGTTAATTGGAGTTACAGACAGACGTTTTCGTACCATGAATTCCATAGCGTAGAAGACAAACGGCAGGACTCATGGATAGCTTGGATAATTAATCGGGTTGGTTGATTTTTTTAATTCTTTGCATTAGACTGTATTGAGCACGTCTTGTTACCTCCGGAAGCTCGGGACATTGCGGGTAGCAAACATATGTGAAGCTGAGCATCTCGGGGGTAATTTATGTAGAGTCTAACAGACCTGTTCTACAGCAAAGCATTCTGCCTCTCTCTCTCTCTCTCTCTCTCTCTCTCTCTCTCTCTCTCTCTCTCTATATATATATATATATATATATATATATATATATATATATATAGGGTGTTTCATAACATGTGGGATGCACTTTCAGGATGGATTTAGGACCTGAAAACAATGAAAAAGTTTATATAAACATATGCCCGAAATCGCTTTGTTTCCGAGTTACGCCTGTTATGTGTTCCAGCAAGTATCCGCTTTACCTTTAAAGGAAGTGCTCAAAATGACCGCCTTGCGCTTGAATACACACCTGAACACACCTCGTCATAGACTGCCTGACGCGTTCACACATTCCAGGTATTGCTCGGATTTTCTGGCATCCTTGTTCTACACGTTGGCGAAGCATTTCATCACTTTGTCAATGGGTGTCACGTAAACGATGGATTTCAGATGACTCCACAGTAAAAATCGAGTGGATTCAGGTCCGGGGAGCGAGCAGGCCACGTAATGGGTCCTCCACGGCCAATCCATTTATCAGGGAAATCGTCATCCAAATAGTCTCTGGCTACTCGACTAAAATGAGCAGAGCGCCGTCATGTATAAACCACATCGACGTCGGACACCAAGAGGAAACTTCATCTAGTAATCGCTTAAATCATTCCTTAAAAAATTAGAATAGGATTATTCTATTAATCCTCAGGCAAAACAAAAGACCGGTTAAGTTGTTGGTAATAAGTCTGCCCAAGAGTGCCCATACATTGATACTAAATTGTTGTTGGTGCCTTGACTGGATGATGGCATGCGGATTCTCTTCGGCCCAGTGATGAGTGTTGTGAAAATTCATCACGCCATTTTTTGTGAGGGCAACCTCATCAGAAAACAACACGAGGATAGAAAAAAGAGGTCGCGAGCGCACTGTGAAGGAACCAAGCACAAAAAGCCTTCGTGGTGGGAAATCAGTTCAGTAAGGCTCGTACTCTCTGAATGTGATATGGGTAAAGCTGTGTTTCCGTAAAATTCTCCACACAGTCGCGTATCTTCCAGCCTCTGCTGCTGCTACCCTTCGGGTGCTGACCAGGATATTCCTCCACGCGATTCAGGAACCGCTCCTCCAACTCACAATTCTGGTCCTGGTTGGTCTACCACAGTAAAACTCGTTCGTTGAATGATCCTGTATCACCAAGACGCTCGTCTATTCTCTGAAAGGTCTTCTTATCTGGCAGACGGCGATTCGGAAACCTTTCCGCATACAGACTTCTTGCTGCGGCCGCATTACACTCGGCAAGTCCATACATGAGATGCGTGTTTGCCATTTCTCCGTTTGAATAATCCACCATTCTCACTTCAAATGCACACTATCACTAAATAGCACAAAAACTTTTAAGGGTTTTTCTTTCCACTGGACTGCACTTATTCACGGTAAGAAGTTACGAATACGAACAATGAAACACCGCGATGCACCTCTGACTGACTGATGGCTCTACACTCAACGATACTGAAATATGTCATAGAGTGTACGAAACATTACAACCGGCAAGGCCATACATGAAATAAGTCTAGTACACACTCACAGAGGAAAGAATTGCTGGAACACAAAACGGGCTATAACTCGGAAACAAAGTGATTTCGGGCATATGTTTATATAACCTTTTTTTCATTGTTTTCAAGTCCTAAATCCATCCTGAAAGTGCGTCTCACATGTTACGAAACACCCTGTATATATATATATATATATATATATATATATATATATATATATACAGGGTGTCCCATAAGTCCGGTCTCATAGGAAAATTTATTTTAAATTAAATTTACAAAAATAATACATTATAACTAAAACAAATGTTTAAATTGATGCCTTGTTTTGGGACCTTTTTTTGTTGCAGGTAGAATAACACGCAATGGCTAATATGGAAGTGAGTTACACTCCTGAGGAAAAGGAGGAGGCCTTTTCTTCACGAGTGTAACTCACTTTCGTATCGAAAAAAGGTCCCAAAACAAGACCTCAATTTGAACATTTGTTTTAGTTCTAACGTATTACTTTTGTAAATTTAATTTAAAATAAATTTTCCTGTGACACAGGACTTATGGGACACCCTGTATGTATATATATATATACACCTTACCTTATGAACCTTATGTTGTTTCGTGCTTTGGTCTCTCTTCACACGGAGGTGAAGCTGGTAGCCCCGCCTCTAGGTCTGGTTTGGTGGAGGAGCGAGTTGCTTTCTTGCGCTCTCCACCGTACATAGCCAGGCACGCCCGGCTCATCTGGTACCGTCCTGAGCCAGGCATCCAGTCTTCTCTTGAAGACTTCAACTTTGACCCCCGTTACGTTTCTGAGGTTCTTTGGAAGCTGGTTGAAAAGTCTTGGCTCCCTGACAACCAAGCTATTTTCCTTCAGTGTTGAGGAGGTCCCTTGTCGGGCCTTTAATTTGGGAACACTACACATTCTGCCTTTCCTATTTTCCAGTGTTGTTTGAATGGTAATTGGGTTTATTTTCAGGTTTGGTACCAGTTTTTCGATCATTTACCATATGTAGATTATGGTGTACCTCTCTTTTTTTTCTTTCCAGGGGGTACAGATTTAGTTTACGTAGTCTTTCCCAGTAGTTGAGTTCTTTGCAACCATCAATCTTGGCTGTGAAATGGCTTTGCGTTTCTTCTAGTTTATTAGTTTCTTCTTTTTTATATGGGGACGTCAAAACTGAGCAGTATTCAAGTTTTAGTGTAATCAGTGTTTTTAGCAGGGGAATCATTACTGTCCTGTCCCTTCTCTTGAACGTTCTTAGTGCCTACCCCGCGACTCTTTTTGCTTTAGTTATCGCTATCTGATTTTGTGTTTCGAATTTCGCATCATCTGTTATTATTACCCCAGATCGATCGCTTTCGTGCTTCTCTGAATTTCCTGGCTATCTGGAGCATAATATGCAGTCTGTTTAAGTTCCTCTTTTCTACAATATCTCAAGAGCTGAAATTTCTCGGTGTTAAATGACATGTTGTTGTCTTCTGACCATTTGCATATTTTGTTCGTGTCCCTCTGCAAGGTCTCCACTTCATTTACATCGCTGATTTTTCTGCTGATCTTTGTATCGTCTGCAAAGGATGTTACTATACTGTTGTTGTTGTTTACTCCGCTGTCTATGTCTGTTAGCATGATAATGAACAGGAGTGGGGCCAGTACTGTCCCTTGTGGTAATGAGCTGCGTACTTCCGATTCTGATGATGATATACCTTGAATTTTGAGGACCTGCAGACGTTTCGTGTACAGTTTCGTGAATTATATATATATATATACACACCACAGATCTACAGAAGCTAAGGCCAACAAAGACCCTAAGATCCACTCTAAGGTTAGCCCGAGAGAAAGAAGAAAGTAAGGGGTTAAAAGAAGATAATAAGGGGTTAAGTAAGTAGCAAAACCTATCACTCTTGGGTTAAAATTCATTCAGAAAGAGAGAAAGAAAGACACCATCAACATCCGCCGGCCACCGCCGACAAGTCGGAAAAATAGTCGAAGAGAATACTTCCAGCTGTTGCAGACCAGTCCTCCATTCCATAGGGAGGTAGAGGATGCAGCCCACTCTGCCGGAAAGGGGTGAAAGATGAAAAGAAGTAAAATAAGAACGCATTACAAACCATGCAACACATTCTTAACTCAAAGAACAACACATTCTTAACTTAAAGCAACACATACTTCCAGCAGTTGCAGACCGGTCCTCTACTCCATAGGGAGGTAGAGGACGGAGCCCACTCCGCCGGAAAGGGGTTACAAACCATGCAACACATTCTTAACTCAAACACTATCATACCATGCAAACTACAGACATGCAAATAAGGAGAGAGAGAGAGAGAGAAAGAAGAAAAAATATAAAGAATGACAAAAAGCGGGTTAGTTTAAGCTACGAGCTACACCTAAGTTCGTGTTAGTCAAATTTTTTTTTGTTTTTTTTTCTGGCATCCCACGCTGGCATGTCACAAGCTGGCATTATCGTCAACAGATTCATCCTCGATCACCACCCCCAGAGCTCCTGTTGCTAATTGTTTTATTATATTAAACAACGTTAATAATTTTAACGAAGGAGAGGGAAAAGGGTGAGGCTCAGAGGGAAAAGGGTGAGGCTCAGAGGGAAAAGGGTGAGGCCCATAAGGGCCACTACAGATGATACTGGGTTGAATTATACATTCATCTTAGCCATAGTTTGGGTAACATAAGAATGAATGAATGGTGCCTTCTCATAGATTTTGTTCGTGTATTATAAATATCATATATAGGGGGGGGGTGAACGTTTTTGCGGGTCTTTGTGCTTGGCCAACTCCTTCCTGCGAAAAAAAAGAGGCAGGAAACCGATCTGTACTGGCTGCTAAAAAGGTCACTTTTCTTGGTTTATATATCCTTTTTCGTGAATTATATAAAAATGTCCGCTGTGTGTACCTTAGATCCGAGCGGTAAGAAAGGACTCTGGGTATAAAGTATGTAACGAGTACTTTCGGTAGACCGAAGGTACTCCGAGAGTACACCAAAAGGTTTTCTTTAATCCCTGTAAGTGTACTCTTTGTACTCCGCTTGTCAAGAAGGTAACCATTTCAGCTACTCTCTACCTACTATCTACGATCTACTTAGTATATACACATACATTTTGAAGTACTGAACAGTATATTTTACAAAATATATTTAGTCTTTTTTTTCCGCTCGGATCTAAGGTACAGACAGCGGACATTTTTTTAGAGTGAGGTCTAAATTTTGATTTTGAGTGGTTCAGGTTGCATGCATTTTTCCTCCTAGATTTTAAGTCATAATTTTCACAGAGAGAAATGCTTTAAAATTTTGAGTATCCCAACAGTTCAAAATCGTATACTAGTTTGTGGTTATATATATATATATATATATATATATATAATTTCGAATTATTCGCTGTACTGATGAACGTGAAATCCCGGTTTCTTTCGCAACTTCACGTTCACTTTTACTTGTTCCCGGTTGTTCCTCTTGACTTAAAACCATTTCATTTACTTTTTCAATGTTTTCTGGCGTTCTAATACTTTTTGGTCGACCACTTCCCGGACGCCGTTGACTGCTGCCGGTTTCTTTAAGTTTTTGTAAAAAATGTGCCACAGTTCTTTTTTTCCAATTTCTATTTGGAAATTCGTAAAGGATTCTGTTTAATGAATATCCTTTTTCTTCACGTAGTGCTTGTATAATGTTCTTATCAGATTCTCTCAATCCCATCTTGAGGGGTCTGGAATAGAAAAATTTCATTTAAAATTAGGATCAAGGAATAAATATAAATGCGCAACTTTTTTTTGTATATTTTTTTTGGAAGCCAATTTTGGGCATTATATGAGCTTATAACCATCAAGCCATAGAATAAGTATTTAAAGAGAAAATAATTATCTTTCATTTGGTTGTTTCTTTAAGTCCCTAGCTGCAATGATTATTGAGATATGACTTCTCAAAATTGGTGCCATTTTTTTGGGCCACCCTGTATATATAGTATATATGTTATAATGTTATAATGTTTCAGACCAACAAAGACCCTAGGATCCACTCATGGCTGGTCTACCTAACTGTTCGTAATTGTGTATTGTGCATGTCCTCCGTGGTGGCGGAGGGGACCTACAATTTTACGTGGGTTCCGAACCACAAAGAACATAAGAACATATGAAATTTTTATAGTGGGCACACTAGGGGCCACTTCGGCCTATCGAGGCGGCTCCACGACGCAAAAACCGCCTGTACATTGGCAACAACCAATTTTTACAAAAGTAAATAATTATCAATTTAAAACTAATTAATTATCAATTTAAAACTAAAGATAGAATCTCTGGATCCAGAGGATCAAGTCATAATAGACTACTATCCACAAATATGTTACACGCTATATCTATTTATAACCGACATGCAAATATATCAGATCCAAAGAATCCAGTCAATTTCATTACGATATCCATCAATACCAGTACCTTGCCAACCAAAAATAAGTCACGGTCCATATCAATTGCGGACCAAGTCACAATTTACAACCATATACATTACAATATATATACTTATGAGGAAAAGTGTAGGTGTGGCTGTAAAGACTGTACAGTAATGTAGAAATGTATGTGCGCCCATTATGGGTCTCCCATTTAAAGGTGTTTGTGGGGCAAGTGAAGATCATGAGTTTTTCAATACCTCACAGTACTATGGGGGGCACCGCTCAGCAGAGGAATCTCTTTAAATGGGATGTGTAAGGACAGAGAGTATCCCCTAACCCAAGATGCTGCCTCCCTATATCCCACAACACTTGTAAAACTATGTTTTCTTAAATTTGTTCTACATCTTGGCTTAAATAATTTCATACTATGACCTCTAGTCTGGTTATTGTAATCTTTAATGAAAAGGGAATCAAAATCTATCTTATCCAACCCTTAATTTTACTATCTTAAACTATACCCAATCTATCAACATATGCGTCTAATCGATTTTAAAACATGTTTATAGACGTGCTACTAATTACTTCTATCGGCAAACGATATATATGGGATTGAACTCAGAATGGTCCCCTGAGGTTTTTTCATGATAAACACAGACCGTGCATGGAACAAGGAACTCTTCTGGGAAAATTAAATCCACTATAGTGTGCATAAGTAATGGTAAATGACAAACACTAGTTTTTCTTTTTCATGATATTAGCCTAACTTGGGCAACGGGTCACTCGCAAAGAGGCCCCAAAAATATAGCTTCCCTCACCAGCTATCTGCAAAGCAGATAGGATCCAGCTTTAGGACAGGATCGTGTCCCAAAGGTGGTGAGGGAAGTTATATTTTTGGGGCCTCTTTGCGAGTGACCCTTTGCCCACGTTGGATTAACATCTTGAAAAAGAAAAAACTATAGTGTTTGTCATTTACCATTGCTTATTCGGACTATAGTTCATTTAATTTTCCCAGAAGAGTTCCTTGTTCCATGCACGGTCTGTGTGTATCATATATATATATATATATATATATATATACAGGGTGGGCGGAAAGTAGCTCCCTATTTTGGATTGGTAAAAAAATACGTATATTATCCATTTATTTCAGAAGAAATAATATGAAAAGGTAGGCATACATGGTAGGTTTTCTCTAAAATTCAATGTGGGCTCCAACTCTTTCCACCAGCTTCTGGAGCCGCCCAGGAATGGCGTCCACTGACTTTAGCAGGAACTCCGGCGGGATGGAGGACATGACTTCCCGAATTCGGTCCTCCAGTTCTTCCAATGTCCTCGGTTTGGTGCGGTAGACTTCTTCCTTTACCCACCCCCAAAGAAAGAAGTCGCACGGTGTCAAGTCGGGGCTCCTGGCTGGCCATTGATGTGGACCACGACGACCCATCCAACGCCCAGGGAAGTGGGCATCCAGCCACTCACGGACAACAAGAGCGAAGTGCGGAGGGGCGCCATCTTGCATAAATATCAGATCGTCGATGTTCTCCCATGTGCTGACAACCGGCCAGACCTCGTTTCGCAACATAGCAAGGTACCGCTCAGCATTCATGGTGTTGCGCAGAAGGAACGGGCCCACAACCTGATCTGAGGTCATACCACACCACACCGTTACGCTGAACCGATTCTGCCGTTTTTCAGCGGTAACCGTGCGACTTCTTTCTTTGGGGGTGGGTAAAGGAAGAAGTCTACCGCACCAAACCGAGGACATTGGAAGAACTGGAGGACCGAATTCGGGAAGTCATGTCCTCCATCCCGCCGGAGTTCCTGCTAAAGTCAGTGGACGCCATTCCTGGGCGGCTCCAGAAGCTGGTGGAAAGAGTTGGAGCCCACATTGAATTTTAGAGAAAACCTACCATGTATGCCTACCTTTTCATATTATTTCTTCTGAAATAAATGGATAATATACGTATTTTTTTACCAATCCAAAATAGGGAGCTACTTTCCGCCCACCCTGTATATATATATATATCCGTGGTTCGAATCCCACGTAAAGCTGTAGGTCCCCTCCGTCATATGACATTAGATGTTGCGAAGGAGGTTAAACAACCCCAATTAAAAATATATATATATATATATATATATAATATATATATATATATATATATATATACACACACGAGGGCCACTCAATATATTTTGCCTCACCCTTTTTTTTTTTTTCTTTCCAAGTTTCCCTGTAAGTTCCAGAAATTTTGTACACAAGTACTTACATACCTTTTTTACAAGTTTTATTTTTCCACATAGTCTCCATCCTTTACTACGGCTTTCCTCCACCTCGAAACAAGAGCCTTTATTCCTTGCTGGTAAAAGTCCGCTGGGTTCCTCTGGAGCCACCTTTTAACCTCCTCAACAACCTCATCGTCACTCTGAAACTTTCTTCCACGAATAGCATCCTTCATTGGCCCAAACAAATGGAAGTCTGAAGGTGCCAGATCCGGGCTCTATGGAGGGTGGGATAACACAGTTATGCGCATTTTTGTGATAGCCTCTCTTGTTTGCAAACTGTTGTGTGGTCTTGCGTTATCGTGCAAAGAAGAACGTCTTCCAGTTTTCTCTCCGGTCGAACTCGCTGTGTACGTTTCTGGAGTCTCTGTAGGGTAGCAATATATGCCTCTGAGTTGATTGTTTGTCATTTCTTCATAATGTCCACCAGAATCACCCCTTTCATGTCCCAGAAGATGGTGGCGTAATGCCACTCCATGGATTGGCGTTTTGTTTCAGGTTCAAAGTGGTGTACACAAGTCTCATCCCCAGTCACAATTCGTGAAAGGAAGTCATCCCCTTCTGTCTCGTATTGAACCAACGACTCAGAATCAATTTCTTTTCTTTGGGCTTTGTGATCTTTAGTCAGTTGGCGAGGAACAAACCGTGAACACACTTTTGAGTATCCCAGTTGCTGAATTATCGTATTCACACTTCCTTCACTAATTCCTAGGTCCAGTGATAGCTCCTTGTATGTGACGCGCCGATTTGATCGAATGATGCTGTTAGCACGTTGCAGAGTGTGAGATGTTACAGCCGATGGCCAGGTGACTGCTGCGTGGCTCATCATCGAGGCTGGCTCTCCTTCTCTCCGAGGATCTCACACGTTTAGACCAGCGTTCAACTGTGCTTCGATCAACAACAGCATCTCCGTAAACGTTTTGTAGACGTTTGTGAATATTTCCAACTGTTTCCTTGTCTGCGGTTAAGAACTCGATAAGAGCTCTCTGTTTACGACGCACATCACTGTCAGACGCCATTTTCGAAACTGCGTTAACCATCGGTTTTATACAAGGGCGTTTAAAAGCAGTTTTATACGAGGAGGGGAGGTTCAAACTGGAAAAATCCGGTCATGTGAAGCGCAGAAAGTTCACACTTACAGCCCAAAAGACTTTCAGTCCCATGGCCTATTATTTAGCTAAGAAAAAAGAGTGGGGCAAAATATATTGAGTGCCCCTAGTATATATATATATATATATATGTGTGTGTGTGTGTGTATTTGTCTTTCAACAAATAACCTTAAAAAAATCTAAATATTATGTAATATATTGCAGATAGTTAAGACGGAGCAAAGAAAATGTACGCACTGTAAACTTGGATAAGTTTTAGATAAAAAACTAAGCACTAAAGAGTGCTTGAATACCTGCAGTATTACAAAAGCTTCTAATGCATAGGTCACTATAACATCATAATATATAGGTCACTATAACATCATATATAGGTTTATTCGTTATACCTGTACATAATGCATAAAAAATAGGTAATAAAGTGAGATGGCTAATCAAGGACCGATAATAGAGCGGGATTCCCTGATCGCGCGCGAGAGAGAAATATGAAAGCTGACAGTTAATGTAGATCACATACACAGAAAAGAACGGGATTCTAGACAGGCACAAAGATAAATGAGTAAATGGATAAATGGATTTAGACGGATGAAGGGAGAGGTCGATGTGTGTACTGTATACACAAAATAGAACAGACATATACCGATAAACAGGTAGTTTGATAGGTAAATAGACAAAGCTATGCATAATAAACATTCACACATGCAATAATAATGAAAATTTTACACCAATCAAATGATAATAATTTCAATGCCTATACACGTTATTAGCACCCTGTATCGTCAGTATTACGTTATTATGTTATTAATATTTTCTATTTGTCAGTTTCCTTATAAAATTCCTTTTGTTTTTATCATAAGGACATAATTTAAATAGTTTGTCATTTCTTTAAAGACGAAGTCGATGAACGCTTAACTAAAAAATATATTTTTTCAACTTTCAAATTTTGTTGTCGTTTGTTTGGATAATTATGACAGTTTCTGGCTTTGAATTTACTTTCTTAAAATGGCTTCGTTTCATTTGATTCAGAGATAGACCTGTTTTTTGTTTTATTATTAAACGATTTTCAACAATTTATTAAAATTACGACACGCTTAAGATCGGATATCAGATTTATAGGCTCGTTCATACTCGTTACGGTCCACTGATTCAAAATCTCCATAATTTCCAGTGAAGGTAAATTTGTTTTATAACATTTAGACAGCGTCTTATTTCTCCACATTCGCGTGCTGACGAGTGTTTAAGATCAATAACTGTACATATTTGCCGATATAGTCTCGTAAAAATGTGTGTACCAGAGCAATCCCAACTTTGTTTCGGGCAACTCTAAAATTTTATATGACCATATTCCAAATTAATTTGCGGCGAATTTGCCCGCAACTTTCCTCTCCAGTTTAATACGTTATTCTGGAGGTCGTGTCCGCAAAGGGAAAAGTGCACACGGTGTATGAAACCTCCATTCCTTTCATTTCCTTCTTAACCCACCTTCGGAAACTAGTTTCTTAAAGGAAATGCTCTGCTACTCATTTCGTGTATCTGACCTTATTTATTCTTTTAAGAAAAGGTCTAGAGGCAATGCACGCCTCTCTCTCTCTCTCTCTCTCTCTCTCTCTTTACAAAATGTATGGCATGGGTTAGGTGAGGTAAAGTTGCGCTTCTGCTGCCCCTATTTTTCACTGCCTTCTCTTGGTGAGCCGAGTGCATGTGAAGGGTGAGGGCATGGTGTGGAAAATCTGATTTCCTTTCTCAATTCCTGTTTCAACCCCTTTCCTGTAGAAGCAATTCCTCACCTTGTCGGAGTGATGGCTTTGTGCATACATGGGTGTAGATATGGAGAATGTGCCTAATCCTTTTGGGGTTAGCCTGGAGTGGGCCATGGGGTCTTCCTTGGCCCCGATACCTATGTAAATAGAGCTGTAAATATTTTGTATTAAACGAAACCATATGTTCGAGGTTTTCGTGACGATACCAAATAGTTGATATACGATTAACACAAATATATTATTATGTTAGTTTATACAAACATGCCCTCTTGTGTGCAGTTTCCATGTGTGCATAACATAATTGTCAAGCTAGTTTATATATTCTTTTCTTTCCTGTAAAATTTCCTTGGCTGCATTTCCACGGTCAAAGTATTTTCTTCAACTTTTTTCCGTACCCGGGGAGGGAGCGGAGGGTGGTCAGAGAGCCTTTTATGTTTTCCTATCCAATTTTCTACTACTGCTAGACTAATTAAAAACTGCACTAGTTTAATAACAAGAACCTCCCCGAGTTCACCAAAATGTCTTTGAGGCTTCTTCATGTCCTTGTAACTCTTTGTAACTCCTTGTAATTCATTGTAACTCTCTCTCTCTCTCTCTCTCTCTCTCTTCTCTCTCTCTCTCTCTCTCTCTCTCTCTCTCAATATTTTTCAATAGATAAAGTACAAGATATAAGACAGGATTCACTGATTTTTACAAAGCACCGCTTCGTCCATACACTTATTCAAGGTACGAGCAACTCGCAGCATCATTGCCAAGTACATGGGGAGGGGGTGAACGTATCAACGTGTCTCATCACCAATATAAACATATACATGAAATTCAAAGTTCATTTTAATATCGGTAAATACGTAATTGATTTGCTCTTAATAATAATAATAATAATAATAATAATAATTTTAGGTTGTTTCGACTCCTTTGTAGAAGGTCATGTGACGAAAGGGACCTACAACTTTACGTGCAATCCGAACCATCTTTAGGTCTCTACATCATCTGAACAGTTCCAACGTCGCTTAACCCTTTGACGATCGTACAACCCCACCGGAAATAATATAATACACTATAACGTTTCTACAGTATAAGTATAAACGGCGAAATCCGTGGTTTTGGTTCAGTATTGAGATATTTCACCAGGAAAATGAAGGCAGGAGAAGCAACGTTTCGCTCCAATCACTAGAACATTCTCAAGCATTATTCGAATTATGCTTGAGAATGTTCTAGTGATTGGAGCCAAACGTCGCTACTCCCGCTTTCATTTTCCTGCGTGAAATATCTCAACGTTTCTCTATGTTTCTATCTACATGTTTACGTACGTGTCGTTTAGTTGACGGTAAAAGAACCCCCCTAAAATGGGTGTCATTTAAATGATTAGTTACTAAAATATTTAGTTTTGAATAACGATAAAACCTATAAAATGATAAAAGAAATATATACCCCCCCCCATTAAAGGGTTAACTTCGCTGATCTAACAGAAAGCGGTGTTCCGACGTAGCTACAATGGACCCCTAATTTACGATATAGAAATTAATTGAACTGAATCGAATTGAATAATTGTTTATTTATAAAATAAATACAATTGTACAGGGTGTCCCGTAAGTCTGGACCCATAGGGAAAAATAATAAAATTACAAAATAGTCCAAAAATTTATTACATAATCTGTTCAAAGTGTCCGCCGTTGTGTCGCACACATAGTTGAAGACGTAATCTCCACTGCGACAGCACTTTCTGAATCACAGTCGCAGAAATTTCTTGACACGCCTCCACAATGCGTGCTTTAAGGTGGAAAATGTTCTGAAGTTTGACCTCGTACACTTTGGCTTTCAAGTGGCCCCACAAATAAAACTCCAGCGGAGTAAGATCATAATAAAAAAATAATAAAAATAATAAAAAAATAATAAAAAAATATATTATAAATAAATTTTTGGACTATTTTGTAATTTTATTATTTTTCCCTATGGGTCCAGACTTACGGGACACCCTGTACAATTTCACAATTTTCTTTTGTTACAATAATTTTAACACAAATAATGGTAAAAATTGCATAATTTATTTTTTTTTAATTTGGTCCTTATATTTTAAACCTTTGGCTTCACTGGATCCTTCTTAATTGACGGTAAAACAGATACGTATTATTAATTACTAATAAATAAATGATGAATAAGAATTATTAATTAATTTCAAATGCATAAATCAATTAATAATTGAAAATTACAAAATTAATTTAAATCGTTGTAAAGTCATTGGGAAGATATTTAATTTTTTATTTGTTTATTTACACTTATAATTTCATTTACAAAATAGATAATATAATTTTTGTTATGTTACAATCATACAATTTCTGTTACGTTACAATAATACAATAATACAAATGAGGGGTCGCGCGTCTTAAGATAACTAAGCGCCACCACGGGCGAAAACGTGTTTTTGATGGATATCACTATTTTCACCGTTCCTCTATCGCGTGGTTTGGGTTATAATGACCTTACGACGCTAGAAGTATGGTTGAAAACCTTATGAAGCGAACTACTTTTTTCACCTCTATCGCCAGCCAAAAGTTCACCCAAAGTTCAACATAATAAGAAAATCAAAAAATAAAAAATAAAATATATATATATAAAATATAAAATATGAAAATCTACTCCAAAAACTCATCAACATCTTCATTAGCATACTCAGAACTCTAATTTAGCCAAAAATGAACGTTCTAGCTCAATTAATAACAGAGATACTATTGCGAGAATATTGCTGAACTTTGGAGGCGATTTCTGGCGAATTTTAATTTTGGCGCTTAGGTACCGTAAGACGCGGGACTCCTCAAATGTTACTGTCAAATGGACTATTTGTTTTATACAATTTTGACCTTTAATACCCTTGCAATAAGTCATGTTCATATTATGATTTTATAAGCAAACGTACCAATAGTAGAAATACAGTATGTATATATTACCCGTAACCTTAAATAATAATAATTATTATTATTATTATTATTATTATAAATTTGAGACAAATACAGTCATTATTGAAGATATGATACCAAAACAGTAGAAACAATTCAATGTTAGATACGAGAAATGGTTTATTGTCTACTCAATGGCATTCCCATTGGTATTCGTGATCCACGAGTGAGAATGTACAAAAGTGAAAAAATCCACATTTTGAGAAAAGCGTTTCTTGATTTGGGAAAAACGGCGCTGATTGGAAATGTTTAATATTCCCAAACCTAACTTATTTTAACCAATTACAACCTAACCTATCATTAGCCTAACCAATCGTAACCTAACTTGACTTATCCTAACTAATCGTAATTTATCCTAACCATTCGTAACCTAACCCGGACCAGAGTGGGAAAGGCCGTGGATGAGAACTCTTTGATCTATTTATCGCCTGATATGAATGGATTTCTTGATGAGTTAACAAAATATTTATTTATCCAATGTAAGTTAATGATTTTGTTCTTACACTCGTAAATAAAAAAAATGTGCCAATTTGATTACATCTTTGAGCTTTAGTAGTTTTAGCTCTTTAAATAATGCACTTGAATGATTATAAAAATCAGTATCAGATAATAACCTTATTGCTCATTTTTGGATCACAGAGATACTGTCTAAAGCGTTGTTAGCATAATTTCCCCCATACAAGGGTGTAGTTCGTTATATAAGGAAGAACAAGAGTATGATAAAGAGTTAATAAAACCTGTTTAGGGATTACGTGTAAATTTAAACAGTATAGCAGTACTCCTTGAAACCATTTTGGAGATATAACTTACATAATCATTTCACTGCAGATTCTTGTCTAGCATTACACCTAGAAATTTTTGTACAGTACATTACTTTACAGTGATTTCAGCAACATTTAATTTAAGATACACATTTCGTCTATTAGTAAAAATCATGAAACTTGTTTTGTGGTATTTAGGAAGAGTTGAAGGGCAACCATTTTATTACATTGATAAATTCTGATTTAAATATTTAAACTAAGGAGCTGAATTAGCATTTTTGAAAGAAAGAGACACAGTTGTATCATCTGCAAACATTATGAAGTTAAGTGTATCAGAAGAGCGGGAAAGGTCATTAATATATAATAAGAATAACAGTGGACTCAAGAGTGAGCACTGTTTTTTATGCAAGAAGAAGAAGGCAAGGGCAAAAACGTTCCCCTCCCATAGGGAAGAAGAGAGCCAAAAGCAAGGTCCAAGGTTTTCGAGATGCCTGGATACTCTGCGTTTGAAAGATTGGAGGTCATAGGTATGGAGAAAGATGTACTGAGGAAGGTTGTTCCAGAGTTGACAGGTTTGAGTAGATGATTGAAAATACCCATTAACTTCTGCGTTAGAGAGTTGGACAGAAAAAGAATGAGAATGTCACAAGTCTGGTACTGTGTGCTCTCCTTAAAGGAGGAGGCATACATTTAAAGAGTTTAGAAGAGCAGCCGTTATAATGCGATAGTAAAGAGAGAGTGAACAATATTGCGACGAACAGAGAGGAATTGAAGACAGTCAGTAAGAGGCAAGGAATTGATGAGGAGAAAAGCCTTGCTTCCACCCGTTCAAGTAGAGCTGTGTGGGTTGAGTCACCCCACACATGAGAAGTGTACTCCATACAGGGGCGGACAAAACCACTGTACAGAGACAACAACTGAGTGGGGATAGAGAAACCGCGGAGCCAGTACGGCACACCTAACCTCTTAGAAGCTGTTTTGGAAAGAGTGTATATGTAATTTTTCCAGGAAAGATTACGATGAAAGGAAACATAAAAAATGTTAAAAGAAGAGGAAGAATTGAGTTGTATATTGTTAAAGGTAAGGGGATAGTCATGTGGAAGATTGTGACGAGTAGACAGATGAAGTTAACTGAATTTTTGAGGCATTGAAAGCCACAAGGTTTTCTCTGCTCTAATCAGAGATAGTAGAAAGAGCAGAGGTCAGATGTACCACAGCCGTTCCACGTGAATCATGGAATGACTGCAAAGGGACACTTTGTGAAGCGGGTGGAGAAGTGAAGAGTGGAATCATCGGCATAGGAGTGGATAGGACAGGAAATGCGATTTAATAGATCATTGATAGATCTTTTTTCTTTTATGTTGAGAGAGAAGGGGCGGCAAGCCTGGCCTTCGTGAACTGAGAAATCATCGCAAGGAACACTTGAAAAGTTGAAAGGTTGATAAATAAAAGGAAAAGAGTGGGTGACAGAACAGAACCCTGAGGAACACCACTGTTAATAGCTTTAGGAGAAGAACAGTGGCTATCCTACAACCGCAGCTATAGATTGGCCAGAAAAGAAATCAGAGATGGAGACACAGATAGAAGGATAGAAACTGAAGGACGGCAGTTTCAAAACTAAAGACTTGTTCCAGACTCGATCATAAGCTTTGATATGTCTATCGCAATAGCAAGAGTCAGAGAGATCTGCGAAAAGATCGCCAGTGGAGCGTCCCTTGTGGAACTCATACTGACGATCTGAAAGAAAATTTGGAAAGGAGAGGTGTTTAAAAATCTTTCTATGAAGAATAGACTCAAAAAGTTTAGAAAGGCAAGAAATCAGTGCAATTGGACGATAGTTGGAGGGTTGAGAGCGGTCACCCTTCTTTGGGACAGGCTGAATGAAAGGGAACTTCCAACTTCCAATGCTTGTCGTCACCTAAAGACGAAAGGGTTTGCCTAGTCATGGTGTCAGCACAGAAACACAGTTCTTGAGAACAACAGAAGGAACACCATCAGGACCGTACACCTTCCTAGAGTTGAGCCCAGATAGGTCAGAAAGAACATTAGGTCAGAGGGAGTTGGAGATGGAGGAACAGCATCGGAATCTTTCAGGATTGAGTTGGAGACGAAAGTTTGGGCGAAGTGTTCAGCTTTGTCTGGAGAAGAGACGGCAACTGGGCCATCGGAATGGAAAAGAGGAGGGAAAGAAGAAGAAGAAGGAGCAGTAAAGTTGTTGGAGAGGTTCTTGGCTAGATGCCAGAAAGAGCGAGAAGAATTAGAATTGGATAGGTTTTCATATTTTTGTCGGATTAAGGAATTTTTGGTGAGTCGAAGAACAGATTTTGCGCAATTGCGGGCAGAAATATAGGCTAAGTGAGAGTCAGGAGTTGGATGGCAACAGTACCTTCTGAAAGCCACCTTTCTGTTGCAAATAGCATTAGAACAAGCAAAGTTAAATCAAGGATTTTTGCATTAGTAGTAGGAATAGAATATGGAATATACGCCTCCATGCCCGAGAGAATCACTTCCGTGATGCGCTCAGCACACTCGAAGGGGCCACGGAAGCAGTAACCATTCCATGGGAAATTACAGAAGTACTGCCTAAGGGCCTCCCAATCAGTGGCGCCAAAGTGCCAAAGACCTCTCCTCCTGCGAGGATCGAAAGGCCGAATTGGAGCGATAGGACAGGAAACAGATATAAGATTGTGTTCGGAGGAGACCAACGAAGAAAAAGTTTGATAGAGTAAGAAGAAAGATGAGAGTGAGAAATAAATTCAGAATGTTGGGCATATCTCCAAGGCGATCGGGGATACGAGTAGGGTGCTGTACAATCTGTTCTAGGTCATTCAAAATAGAAAACGTGTAAACTAGTTCACCAGGGATGTTAATGAAATGGGAGGAAAGCCAAAGATGGTGGTGAACATTTAAATCACTTAAAATGGAGATTTCAGCAAAAGGAGAGTGGAATAGAATGTATTCCGTTTTGGTAGTGAGGTATTTAAAGAATTTTGGATAGTCAGTAGAATTAGGAGAAAGGTAGACAGCGCAGATGTATTTAGTTTGAGATTGCCATTTAAACCGCAGCCAGAGGGTATATATAGAATTCGGAGGAGTCAAGCTCGGAAATACGAGAACAAGTTAGGTCATTGCTGGACCTAATTTGGGGTACGCTACAGGGTGTCCATAAATGATTACCCTGATTAAAGCATGCTATAACTTTTAAATAAACACTCGTATTCAAACATAGTTTTAATCATAAGTAGATAAACACAAAGTTTTGATACATAGTTAATGAACTTAATAAGCTTCCACATGTGCACCCCTAGTGGCACGTAAATGTCTAAACGGTATTCACACTCACGCCACACATTTTCCAACATTTGTGGGTTAACTGTTGCAATTGCATCCGTAATGCGTTCTCGCAGTGTCCTGATATCTGGAACAACTGTTGCATAAACCAAATCTTTAACATGACCCCAGAGAAAGAAATCCAGCGGAGTAATGTCTGGTGATCTTGGGGGCCCGTCCCTGCCAATCCATCGATTTAGAAATGTTGCGTCGAGAGTTTCACGAACAACATGCGCCCAATGAAGGGGTGCTCCACCTTGTTGGAGATGACAGTTGGCTGCCTGTCCTGCAGCTGGGGGATGGCGTAATTGGTGAGCATATCCAGGTACACAGTTGAGGAAACAGTGTTCTCAGCGAAGAAGAAAGGACCAATTATCTGGTCATGCATTATTCGACACCAGACATTGATCTTCGGACTGCCCCGAATATGCTCCCTTACGGCACGTGGGTTTTCCGATCCCCAAATACGCACATTGTGTCTGTTGACTCTACCACTAAGATGAAACGTAGCCTCGTCTGAAAAGCAGACACGTAGCAAGAAGTGATTATCCTCGTCAATGCTGTTCAAAATGTCAATAGCGAATTGTTCACGTTTTGGACGGTCATCAGGCTTCAGTTCTTGAACAATTTGTACCTTGTAGGCGTGTAACTTCAAACGTTTGTGTAACACCTTGTGCACCGTAGACTTCGGTATCTTTAGTTGGCATGAAGCTTGTCTCACCGATTTCCTTGGTGGCCGTGTGAAAGCAGTTTGAATGTTTTCCACCGTCCCATCGGAAACTGATGATCTACCACTGCTCTTTCCCTTTTCCACGTTTCCAGTTTCAAAGAATTTTTTCATCCACGACTTAATTAACTTCACATCAGGTGGATTCTTTCCATACTTTGTTCTGAACCTTCGCTGAACACTGACAGGAGATTTTGTTTCTGCAAGCCACACAACACATTGTGCCTTCTCTGTCACAGACGCCATCTTAACTGAACAGCTACTAGAGCGCTCCTAGCGGCGAATGCGGTAGACGAAACACACCAGCACAGAAACTCTGTGCGTGTACGAGATCACCTGTAAAAAGAAAACGGATGTAAGATTCGTCATTAAAACATGAGAGCATACTGTTTTCAGGGTAAACATTTATGGACACCCTGTATATTTAACAATCATGTTAGTTGACCAGACTTTATTTACTGATACTAACTGATATCTATTGGCCAAATAACTATTAACCCTTAAAGTGAGCAATAGGTGAAAACGCTACGGTAGACAGGACTGAATTGCACATAGCCAATTTAAGGGTTAAACCAATCACTGATAGCTACTCTAAAGCCATAACAATATAATTTATTAAGTAGAATATTATGGTCTATTACATCCAAAACCTTACTCAATTCCATAAATACTCAAATCCATAAATACTCAAATCCATAAATACTCAATTCCATAAATACTCAATTCCATAAATACTCAAATCCATAAATACAGAAATCATTATTTCTTTGTTCTCTTTAGCTACATTTACACTTTCCCTAAGATTTAAAATAGCAAATTTCATTATTTGTTTAATTTTTACGAAAATATAAAAAATTGGAGATAATAAATTGTAGAATTTTAAGTATTGCTGCATTATACTTTTTGAAATTTTCTCAAAAATTTTACTGAACACAGATAATAAACACACCTGCCTGTAATTAGTTGCTAATGTAGTATCACCACCTCTTAAATATGGCTGTTAAATTACAGTATACAGTATTCACCCATGTCGAATTTATGTAAATAAATCTATACGAAAATTGTATTAGCTTGATCGTGGCACACTACGGGATCGAGTCTGAGACACGTGATTATCGGGGTATTTAACATCTTTCGCAACATCTAAGGTCTTATAATGGAGGGGACGTACAATTTCACGTGGGATCTTAACCAGGGGTCGTTATATAATGTGGACGCGGAGGACGGGTCTTCCATCCAACTATTCTCACGATCCAACGTTACTTAACTTCGCTGATCGACGGAAGGGCGGTGTTACGACATTGGCCATCGAGTCTGCGAAAACGATCTGTGAAAAAACGAAACTGAAAACGTGTAAATATTCTCGAAAACAGAAATTCCAAAACTGTTTCAAATGTAAATGTCATCAACCTTTCATTTTGCTTCTTTTGGATTTCTCTTTACCGCACTATCATTTTGCAACGTTGCACGTGCATAAAATATTTATTATTACCTATACAATCTCTCTCTCTCTCTCTCTCTCTCTCTCTCTCTGTGCGTTAGGTCTGAATGACCATCATCTGCGTTCGGATGATGTAGCGACCTGTGGTTCGGATCTGCTTTTGCCATTACGAAAAAGATTAAACAATGCCAAACATTATCATTATTCTGAATCTCAAATTTGAGCGAGATTTACAGGTTTCTGAAAACGAATTCAGAATAGTAAGACGCTCTTTTCGCCTACAGGAATTTCTCTTTCATTAAATGTTAAAAGACTATTAATAGTCTTATTAATAATAGTCTTATTAAAAACTACTCTTCGAAAACTGTAATTTCCAAAATACTGTAATAAGTGACAAATCTTATTTTCACTGAATTTGGACAGTAAAATGCAAACTATTTCAGCATTTCTTTTATTTTAAAAATTTCTAGTAATAATTTTGTTAAAATTTTTAAAATTAATCTTTCTCATATAATTATTTTACAAATCATATTCGTAAACTTTAAATTTTAATATAATTTTTTTTTTAAAATATACCAATTTATCTTTTAACTTTTTACAGTTTTTTTTTTTCTCTTTTGAAATAAGAATTATTTCGATACTTTCTTCCTCATTTTTTGGATGAAACTGCAGACGTTTAATATGAAAATTAGTGCCTGTAATTACTGTAGATTTAAGAGGTCTTGATTTTCGTAACAGTTCTGATGAAAGGACTTTAATAGAACTGCTTCACTCAAGCAATTTGCAGTCGGAGATTCGAACTGGTTTAAAACCTTTTTATGTTTTCTAAGTTATCATTTTCTCATTGCATCGATTTTAGGTTTGACAGTTTTTACTGAAAATTGAAGTAAATTAGTTTAATTATTTCAACCGATAATTTGGATTGAATTGATTAAACTTTTAAACAGAAAAAAAAATGAATTTTTACTGAATATATAATTTGATTTATTTCGTAGTTCAGATGTTCCATATCTATTTTACGTATCAATATTATACATTAACGGAAATATATACATATCGTTCGTATTCTTTAACCAAAATTTGAAAGTTAATGGAGAGGTTTTATATGTTGTGCTCCGAGAGAGAGAGAGAGAGAGAGAGAGAGAGAGAGAGAGAGAGAGAGAGAGAGAGTTACAAGGAGTTACAAGGACAAGAGGAAGCCTCAAAGACCTTTTGGTCCACTCTGGGAGGTTCCTGTTATTAAAAGTTTATTTTTCTTTCAACTATCCTAGCAGTAGTAGAAACTAGATATAAAAGTATAAGGCTCTCTCCCCACCCTCCGCTCCCTCCCTGCCAGAGGCAGGTACGGAAAAAGGTTGAAGAAAATAACTTGACCCTGGAAAAGTAGCCAAGGAAATTTTACAGGAAAGTGGAGAATATATAAAAAAACTCTATAATTAGCATGCCCACAGAGACATCGTACAAGCGAGACAGTTCGAGAGTTACAAGGAGTTACAAGGAAAAGTAGTACCTCAAAAGTCATTGCGGCCCATACCGAGCAGGTACCAATGGCAACGGGTGCCAGGGAAAAATTCTGTCACCCTCAAATAGTGTGCAAGATTCGGCCTAACCTTTTCTTGAACAGATCCACAGAGGAACTGTTCACAACTTCTGAAGGTAACCTGTTCCACGTGTCACAGATCTTATACGTAAAGTAATTCTCACACACACTAGTCCTAAACCGTTTCAAATCCAACTTCCAACCATTGTTGCGAGTTGGGTTATCATTTAAACTAAACATGCTTTTAAAATTGACATCATTGAACCCGCGTAAGAGCTTGAAAACCTCGATGAGTTGACCGCGCAACCTCCGAGTTTCCAGCGACAACAAGTTCAGGGCGCGTAAGCGTCGATTGTAGCCCATATGCCTAACGGAAGGGATTAACTTTGTGGCCCTCGCCTGCACTCGCTCCAGCCTCTCAATATCTTTCCTGAGGGTGGGCGACCAGAACTGCACAGCATACTCCAGATGCGGCCGAACCAGAGAATTGTACAGCGAGAGCACAATCTCCTTGTTCCGAAATCAAAATTGCCTCCTGATATAACCCAACAACTTCTGGGCTTTCTTTTCCACCTGTACGCACTGTTTGGTAAACTTAAGGTCGCTGCTAATTAGGACACCCAAGTCCTTTTCCAAATTAGTGGCCTCGATATTACTCCCCAACATGGAGTAGTCCGACTTGGGATTGGCGTAGCCAATGTGCATCACCTTGCACTTACCCAAGTTAAACGGCATTTGCCATTTTTCGGACCACTCTCCTATCCTACGTAGGTCCGAACGCAGTTGCTCTATCACCTCGGGCGTCCCAACATTGGCCCCAAGCTTTGTGTCATCAGCGAATTTGACGATCCTACTGACGATGCCACCGTCGATATCATTTATGTAAATGATAAACAACAGTGGCCCCAAAACGGAACCCTGAGGAACCCCACTAGTGACCGAGGCCCAACCCGAACTAGCCCCTTTAATTACAACCCTCTGCCGCCTATTCTTCAGCCAGTTTTCAATCCACGTACCTACTTCCCCACCAATACCCAGCGCGCGGACTTTCGCCATTAGCCGGCGGTGAGGTACCTTATCAAAGGCTTTCTCAAAGTCGAGATAAAGTATATCAATCGCCCTACTCTTATCATACTCACTCAACATGACGTGGAAAAACTCGAGCAAGTTGGTGAGACACGACCTATGCGGGTCTAAACCCATGTTGGGAGTCTCCAAGCAGCTTGTAGGAATCCAAATGGTCAACGATCCTATCCGCTATTATCCCCTCTAATAATTTACCTACAACTGAAGAGAGAGAGAGAGAGAGAGAGAGAGAGAGAGAGAGAGAGAGAGAGAGAGTTTATATCCTTATTAAATGAACATAAGGAATCGAAACTTACTCATTTCAGTACATCCATCCACATTCATTGTTCTTGAACAATTCTGTTTTTCGCATTATTGGAAATGGCAACCCCAAATTTGTATAAATTGTTTGTAAACCAATATTCGTGAATGAAGCAGGATAACTACATCCCCATATTTATGTAAAACTTTTTCCTCTGTTTAATTCGTTCATTTCCTTTAATATATATATATATATATATATATATATATATATATACACACAGGGTGATTCAAAAGTCAGGTTACATAGGGATATACTGTATTATGTAATGATACAGGGGAATAGTCACATCACATGTTCGATATGGCCACCGTTAACGGCAATGCACTTGTGCAGCCAGCTAGGAATATCACATCAATGCGCTCCTCCTTCGATAACATCTCATAACTCATTTACCTGCAAAGAAACAGAAAAGTCCTATGTAACCTGACTTTTGAATCACCCTGTGTATATATACACATTATAATATATATATATTATATATATATATATATATATATATATATATATATATATATTATATAATATATTATGTGTGTGTTGTGTGTGTGTGTGTGTGTGGTGTGTGTGTAATAAAATAAGGAAGTGCATTTTAGAGAGTTCGATAACTATGTTACTGTTTAACACTACTGTATATTAAAAAAACCTTTATGAACTACAGGCTGTTCAGGGCCTCCATTCCGAATAGTAAGATTTCCGCTTGAAGATTTCCGTTTGAACCATTTTCCCCTAAAAACTTTAATATCCTGACTAACACAGGGTTCAGTAACGACTCTACTTTCACCTATATGGAAGGGTGAACTGTTATAACTCGAATCTGAGGCTTAGAACATCCTCACGCGCTTTAAGAGCATCAGCATAACTTGCCAAAACTTAATGTCTGATGTTTTTTCTGTCCAAGAAATCATTGGTCTATCTTTTCTCTAATGATGACAATGGAGACACGGTGAATGTAAACAGTGGTGATTACCTGACGATGGTTTAAACATTCTTTCTTTCAAGCTACAAGAAATTATTTTCCAACAAGATAGTACAGTACCCCATTATAGACGAGAAGTGCGGGACTTTCTTAACAGCACATTTTCAGATCGGTGCATTGGGCTTCGCGGCCCTCTTCAATGCGCTCCAAAATCACTTGCTCTCACACCTCTTGACTTCTTTCTCTGGAGCCACATCAAGAGTAGAATTTACACTACAAAGCCGCGTACTATTCAACAACTCGAAGAGAAAATCAGAGCTGCCATTGTAGACGTTAATCATGAAGATTTACACTACAAAGCCGCGTACTATTCAACAACTCTAAGAGAAAATCAGAGCTGCCATTGTAGACGTTAATCATGAAGAACTCGCCAATGTTGGGGACGAATATTGAAATGTTTTGAAAGCGATGACAAAGGGATGAAAGTGTGAATCAAATTTTTCTTTATATGGGACCCCACTCCCTCCATTATTTATTGAAATGGCATTTGTTTTAATTTTATACATCACTCTTTTTACAGTAAAAACTGTCTAATGACATTTGGCACATCTTGTATATAAAATCACATTTGCCTTCTAAATATACTCTTTGTAAACAGTCACCATATATATTGTATGTATACAGTATATATATATAATATATATATATATATATATATATATTATATATATATATATATATATATATAATATACAAACTACTCACTCATTTGTCCGCGATTGGGGACGGTCCATGATCACGGATAACCCGATTTCGTGGTTAACTCAGTATACCCCGCCGAGTCGGCGGGTGGGTGGTGCAGCTGCTGCTGCCCGCCACCACTGACTGCCCTACTATTTCGCACTCCACCACACACAGTATTATTCCATTACAATATACTATACAATTAAGTAGTTTGTACTCGCTACAAAACGTGAAGATCATCCGCTCACGAAAATTGTAACCCCTCCCTCTGATAACATTACGCGGAGAGACACTAACAGGCGCGTTGTAGCGTGCTGGAGGGAGGGGGGGGGGGGGAAGCGAGCCGCGGATGTAAAGATCGGGCCAAATCGCGGTTAACTCAGTGTTATGATCACGAATAAGTTCAAAATTGCTATCACAAATTTAATGGATGTAATATGTAATACTGTCACCTTCAAAATTTGTATAAATTTCTGAGGCAGTTGATAAGAATTGCTTCATCGGTAAACGAAGTTAAACACGAATTCCCATCAAAACTGACGTAATTTCTGCTCTCTGTGTTCTAAACCCTGTTTATAGTGGTCATTATGGAAAGCACCTTTTCATTTGACACACTTTTGCAACATGTTTTGATCAGATATCAAGAAAGTGATCAAGCTGTGATCTAAACCATGAAAAATATTTCGTAAATGATGTAATCTTAGTAGGTCATTTGATAACGTCTTAAGGAGGTAGGTGAAGTGAATTAAACACATCGAGATTACTTTTCATTACCACTAAGTCATTGTTCCTTATGACGGTATTTATTAGTCCTTATTTATCATTCCTAAATACTGAGAATAAACTTTGAATACATTAGGGATTCAGTGAAAAAAAAAAAGGGTAGGATGGCATTTAGAGAACTCTTCTTGAATCGATGCCAAGTCAGACACAAATTCATTACTTTTTATTCAGGATGGAAACACACTTAGAGAGATTTTTCTCCCGTTCCTTGGGTCCCTTTTGCAATGCAAGCTCATTGCAATGAAAAGCCGCTCAACTAGGTGTCCATATATATATATGTATAGTATATAACTTCGGTTAACCTTGGTTTTGTTTCTCCCGAATTGTTTATTCTGATGAACGTCAAGCTTGTCACTCCACCTTAGACCGACAGTTTAACGTGGAATCCGAACCACGCCCCACCAGCAGCCCAGCGTTTTAACCAACCGATTTCTTTATTGTGTGGAAGGATGAACAGCAGGGTTTTGCTGCGCGCCGCCTGCCGTCACCGGGTCTCGATCCCGGGCCGATGGATTTGTAGTCAGTGGTGATAACCACTACACCAGTATATATGTCCCTCCTGTTATTCTCAAGACACGTGCTTCTATGCTGTACCCTGCCCAGGCAAACTCTTTTGTCTTTGTCTTTCATCTGGTACTTTTCCTTTTTGTTGGAAGTGCGCTTTCAGTCAGCCTGTCCCAAAGAAGGATGACCGCTCTCAACCCTCCAGCTATCGTCCAATTGCTTTGATTTCTTGCCTTTCTAAACTTTTTTAATCTATCCTTAATAGGAAGATTCTTAAACACCTCTCTTCCCTCAATCTTCCTTCAGATCGTCAGTATGAGTTCCACAAGAGACGGTCTACTGGTCTACGGTCTACTTACATACCTATTTAACTCTTGGTCATCCTACTTTCGGGATTTCGGTGAAACCTTTGCTAGTGCATTAGACATATCGAAAGCTTTTAATAAAGTCTGGCACAAATCTTTAATTTTCAAACTGCCCTCCTTCAGTTTCTCTCCTTCTATCTGTTCCTTCATCTCTAATTTTCTTTCTGGTTAACCTATAGCTGCGGTTGTAGATGGTCACTGTTCTTCTCCAAAAGCTATTAATAGTGGTGTTCCTCAGAGTTCTGTCCTGTCACCCACTCTTTTCATTTTATTTATCAATGATCTATTAAGTCGCACTTCCTGTCCTATCTATTCTTATTCCGATGATTCCACTCTTCACTTCTCCACCCGCTTCACAACGCATCCCTCTCAACAGACACTCAATGCCTCGCGTGGAACGGCTATGGTACACCTGACCTCTGATCTTTCTACTATCTCTGATTGGAGCAGAGAAAACCTTGTGCTTTCAATGCCTCAAAAACTCAGTTTCTTCATCTGTCTACTTGTCACAATCTTCCAAACGACTATCCCCTTACCTTCAACAATACACAGCTCAATCCTTCCTCTTCTCTCAACATTTATGGCGTTTCCTTTACTCGTGATCTTTCTTAAAACATCACATATACTCACTTTCTAAAACAGCTTTTAAGAGGTTAGGTGTGCTGTATCGGTTCTGCAGTCTATTCACCCCCAATTCAGTTGCTGTCTTTGTACAGGCGTTTTTTTCGCCCCCTGTATGGGTGGCTGTGTTGGGTGGCTCAACCCACACAGCTTTACCTGACTGGGTGGAATCAAAGGTTTTTCTTCTCATCAATTCCCCACCTCTTACTGAGCATCTTTAATCTCTCTCTGTTCGCCACAATGTTGCCTCACTCTCTCTCTCTTTACTATAGCTATTATAACGGACACTGCTCTTCTGAACTCTCTAATTGCATGCCTCCTCGTTCAAGGAGAGCACGAAGTACCAGACTTCCGACATATTCTCATTCCTTTTCTGTTCAACTTTCTAACGCAAGAGTTAATCGGTATTTTTAATCTTTCTTCTACTCAACCGCTGAATTTTGGAACAATCTTCCTTAATGTATCTTTCCCCATGTCTATAACCTTCAATCTTTCAAACGCAGAGTGTCTAGGCATCTCGCAAACCTTGGACCTTGATTTTGGCTTTCTTCTTCCTCTTTGGAAGTGGGCGTTTTTGCAGGCACTCTCCCTTGGCCCTCCTTCCTGCTTTAAAAAAAAAAAATATATATATATATATATATATATATATATATATATATATATATATATATATACAGGGCGTCCCAAAAAAATGTATACACACTTTAACAGCTGATAGCTCAATTGATGTTTCTTTCTTTCCAAGTTAAACCCATTAGAATTAATAATGGCAGTCAGACTAAGCTTTGAACAAAGGAAATTCATTCTAAAATGCTACTGGAAGTGTGAAAACGCAGTTGAAGTGCAAAGACAGTTTAGGAGGGAGTTTCAAACAGATCCACCAACGCGACTTACCATCACTCGAATTAGAGATAAGTTGAAGCCGATGGAACTGTTCAGAATGTCCACAAGAAGCGTTCCGGAAGACCACGGACATCGACAAGCCCCACAAAGCAAGAAAGAGTACTGGAAACGTATCACCAAAGTCCAAGAAAATCTGTGCGGCAAGCGAGTCGTGAGGTAGGAATTTCAGAATCGTCTGTCCAACGCATTTGAAGCGCTGTCAATGGAAAAGTTACATTCCAAGATTAGTCCATGCTATTAATGAAGATGATCCAGACCGAAGAGTGGAGTATTGCGAGTGGTACTTGGCACGATGTGGATGTGGATTGGACGAAGGGGTTTCGTAGAATACCCTCCGCGTTCACCAGACCTCACACCACTCGACTTTTTTTTATGGGGATACTTAAAAGACAAAGTCTACGCTATAAAACCTGCAACAGTCGCTGAATTGAGAGCAGCCATTGAACGAGAATGCACACAAATACCAAACGAAATGTTTCGTGATGTTTGCGATTCCATTGCTTCGCGTTATCAGCAGTGCCTGGACCAGAACGGACGTCAGTTTGAAAACAGGCGTTGACAAAACAATTAAATAATGTCTGTAGATTCTATTACATTTTGAAAATGAAATGTATTTTAATAAACACTGCCTTTATAATTATTTAAAGTGTGTATACATTTTTTTGGAACGCCCTGTGTATATATATATATATATATATATATATATGGGATGAATTTCACGATAAAACACGTGAAATGAATGAATGCTGCAAACCCACAAGGAAAAAGAAAAACGATTCCAAGGCCTTTCGTGTATTCAAAGCTACACCTCGTCAGGGAAATGACGAGGTGTAGCTTTGAATACACGAAAGGCCTTGGAATCGTTTTTCTTTTTCCTTGTGGGTTTGCAGCATATATATATAATATATATATATATATATATATATATATATATATATATATATATATATGTGTGTGTGTGTGTGTGTGTGTGTGTGTGTGTGTGTGTTGTTGTTGTAAACAGTAACTGTCAAAGTTTTCTGCACCCTTCACATTTCACACTTTTCCCTTTGATATATGTTGCATCTTAGGCGATACAACGCTCAGCTCATTTTTGCAAGTTTTGAAACACATTTTCGATTTGTTGTGGTTTGCTGGACTGTTGTTATTTTGATTCGCACCTTCATTTCTGATAAATGTTGAGGTTTTGTGGCATGATGGCAAGGAACTCCGTACTGCTGGAAAGGCTACGTCGTCGTCATGTCGCAATACCGCTTTCCTAAATCAACGAAGTTAAGCGACATTGAGTCTTGGTGATAGTGGGATAGGTGATCGTCTTTTGCATCCAGATGATGTAACTACCCTTGGTTCGGATCTCACTCGGTGTTGTAGGTCTCCTCCGTTCAGTGCCCATGTTGTTCCGAAGAAGGTTAACAACCCCACAATCTTTAAGGATATGAGCTAAAAAGTGCTACAGCCTTACAAAGTAGCCCTCCCTATATATAGTTGCCTCCTCAAAAATGAAAGTGTCAATGACCAGTGACTTTTCTATGAGGCGCAGTTCTTTTCAATTCTCCAAATGTGGCAGGTGGCGCTTCATCTAAAAAGTTTAGATCTTCTTTGATTTCCGTCAAAAATTGCTAGCAGAAGTCTAACCTAACATAATCCTACTCCATTATGTCCTGAATATCTTTAGTTTTGTAAACATGTTTAAATACCTTCACCTTTAAAATTTTACGTACTGTTGACAACGGAATGTTTATCTTTAAAACATGGGAAAACAATTATGTTGAACTTCTTTCGAAGAGTTGCTCCAGTTTCTTCACCGATTGTTGATCTATACTCTACAACAGGTGTGGTGTCCAACTTTTTTTTGTAGAACTGAGCTACTCCTAAACTTTTGTCAGAAATAAGGACCTACCAAGTTCTGCCCTTAATCAACTGCCTTCCAACCCTCCCATCTGTGCCTCTTACCTCTTCTATACTTTGAAGTCATGTCTCACGTCATTATTTTTACAAAGAGGGTGTATTTTAAGTACAGTAAATTTTAAAACCTTGATAAGGAATTAAATTAAAATAATGTTACGAATTATCAATTGTTAGATGCATTTGCGTTGACCTCTTGTTTTCTTTTTTAGGATTTTCTATCGTTATTGCAATTTTAGAGAAAAGCCCATTTCTGCCTTGCGATTGACCCAAAAATGCTTGGAGATCGACAGGAATCCTTCTTATCACTCGTTGACTCTGCCTCTAAATATTTTAATCCAGTTTCTAATTGAGATCTTACAGGGTGAATCTTTCTCGTAATGAATCCTGAACTCTTTAGTCTTCTGAAACTGTTTTAAATTCGGGTAACCACTTAACAGAATTTACGTTTCATCCATCGCCATCTTGGTCTATAGTCTATAAACAAGCGGTAGCTCGCTATCGCACCCGCCATTACCCCCATCCCCCCCATCCCCCTACCCCATTACCCCACCCCCTCCCCCACTACCCGCGGGCGGGTAGCAGTATATGTCACACAATGTGAAGCTTAAGATTTTCACGGCTGCGTTGTTTTCTGTAGTTTTATCGCGGTGCTGGGGCCTTCGGACCTAGTAATTGTGACCTAGGACTGGGAAACTTGACAGAGCACATCGTCAGCTCATGGGCTATCAGTTGGTGGTGGTTGCAGAATTTTCCGATGTGCCGTTTAGTCTGTGCACAGTTCCGAAGAAAGCGGACACACACACACACACACACATTTTAGCTCAATAGTATATAGGAAGAACAAGAAGTAAAATACCTTTTTAGCCTTTCTGGGTGTCTAATAAGTAGATCTGAAGAGAAACCCTAGGTTCTGAGTTCAAAAGGTGGTTTTCTAATTTTTTCTACGTTTTTTTTTTATATTTTCAAGTGGCTTTCTTATATTTGACTTACTGTTGAAACACCAATTAATATTTTTTTTTATTATTTTGCATAAATATTAAATAAATATTTGGATTATTTATTGTACAAATAAATGTATACAAAGGTAATGTAATGATACCTTACAAGTAGGTTCCTCATAATTATTCACAGTTTTGTGTTTACTGAGACATAGGTTTCAGACTATAGGTTTCAAGCACAAAAAAATCTACCCTAGATATCCTGTTCATTCATTCTTATTATCTGATGGCTGGTTGGTTGTTTTATTTTGCGTCCTTCGTTCAACTGAGGGCACTGAGTCGGGCACTAACGCCCCCCCCCAAACCGGGAAAAATAAGTCCCTATAAAGGGGAACTGGGTTGAGCCAAATACGATACATGCAACGGGCTCGTTACTGCACCCCTATTCCTATTTCTCAGACTGGATTGGGATCGTGTCCATGGTTGGGTTACGTTACTCTGAATGAGCCTTATCGGAATTTTTCAAGTTACCTAAACTACAATTTTCGCATATCTTTATAAATATACGAAACAAAGTCCTTTTACATGATTACGTTTTGAAACTGTGCAAATAATTTCACGAAATATTACTCAACAAGTAATTTTAATGTCTTTTCTTCGGATCACACACACACACACACCAAAAAAAAAAATTCTTATGCACGTGTCTTCCTCATTTGATTCTCTTTGCGGTTTTCTTCTTTTCGCTCCGGATGGCACCTCCGTTAATGAATATCGTTCCACCATGACGTTGAGCCGACTTCACTTTTATATATATATAGCAATAATAAAGAATTGGCTAAACTGAGTTTAGAAAATTTTAAATTTTAAGTTATATTTTATAGTTAAAAACTAATATAAAATTATTCAAGTATTTAACATGCGATTCTATAAAAATTATCGTATGACCCTAAAAATTATCGTACCAATACGTAATTTTGTATATCAAGGATGGAGTAAAATCTTGGCACACATATACTGGATACGCATTACTAGGTTAACTGTATACTGATGCTCAAATGTTTACTTTATGTAAACACTGTTTTCGTTCATAAAGATATTCCTTTTGATGTCATCTCTAAGGTTATTTCTGAGGTTATTTTTAATCTTTCTCTACGAGCCACGCGCATGCGCTAATCGTCAGAGGATGACCAGAATCTCTGGTTTCGAAGTACAAAAAAAAAAAAAAAATCAAGAAAATTATGAGAAGCAGATTAGATTTTTTGTACATCTGAAAACACACACACACACACACACACACTGGGAAAGGAAAGAGACATATGTTGAAAACCTAATGTTAAGATGTAACTACGTCAAATGAAAGAAATAAAAATAATCAAAACTCGTTGAAAAGGAAAAGGTCTTCGATTTCAGTAATGACGTCATTGATTTTATGAAGTGCAAATTTTAAAAATATTAAATCTAGATTCTTTTAAAAACTTTTTGTAAATAAAATTCATTTACAGAAAATTGTATTGCAATTTTACATTTTCATTTCTAATAAAAAATAAATATCAGTTAATTCTGCTTCATCATTTACACGGTTAACGACTTCAATAGGTTTTTTTAAAAGCAATTGTAAACAACTGCTCCTGAGGCAAAGTTATGTACTGAAGGAAAGTTACGTAGAGAAAAGCCGTCATTCACGTTAATTTTCTGATTTACACCGTAATTATTTTTTACTCGTATAATACATTCACTAATATCAAGTCAGAATTTTTATGTTGTATATGCGCCTCGGTGGTGTAGTGGTTAGCATCGTTGACTACAAATCCATCGGCCCCGGGTTCGAGACTCGGTGGTGTAGTGGTTAGCATCGTTGACTACAAATCCATCGGCCCCGGGTTCGAGACTCGGTGGTTTAGTGGTTAGCATCGTTGACTACAAATCCATCGGCCCCGGGTTCGAGACTCGGTGGTGTAGTGGTTAGCATCGTTGACTACAAATCCATCGGCCCCGGGTTCGAGACTCGGTGGTTTAGTGGTTAGCATCGTTGACTACAAATCCATCGGCCCCGGGTTCGAGACTCGGTGGTGTAGTGGTTAGCATCGTTGACTACAAATCCATCGGCCCCGGGTTCGAGACTCGGTGGTGTAGTGGTTAGCATCGTTGACTACAAATCCATCGGCCCCGGGTTCGAGACTCGGTGGTGTAGTGGTTAGCATCGTTGACTACAAATCCATCGGCCCCGGGTTCAAGACTCGGTGACGGCAGCCGGCGCGCAGCAAAACCCAGCTGTTCATCCTTCCACATAATAAAGAAAGTGGTTGGTAGATAAATGGGTACCCTGGATGGGTACGTTAAACTGTAGGTCTACGGTGGAGTGAAAAGCTTGACCTTCGTCAAAATAAACAATTCGGGCGGAAGCTAACCAAAAGTTATATCTATACAGAGGCGTACTTAGCACTTTTGCCGCCCCTAGGCAGGGATTAAAGTGCTTTATACACGTAGTTGTGCCAATTCGTATCGCTAGTTTGGCATTAGAGGATGATCTTCTTTTTTTATTTTAGAACTTATTTGGGAATCCATTTAAGTTGTTAGGGATTATAACTTATTTATTTTCTATTTTCTATTTTTGTTTTCTTTGCCATTTTTATGTTCAAATACGACAAAATATGTCGCCCTAGGCACTCAGGTGCCTACTCTGCCTATATGTAAATTCGCATATACTGTATGCGAATTTCTCACATGTGTGTGTATATATATATATTCTGGATTTGAGTGTATATCGAATGGATTCTGATTCGGAAATATTTGGTTGCGTATCAAGAATCTTCGTAAATTATAAATAGAAATTATAAATTATAAATAGAAATTATAAATACAAATAAATTATAAACAGAAATTTACACCCGAACAAAACCTAAATAGGTTGTAATAAAAAGAAAGATGGAGGCACGTTATGCAGTTCAAAATGTTCCGGAAGTAAATATGTAAATGAGGCGTGGTTGTATTCGTAAAAAGAAACGGATCACCTGAAGATCAGGGCGCCCAGCCTTCTTTAGTTAGCTTTATAAGGCTAACTAACGAAAATATCACGACCTAACCTAACCAATCGTTAGGGTTATAAGGCTAACTAGAGAAGGCTGGAGGCCCTGATCTTCAGGTGATCCAAAGAAATGTTGGTTATCTGGTTGTAAATTCAGATAACTAAAGCACGTTGTTTATTTTGTGAAATAAGCTGGAGTTTATTTTCAAGCAAGTTTGTCTGCGGGATAACGTTTTTCTCTCCACGGTCAAAACTGAATGAAATTCAGGAAATACCCTTTGGGTAGACTATACTGTATGGTATATTCCGCTTTATACTTAAAATTCTTTATAGGTCATGTAAATCGAGGTAAACGATAGTGTTTAAAGTTAGCTAGAAGAGTACATACAGGGTGTTTCAGGAGGAAAGATCAATACTTCGGGAGGTGATAGTATCGGTCATTGTGAGAAAAGAAGTTCATATGAACATGTCTAATTCTGAATGGTTACGGAGATAGAACAGTTTGAATCTACAAATACAAAAGCATTGTTAATGGTAATCAAGAAAGAGAAACCAATTACTGTTTCTAACATTTAATGTTTAAACATTGGCATTTTGAATGGTATCAGTTACAACAGTCAGCTGTCGATTGGCTTATGTTACATGCTTACATTACAGCTTACATGGTTCAAGGTTATAGGGGAGGGAAGGGGGGAGAAAGAGCTGCGCGCGCATCAGATTCAAACAGCTCTCTCTCCGTAACCATTCAGAATTAGACACATGTTCATATGAACTTCTTTTCTCACAATGACCGATACTATCACCTCCCGAAGTATTGACCTTTCCTCCTGAAACACTCTGTATAAAGATGTACATTTAAAACACACACACACACACATATATATATATATATATATATATATATATATATATATATATATATATATATATATATACACAGGGTGTCCGTAAAATAATGGTGCAAAACTTTTTAATTTATATATATATATATATATATATATAATATATATATATATATATATATATATATACGGGGTGTCCCATAAGTCTGGCATTATAGGAGAAATTCATATTTTTCTCTTTCTACAGGCCATAATGTATGTGAGCAAGGAAGAACGAATCCAGATAATTCTACTCATAGGAAATCGGAGTCAAAGAGAGGCCGCTGCTGAATTTAACAGACTGCATCTAGATCGCGAGCCAATAACACAGAGTTGTGTTAGCAGACTTGTTGCAAAGTTTAAGGAAACAGGATCCATAGAATAAATGCAAAAAACTTCACTTTTTTCTACGTGAAAGTCAAAATATGAAAATAAAAACCCACTCTAATAGACAGAGTTTATTTCCACAACAGTCTCGATGCCCACTGGCATCCTCCTCGGGTGGATACAGAAAAACGAATGAACCAAAACAAGAGGGAAAAACAGTCCAGGGACCGACCGTTAAGAAATTCGCACCTAGGTTAGATCCCATTTCCCGACACCGGAAGGGCATTTTCATTAAAGGGACCCGCTTATAAGTACCTTAACAAAATTTAAAACTATCTTCCTGTTCTAAACATACAGATTCTATTATTATTATTTTTTTTTTTACATAATTATTACATTTATTATTAAATTTATTACATTTAATATTGCATTATTATTTATTACAGAAATTATAAATTTATTATTACATTGGTTATTACATTGTTGTTTATTATACAGAAATTATAAACCGAAAAACGAATGAAAAAGGCGATTAGGAAACAATCCAGAGACCATTGAGAAATTCGCACCTAGGTTAGATACCGTTCTCCCGACACCGGAAGGGCATTTTTATTACAGGGTCCCGCTTATAAGTACATTCGCTCAAATTAAAACTATCTTCTTGTTCTATACATACAGATTCTAATATTTTGACATAATTACTGCATTTATTATTACATTTACATTTTTTTAACATTTATTATTATTACCTTTACCCTAATTATTAAATTTATAATATTACCTTTATTATTACATCTGTTGCATTTATATTTATTTCCACATTTATTACTTCCATTATTACTTTACTAAGCGAGTAATAATGGAAGTAATAAATGTGGAAATAAATATAAATGCAACAGATGTAATAATAAAGGTAATATTATAAATTTAATAATTAGGGTAAAGGTAATAATAATAAATGTTAAAAAAAAATGTAACTGCAATAATAAATGCAGTAAGTATGTCAAAATATTAGAATCTGTATGTATAGACAAGAAGATAGTTTTAATTTGTGCGAATGTACTTATAAGCGGGACCCTGTAATAAAAATGCCCTTCCGGTGTCGGGAGAACGGTATCTAACCTAGGTGCGAATTTCTCAATGGTCGCTGGATTGTTTCCTTCTCGCCTTTTTCATTCGTTTTTCGGTTTATAAGTTCTGTATAATAAACAACAATGTAATAACCAATGTAATAATAAATTTATAATTTCTGTAATAAATAATAGTGCAATATTAAATGTAATAAATTTAATAATAAATGTAATATTTATGTAAAAAAAAAAATAATAATAATAGAATCTGTATGTTTAGAACAGGAAGATAGTTTTAAATTTGTGCGAAAGTACTTATAAGCGGGTCCCTTTAATGAAAATGCCCTTCCGGTGTCGGGAGAATGGGATCTAACCTAGGTGCGAATTTCTTAACGGTCGGTCCCTGGACTGTTTTTCCCTCTTGTTTTGGTTCATTCGTTTTTCTGTATCCACCCGAGGAGGATGCCAGTGGGCATCGAAACTGTTGTGGAAATAAACTCTGTCTATTAGGATCCATAGAAGATAAACCACGCAGTGGACCTTCAAGGAGGTCCACTGACAATGATACAGCGACTGCTATCCTGGCTCATTTTAACAGAAGTCCCAATAAGTCTCTTCGGCGATTGTCTGCCGAGACAGGAGTGTCGAAAAGTAGCATCCATCGCATTCTTCAGGCTCACAAATGACATCCATATAAACTTCAGATCCTACAGAAATTAAACGAAGATGATCCCGACCGGCGGATGGAATTTTGTGAATGGGCTACGGAACAATATGCTCGGGATGCCAATTTCCCGTCCACCATTCTGTTCAGTGACGAGGCTGTTTTTTATGGAAATGGTGAGGTAAATCGACAGAACACCCGCTACTGGTCTCAAAACAACCCTCACTGGTATACTTCTTCAAAGGAACAAGGTGCATCTCGGGTGATGGTATGGTGTGGCATTTGGAAGGATCCCATCATAGGCCCCCTCTTTTTCGATGAAAATGTCACTGGAGGCACCTACCTACGTATGCTCAAGGAAGAAGCATTTCCCAGTGTCTTGAACGAAGAAGGAAATTTCCCAACATGGTTCCAGCAAGACTGCGCTCCTGAACATTACAGCACCCAAATAAGGGAATACCTGTACCAACAATTCCCTGGTCATTGGATGGGACGTTGAGGGCCTGTGGAATGGACAGCTAGAAGTCCGGATCTCACGCCACTAGATTTTTATCTGTGGGGCCACTTGAAAGCGCTAGTATACGCAGAGAAAATTAGGAGTGTTGAACATTTGCGGCAGCGCATTATTGGGGCATGTAACACCATTACTCCTGACATCATTCACCGTGTGCTTGCTGACTGGGTATCACGTCTGAATTTGTGTATTGAAAACAATGGTGGACATATTCAGCACGTTCTGTAAATAAAAGCTTTGGTTTTGCCTTTTTTTATTATTTTTCCTATGATGCCGGACTTATGGGACACCCTGTAATATATATATATATATATATATATATATATATATATATATATATATATATATGGCTGTTTACATTTCCAAACTGGCCAAGTCTGGAATAATACTTCCACATCTTCAGTTGGGGAAGAAAAAATGTCGGCAACATGTTAAACTAGTTCGTTTTAGGCACGGTACGATCGTCAAAGAAAAATGAACCGATTAGGCAGTGAAAAAACACGCCAGACGTTAACTTTTGATTAAACTCGATCATGTTGATTGGGATAGCCCACAGTGAAGAGATAGTATGGCCACTTCGATCACCCTTTCGATTTTTATCTGTGAATCTTGGTGGGGGTTACATATATATATATATATATATATATATATATATATATATCGTAAAGAACGACGCTTGTATAGGAGATATTCCGCGCAAGACGAGAGAGAGAGAACGAAACAAATGAAAAAATGAGGTAACCACCCGGGAATCGAACCCGGGATCTTCCGATTGCCGGTCAGATGCGATACCATTACACCATGGGCCTCACTCTTCCAAATGCCGTAATTCTTCTACATACTCGCAGAAACCAATGCCCCAAGGGGGCACCTCCCGCATGCCGTAACATTATATACATTCAACTGCAAAGAACACGCAGTATAAATAACGTAAAGAACGACGCTTGTATAGGAGATATTCCGCGCAAGACGGCATGCGGGAGGTGCCCCTTGGGGCATTGGTTTCTGCGAGTATGTAGAAGAATTACGGCATTTGGAAGAGTGAGGCCCATGGTGTAATGGTATCGCATCTGACCGGCAATCGGAAGATCCCGGGTTCGATTCCCGGGTGGTTACCTCATTTTTTCATTTGTTTCGTTCTCTCTCTCGTCTTGCGCGGAATATCTCCTATACAAGCGTCGTTCTTTACGTTATTTATACTGCGTGTTCTTTGCAGTTGAATGTGTGTATATATATATGCACGTCAAATTTTACTGTCAATTATATATATATATATATATATATATATATATAATTTTAATCTTACAAACTTTCAAACATGACATGAGGAAATGCTCGACTTTTTGAGGTAAAAGTTGCTGAACGAAAACTTTTGATAACAAAATTTGCTCTTACTCCATTACTGACCGAACGATACTCAATGAAAAATATCATTGATTGTAATGATGCTTTTAAAACTAGTTTTAAATTTAAATTATAAATTTATTTATAATGAAGTTTCCGTATTTTAAATTGTACATCTGAAAACGTAAAAAATATTCATTATTTTTATTATTATTATTTCCAGTTCTGATCTAATTGTATATTGTATGTTTCGTACAGTGAACGATAATTTTTGGTGTTGATTGAAGGAGGTGGTATAATTCATGGTCAATTTTACCATCAAGAAGACCGGTGAAAGTAAAAGAGATCATCTTGGCGAAAAATTGGTTAGTTCACCGCATTCATCAAGCAAGCGACCAACTCAAAGTAGGTTGCATGCAATCTCATCCATAATTCAAAGGAAATATTCGTTAATCCATTTTTAATGGCTGTCTGCCCAGTAAAAAAAAGCTTTAAAGCCTTAAATTTTATATTTTAGGCCGTGGTTGTAAATTTCTTTAGATGCACGGAAGCAATAATTTAATATTTTAGTGTAAATTATTGTAAGGGATTTTGTAGCAAATTATTTGAATTAATTTTAATTATATGAAAATTTCAAAAGCACAAATCGACACACAAAAAACAAAATTACAGAAAACTTCTTTATAAATGTAATGTTTTTTATTATTGAGCGAAATTTGACTATTGATTATTTTCGGGCTTTGTCGACAAGTCTTTCTTTTTGGGGATTAGATTAAATTACGTTAGGTTAACATAGGTTATGTTAAGCCTAGTTAGGTGAGATCAGGTTATATATTAGAGTGGCCACGTCGAAACAACACAACGTAAATCAGCGAAGTTAGGCAGCAATGAGTCTGAGCAGTAGTTGAACGGGTGACCATTCTCCGTCCAAGTGATGGTGTAACTCAACTTTTACCATTATGGGGATGAGTAGGGTGGGATTAAACAACCCCAAAACATAATGAGCGTCGAGAAAATTTGCCATTAGAACAAATTTTCAGGTGGAACCGTCCCGCAAAGAAGTTTCATTAACTGTAGAGAAAAAAGGAGAGTAGCAATCATTACAGTTTGAATGAGATAAGTGATACGTTTAATTGAAAAAAGGTCGCCTCAGGCATTCATTACAATGGAAGATTTTTATCATTTGGACGCGGAAATGAATCTAGTAAACAATCATTAAGTAAACTTAATTGATTTACAACAGTTTGATCGTTTACTTTATTATAACGCTTCCTTTATGATAGTAAAAGTCATTCAGGGAGTCATTGTTCTTCACACACACACACACACACACACACACACCACACACACACACACATACGTGAAATAAATAAATGATGCACACCCACAAAATAAAAATAAAATGAAAAGCGATTCGGGTTTTGGTTCGGATTTTGTGATTTAAGATTTGAACGATTTAAACGACTCCTGTAGATTTTCCTTGATAGGATCATGGTTCGAATTCCATATTAAACTGTAAGTCCTCGAAGGTGCACGGGAGGAGAAAAACCTAATCTTCGTTCGAACTATTAACGACAATTAACAACATTTATGTGAAGCAATAATTTCGTTTTGGAAACAGTGTAAAACCTAAACCTGAAACCTAAACTTAAAACCTACCGTAGATCAGCGAAGTTAAGCAACATTGGATATGGGTAGTAATTGGATGGATGACCGTCTTCAGCTTCCAGATGATGTATCGACCTTTAGATATGGTTCGAACCTCGAGTAAAGCTGTAGGGTCCCTCCGTCACGTGACCTTTGCCTTCAAGAAAGTCGGTTTAAACGACTCCAAAACGGAACAAGGACCTAAAACCTATATTTAAATTCTTTGAATACAGTCGTCATATGGACGTCATATCCATCTCCACAAATAATTCAAATTAAATCACCTCTTATGACCTAACCTAACCTAACTTACCTGAACACACCCTCCCCGCCAAAAAAAGAATATATTGATAAAAATGTGTTCTCGATGAAATAACACAACCGGACCCTTTGCCCTGATAACAGAAATATGCTTGATTAACTCTCGGAATTCAAATTCTTGTCTAGCCGACGGTGAAAGTTGCGCCACGCGGAGGCGCTCTTCAAGGTCAGTCAACGACTGAAAACCAAACCCAAAGCCGTAACCACATTCTTCCGAATTTATTTTCGATGCACTGTAATGTAACTGAAGTATAAACTATTATTATTATTATTATTATTACAGTATTATTATTACAGTATTACATATTATTACAGTATTATTATTATTATTATTATTAAAAAAGATTACAAATATTAAAAAAGAAGTTACAGGCTAATAATGACTCGAAGGTTTACTCTAGGCTAGCCTAAGAGAGAGATAGAGAGAGAGAGAGATAGAGAGAGAGAGAGAGAGAGAGAGAGAGAGAGGTAAAAACTCGCATAGCATGTTTGCAATTGTAAGACTGTAATCGTGTAATGGTTCGCATAGAAATATTAGTAGCAGTAAAGACTTATCTTCTTTCGTTGGGTTATTTTGTCGATAAAAAAATATTATGTCGATGAGAAAAATGGTGTAGCCATTAGTACCACGGAGCTCTTCGATGTTAAATTAACTGAGAATGAAGATAGTATAATATAAGATATGGTTCACTCATACTTTCAAAATGTCTTTAATCTATTTTTAAACGTACTCTCTCATCTATTTTTATATGTATTCTGAACGTACCCCAGAAGGACCTATATTAATTTCGTCGATAAGACCAAATAATCGACATTCTAAAAAACTAATTTAACAAACCTTAACTTAACTTAACCTAACCTAGCGTAACCTAACCTAACTTAATCTAACCTATAGTAACTTGTTGATTGGTTTGTCTTGTCGGTAAAATGTCGTTAGTCCGTTCAAGGAAAGTCTCGCTAACAATCTACTCCATTTTCCGATAAAGAAGAAAATACACAAAATAGATTATCTATTACAAAATAGATTTGCAATAGATATTAATTCACTATATATAGATACACAAAATAGATATCTATTACAAAATAGATTTGTAATAGATAGTAATTCACAATATATAGATATCTATTACAAAATAGATTTGTAATAGATATTAATTCACAATATACAGATACACAAAATAGATTTGTAATCGATATTAATTAATAAATTCAAATGAAAAATGTACAGTCGGAAAAAATGTACAATCGGAAAAAAGTTCGCCTACAAAACAGCATTAAAAATTACTAATTAGTAATGACTGGATTTTGTTTTTTAAATTTTCATAGTGTCATCAGAAAGAATAAAAAAAATTTGTCATATTTGTCGGCGAACTTTTTTCCGAAGCTTTATAGAGAACCTACCCTACAGAAAGAAAAAGAAAGTCCTAAAAATATTCAACATTACCAGAAAGTAAGAGAGAAAAAAATTACAAATTAAAAAATAAGCAAGAATAACACGAAATGACGTCGAGTGTCACTTTATGTTCATGGTTTAATTTTGTGCATCACACTGTTAGAACGGCATCTAAAGTATTATAAATTATCAAAGAGTTGCATCATACGAATTATTATACAAATGAGTTCGTATAGTTTGTCAGTTTACGGTTTTACAGTTTACAGTTTTAAAATTAGTTTCAAAGATGGTCATTAATATGTCTGGACTGATTTCTACGCGAACATTATTCGGTCAAAGATAATTCTTTGTTAAGTGCCAGATTTTGACTTTGTACTAGCAGCTTTTATCGTATGAGAGAGGGAACCTATAATAATAGTTTAACTCGAGATCCGAGTCACGGGTCGCTACATCATCTGAACGCGGGGAACTGGACACCCATTCAACTATACTAAACAATACCCACGTCAATAGCTTCGTGGGTCCAATGGGAAGTGGTGTAATGATGTGATTAAACGTAGCCCTGATAATCTCTTTCCTATATTAGGGGTTACGACGGTAATTTGACGACGTATACAGACGTATAGAAATTAAGATTCCGAATTTTATCTTAAAACTCACTCGTAAGTGAGTTAACTCGTGAAAGTGAGTTAACTTAACTCTTAAATCCATCATTGCCTTAGGCACGGTGCTTCGTTATTTTACTTATTTATTTTCACCCTAGAAATCGTGATAATCACTTCTAATGTCAGTCAATAATTATTGGTGTGAGATCTGTGCTTTAAAATGCACGTATTGGTGATGATGAAATGTACAGTCCAAGAAAAAAAATCGCCTACAAATATAAAATTTCTAAAACCATAAAAATAATACAAATTCGTAATATTTTGTTTGTCTTTGAATATATTTTGTTTTAGGTGACAGTAATTAGTTATTTTTTTAAGCTTGTTAGAAATTTTGTTTTAGGCGAACCTTTTTCCAGAGTTGTACAGTACATCGATACAATTATAACTTTAAAATTGTATAAGAAGAACCTTTCAGAAAGTACCTTCTACAAAATAAACGTTATTAAGTACCAAATTTACGACTCCCTCCGACATTTTCTTTGAATGAGCTGATTGTTCAATACATACCAAAAGCATGCTTAATTTATATTAAAAGCATCACATTAGTATTCCAGCCTATGTTACGTAATACCTATTCTAGATTTAGCGAGTAGCTACAATGACTATCGCGAGTCACACGTTCGACCAACAATATCAGTTTCAGGTAAATACTTTGTGCATTTAATTAAATTGAGGTCCGTAATCAGAGTTAATCTTTTTTAATGAGTTCACCACTTCACTCACCTTTCCTTTCGGGATGGGTATTGCTGGGCGAAACCTAACAGCCAATCATCGTTGAGGAAAGGGAGAATGCAAAGATCAAGAAAAGAAAGTGACGGCTTACCTCAGTCTCACATTGTTTCCAATCTCACTGTGAAGAACCCGCGTTCTACGATCTCTGATTTAAAGTGGTGTGGAGTCTCTGTGACGCTGTAAGGAAGTTGAAGCAAATTTAATATAAGATTTGTGAGGAGTGCTTCAAGGTAAAGTTCTATCGCTCATACCAAAAAAATGTGATTTGATTTACTAACATAATAATTTTTTCATTAATTTCTTTACATTATTCAAAAAAGTAACCCTAAACAAGAAAAGTTTATGATTAAGTGCCGAAGACCTCGTGATTTGAAGGTATCGAATTTCATTAGAGATGAAAGCTTATTACAAATATTCAAAAAGCTTGAAAACGTCGAGCGAATTATAATAATGACTAAAATTGGCATAAAGTGAATGTCAAAAACGAAGGCATTAGTCTCTAAAGCCTCTAAGCAATACATCATTATTTAAGCATGATTAGAATCGGGAGCACGGGAGTACGCAATTAATTAAATTTAGAAATTACTCCAACACTTTCTTTAGTAATAATATTAAAATTTTTCATACTACGATTAGGTTTACCTAAAATTATGCTTTTTAAGTTTTAATACTAATTATAAGATTGTGTTTATTAAATACTAAATATGTAGGAATATTCTCTTATATACAGGGTGTCCCCCCAAAAAAAAACTATATAGCTATAAAGAGTATATAGTTTTTTTGGGGGACACCCTGTATATATAAATATTTACTTTGGTTGGGTTTATAAACGTGTTCAGGGTCGATCTGTGCTCGATCCCTTTGCAGCATCCCGCCTCATTTGGGTGAGGTGATGAAGGAGAGAGTTGCTTTCAGTTCTCGTCCTGCGCTTATATATATAATCTTTTAGTGTTTACTTATCTATAACATAACGTAGAAGATTCATTTCATGTAACTAAATGCTATTATTTTTCAGTACTGGCCAAAAGCACTTTATTACAACATTCGTTTGGTCATAGTATTACATCGGTTATGGAAATACTTATACTTTTACTTGCTTATTTATTACTGTACTTAGCTAGTAAGGATTAATTAAATAAATAAGGTTTCAGGCTAATTATAATGATAGTTGTATTAGTTTTATTAGTTAGATATTGCGTTTATATAGTGTGTTAGAGGGGTTGACCGTAGGTCGATCCTGAACCGTCATTCAAACTCAAATAAAGTAAGTATGCTGCTGCTGCTAAGAAGTATGATTTGTTTAAACGGTGTAGGATTATGTTAATCTCTGTTTAACTCTTTCATTAGAATACATTTTACTCTTCTGAGGTAGTAGAGAATCGTCCAGTTTTTAGTAAAATTTTAAAATTAATCAGATTGTCATTTGGTATACTTTCCCGCTGTCAATTTTAAAGGGATCACGTGTTGTACTAGGCTAAACTTGTGGCGAAACGTGCTTAAGCGAAATGTGTTCGCTGGATGACCAATGAAAGTGGAGTTCCAGCCATCTTCCGATTAATTAAACAGGTATACAACTTTTTTACTTTCACTCTTGTCAATTCTTTTGAGTTTAGAAGAAGTTGGGAACAACTTTTTTGGTGAGGTCTGGTGGGAAATTTGTCTTACCTTCTTGTCTTACCTCTCTTTGTTTTTTTTCTTTTTTTTAGCGTTTTTACCCGTTTTTTAATTATCTTTTTCTTATTTGATTCACCGTTTCCATTCCATCTACGAGTAGGCCTACTACTTGAGATTTATAATTAGTTCGTTTCTATTACCAAAAGTTTAGTTAAAAAACCAACAAAAAACTTCATCAACAGTTTACGGATACTTTTAATTTAGAAATTCAAAGAATAACGTCAAATTGAACAACTCGTAATTTTGTAGCGAAAGTAAAAAAAAAAAAATAGTGAATCCTTTGATGGTCAAAAAATTCAAAAGATGAAAAAACAAACCCTTCAACTTACGTTGGTCATGCAACGAAAACCATTTTTCATAAGAACGCATCCCAGTAACGATTTTATTAAAAATGACCAAAGAAAGTATACCACCAAATGAGAGCCTGAATAACTTTGAAATGAGTTTAATGAATAAAATTCTAATGAATAAAATATTATTAAATGTTCATATATGATTTTGTTAAAATGTCTAACAAAATATTTGTTAAAAACAAATAAAAATAAACGTTAGATACAGTCTGGGAAAGCATGGGAGTATAAGTAAATGTAAAGATGAGGTTGTTCAACCTCCTTCGCAATTTCTAAGGTCATATGACGAAGGGGAGGACCTACAGCTTTACGTGGGATCTGAACCATGGGTTGCTACTAAAATAAATGTTCATATTGATGTCTTGTTTTGGGACCTATTTACGATATGGAAGTGAATTATACACATGAGAAAAAGGCCTCGAGAGGCCTTTACCTCACGAGTGTAACTCACTAACATATTAGCCATTGCGTCTTATTGTACCTGCAACAAAAATAAGATCCCAAAACAAGACATCAACTTGAACATTTGTTTTAGTTCAACTGTATTATTTTTGTAAATTTAATTTAAAATAAATTTTCCTATGAGACAGGACTTATGGGACACCCTGTCATGCATGGTCATATATATACTGTATACACACACACACACACACACACACACACACACACACACACATATATACACACAGTATCGTAATTGAAATTAAGTATATTTAAAATAATTAGAGGTTTCACCTCTGCCTAAAGTAAAAAGTCTTGGAATCAATCATTTTCCACGTAAATAATAAAGAATCAAAAGAAGTGTGGGATGGCACTCCCGCGTGATGCCTCACTGCGCGGAACTGGTATTGTGGTAAAAAACATTATTTATTCAATTTTAGTCATGAAAGATGTTGTTTCGACTGAAACTTGGATATTGGGGTTTGGAAAGTAGTTGGACGGGACACCATCTTCCGCGTCAAGATGATGTAGCGACCCGTGATTCGGATCCCACGTGAAGCTGTAGGTCCCGTCCGTCATATGACCTTAGATGTTGAGAAGGAGATTAAACAACCCCATCATTACACTACATTCGTACATTGAGTCTCAAAATGAGGTGAGAAATGGGGAAGAAAAAAACTGTTTTTAGTAGACCAACATTTCAGGAGAGATGAAGTAACTCATGCAAGATTGTTCTAATATTTTCTTTCCTTGATTCATTAAAGGGCATCACTGAGAACTTTCAGCTTTTTCCATCCTCGAAAATATATACCAATGATGATAAAATGTGTTGTATTTTTAATTTATTATTATTATTATTATTATTATTATTATTATTATTATTATTGGCTCCATTTACAATGTGCGTTTTCATCTAAGATGCTTGTGTATTTGTGAAATGGAATATACATATTCTGTTTGCCTGTCTGCCTCTCTCTCTCTTTATATATATATATATATTAACTGCAAACAACACAGTATAATTAATGTAAAGAACGACGCTTGTGTGGAAGAGCGTACGGCATGCGAAGGTGCCCCCTCAGGGCATTGGTTTCTGCTCGTATGTAGGAGAATTACGACTTCTGATTGATCGAGGTCCATGGTGTAGTGGATAGCATATCTGACCGGCAATCGGATGATCCCGGGTTCGATTCCCGGGTGGTACCTCATTTTTAATTTGTTCGTTCTCCCTCATCATCTTGTACGGAACGCTCTTCTACACAAGCGTCATTCTTTACATATATATATATATATATATATAATATATATATATATATATATATACACTGTATATATAAAGTTCTCCCAAAAATGGATATACAGGGTGTCCATAAATTATTCACCCCATTATAAGCCTTAATACATTCGTTATTATAGGAGCTATCTTAAAACGGTTTGCGGCAATTAATAACACAACTCAAGAAATTTTTTTCTTTATTTCGCAGAACATCCACTAGGGGCACAATGGCGACAGTGCCCGAAAACTGTACAGAGACGTTTTCGGGAGGAATATCAGAAAACTCCACCAACAAAGCAATCACTCAAGCGATGGCTGAAACAATTTCAAGAAACTGGCAGTGAGCTACATCAGAAAGGAGCTGGAAGGCCTAGTGTGTCTGAAGATAAGATAGCAGGAATTCAGGAGGCGTTTATCCGAAGTCCTACAAAATTCATCCGGCGAGCAAGCCGAGAACTGCAAATACCGCGTTCAACAGTGCATAAAGTGGTTCACTAGAGGTTGAAACTTTATGCCTACAAATTGCAAACCTTGCAGAAACTTCTACCAAATGACAAACCCAAACGGGTACAGTTTGCTGTTGACATTCTTGACCGTATTGATGAAGATGAGCATTTTTTGAACAATGTCGTTTTCAGTGATGAAGCGACATTCCATCTGTCTGGTAAAGTCAACAGACACAATTGCCGTATATGGGGGATCAGAAAATCCGCATGAATTTATTGAACACGAATGCAACAGTCCCAAGATAAACGTTTGGTGTGCTCTCTCCCATAACCGTGTGATTGGACCATTTTTCTTCCATGAGAACACTGTGAAGGCTACAAATTACCTAGATATGCTTGAATGGTATGCTGCACCTCAGCTTGAGGATATGCAGCCCCGTGTGTTCTTTCAGCAAGATGGGGTACCGCCACACTGGGGATTAGAAGTGCGGAGGTTCCTCAATGAAAAGTTCCCTTCTCGTTGGATCGGGCGAGATGGCCTTATTCCATGGCCTCCTCGTTCCCCGGATATCACGCCTCTGGATTTCTTTTTATGGGGCTACACAAAGGACAGAGTGTATGCAAAGAAGGTTAATAACATCACAGAATTAAGACACCGGATTGAAGAGACATTATCTTCCATCACGCAAGACATGCTTCTTAATGTTTGGAACGAAATCATCTATCGCCTTGATGTTCTGCGTGCTACCAATGGGGCTCACGTGGAGGTTTACTGAATTAAAACAAAAATTTCTTGAGTTGTGTTATTAATTGCCGCAAACCGTTTTAAGATAGCTCCTATAATAACGAATTTATTAAGGCTTATAATGGGGTGAATAATTTATGGACACCCTGTAATATTATCGTCACGGAATGCATTTTGCTTGTTCATGGAATATTCGTGTTTGGTGTTGCTCCTCAAATTTGAATGTATATTTATATTTTTATACGATGACATTTGCAAATTAAAAACGATGTTTTAAATAATTTATTTTCTGCTCACCAAACTTCAAAACTTTCACTCTTACGAGACAGTCCGAAAAGCAAGTAACGGAAATGGTTGGTATACCGATAAACTCAACGAATATAAAATTTCTAATTTCACAGTTCAATGAGTGGATAATTAACGTACCTTGAATTATTTTGAAGAAGTTTACGTGTTAGATGTCAGTTGTCTGCATTTTAACTTTGAAATAAAAGCTAGAATTCGCTCGAACCCATTTTGGGAACGTTGAAACATTTAGGTATTAATGTCTTTTTTTTTTGTAAATAACCTTTCTAAATATTTAAACATTTTTTCTGTGAAGAATCTGAAATATTGACGGGTATTTAGAGGTACCCGTACGTAAACACTCAAATCAAATGATTGACAGTCATTCTTCTATCATAAACTCTACTTTCATTTTCTGTAGATTTCTCTCTTGGGTAGGCTAATTGTTGTACATCGATAGTACATTCATTTGCATAAGGACAGTAAACATATATAAATAAAAAGTATTTTATCATCCTACTGTTCATACCCAATTCATTTGAAAAACAACTTATGAATCAGAGAAAGACGATATGTATAACATCATTTTGCTTGAACTATCTTGGCATCGTCATCTACACCGTCACAATAAAAAACCTGATTCAGAAAATCACAGTGAATAATACAACTTTCTCGTTCGATCGCCAAAGAGAATAAAAGCATCTTAAAATGTCATGTGTCTGAATTTGCGAAATATCGTCAGTATACTGACGGTTAATACTATCATATCCCATTGTCTGAGATATAAGTTTTACTTGCTACTTCTGACTCAAATTCTGGTCCAGTGTATGCACACTACCAACTGATAATGGAATATGCAATATCTGATGGATTAAAGAACATCTACAGGGTGTACACAAAGTCCTTTCCCGATTATAAACTTTCATTACATGAAATCCAAAGAAGATACAGTAATGCTTTGTTTTGCTTGTTGTTGCGTAACACATCAAGTTTCTTTTTGTTGATGTTTGGTGTGGATTAATGCATGATGGAGTGATAGGCCCATTCTTCTTTGCTGAAAAGAATGTTACGGCACAAGTTTACCTGGACATGCTCCAGTTCTTTGTAGCTCCCAGTTGGAAGACCTTCAACCATCCCTCATTTTACAGCAAGACGGTGCCAAGATACTGGGGTTTTTGAGTGCGTGAGTTCTTGAACACTACTTTTCCCGAAAGATGGATTGGGCGCGACGGGCCGGTACCATGACCTCCACGATCTCCCGATATCACGCTCCTGGACTTCTTCCTGTGGGGATATGTAAAGGATTATGTGTACCATACTCCTGTTGCTGACATTGACACTCTTTGCGATGCCATCAAAAACAGTGTCACGAAAGATATGCTAGCGAACGTATGGCGTGAACTCGCATTTCGCTTGGATGTGCTACGTCTAACTAACATGTTGAGATTTAATGAGAAACATCATAAATTTGATGTGTTATGCAACAACAGGCAAAACAAAGCATTACTGTGTCTTCTTTGAAGTTCATGTAATTAAAGTTTATAATCGGGAAAGGACTTTGTGTACACCCTGTAGATGTTCTTTAATCCATCAGGTATTGCATATTAACCTTTTTAACAATTTCTATTCACACTGTAATGCTACACGCGAGGACCCAGATTTATCAAAAGCTTTTCGTACATTTCCTTCTGTAGTTTTGACATTGCATTCTTCTCGGTGCTTCTTTGTTTCCTGAAACCGTGCTGTTACTCACCATACAGTGTTTTCTTTTAAACGTCCTCTCTTTTAAATGTCCTCTCTTTTTCTTTTAAACGCCCTCTCACCTCTTAATATTTTCTAAAATAAAAAAATCACTTACGAATTCAGTAAATATATAGGACAATAGCTAGTACAGATATTTCGACGAGATCTTTTGGCAACATAACCACTTTGCATGTTAAATCTGTCTGACCAATACGACCTCTACACATATAAAACATATACTTCCAAAAGTTATCCGTCACTGCTGTGTAATTTTTAGGTGTAACACCATCTGTTCCTTTTGCGTTTGGTTTAAAACTTTATTGTATATTTTCTTCTATCGTAATTGAGGTTCGAAAATCACCCTTTAGTCTATCATACTAATTAATATATATGTGCGTAGTATGCACATGTTCATTTAAATATTCCAGTATTCGATCAATTTTCCTTCTTCTTCCCATTGTCTTCTAAATATCTATTCAATATCGGTTTTATATATATATATATATATATATATATACATACACTGTATATGACTATCAAAAAACTGAGAACTGCGAGTACCACATTGATAAAAAAAGACACGTACTGCAAACTGACTGAACAGAAAGACATACAGGAATATGTGCAACATACATATATGAAAACCATACGGCAAAAGTGCTAATCAGTAAATCAAACAGTCAAACAGCAAAATTTGAAAAACTAAATATGATAACATTGATAAAAACTTGATAAAAGCTTTAAACTCCGCAGCCCTCAATATATTAGTTTGCGGAGACTTTAATTTCCCATTATAAAATACAGAAGGATAGGAAGAGATGTGTATATAAATCAAGAAAAAGGGGGCACAAGAGATGGCCAGGCACAGGTAAATATGCTGATGGCTGTAACAAATGAATTCATGTTAACAATTGATAACACAAAGATAGCCGATTATATTGAAAGGTTATAGTGACATAGCGAATATGACGACAACATTGATAGAAATTACATACACTATATAAAGAATCAAATTTGCAATTTTTAATCTAACTCCAAGGTTACAAATTGGGAAGGTATCAAAATCAAGCATAGCAACAATGGATCGGTAAACCATCTTTAAAGATAAAGCAACGGAAAAGATGCTACAAACCTTAAAAGAGAAGACATTGGAAATTTTGGAAAAACATGCTCCGAAAAACAACCAAAGGTAAAGAGAAATAACTTCGAGAGACATAAGCGGACATTGATCCACAAAAGAAAGAGAGTGGCTGCAAATTAAAGAACTGCAAAGAAAATAATGCTAGTAAAGTGATCAGTGAAAAACTAGAGATTATTGACCTTGAAATCCAAGCTCTAATTGAGAAACATTCAGAAGAAAAGAGGAAGAGGCTGTAGAAGCGGCCAAGGAAAATTCGAAATACTGTACTTTTATAACTTTGCGAAAAGGAAAACAAAAAATACTCGACAAAGTGCACCGCCAAGAGAACAAATAATGCACTGACTGACGGTCTGAAGTAAAAATGAGAACTATTAAGAGCTCCGTATGAATTAGTTTTCAGTACCGTCCAAAATGGTAAAGTAATATACAATACAAATAACTTCTTTGAAGAAGAATTATAAGGAGAGAAAATACTTATTTTGATTTTACATCAAACGATATAGTACGAGCTACAGGACAACTGAAATCACATTCGGCACCAGGTCCAGACAAATGAAACGCGACGCTGATTAAAAACTGTAAAAAGGAAATAGCTTTGCTTCTGCACTGGATATGGAGATTTTTGGACACAGGAGAAATACCAGACATACTGAAGAGAGCGAACATTGTTCCTATTAACCCTTTAAGGATTGAAGATGCCAGTTGCTAACGTTTCAAATACACGCATTCATAACTTAACCCTACAAAAAAATTCAGGGCTTAAAGGGTTAAGGAGAGGAGAGATCTCAGGCGTCTTATCTCACCAAAATTTTTTAAAAAGTTTTATAAATTCTATGACTTTATGGAGGTACAGGAAAGAACCAACACAAGGTTTGATTTATTGTACGAATCTTACAGCAATAAACGTACACATACACGAGACACGATATAGATAAATAAACGCATGAAATCAATATCTTGTAGCCTTTCCACTAGCTTTAAGCATGGAAAAAAAAAAAAAAAAATTATTTGAAAAAAGAGGAAGTGAGAGAACGATATAAAATTAAATGAAAATGGTAATGCAGTATGTGTGGATGATGTTTACGGATAGTGAAATTTAACGGAGTGAATGACGGATATATGTGGGATGGTGTAGAAAAAGTAAAGTTTCTGAGAATTGGATGAAAGAGTTTGTGGTGCCTTTATATAAGAATAAAGGTGGTAAACGTGAATAAGAATTACAGGGGTACACATTTCCTGAGTGTACCAAGTAAAGTGTATGGGCAGACACTGAGTGAGAGAGTAAGAAGAGTGACTGAGGGTATGATAGGAGATGAAATGAACAGGAAGGATTTAGGAAAGACAAAAGTGTTTGGATCAGTTCAGTTGTTTGCAGTGTGACAGTAAGTGGAAAAAGCACGTGAGTAGAATGATAAATTGTTTGAAGGAAAGAGTTGTTCTGTTGATGGTAAATGTCAATCAGTGAGCATTATCCCATTTACTATAAGCGAATGATGCGGTGTTGATTGGTAGAAGTGAGGAAGATTGGTTGAGGGGACTATTTAACCTCCTTCACAACATCTAAAGTCATATGACAGAAGGGACCGACAACTTTACATGGGATCCGAACCAACAACGGGTAGCTACATAACCTGGAAGCAGTAAATGGTCTCGCTTGTCGCTTGACTAAGTGAGGAAGAGTTGCAGATATTGACTGAAGGGCAGGGTGTATCGGGGCCAAAAAAAGTAACGCGATACGACAATTGGCAAAAATGTATCTCGTTACGATACTAGATATATGAATAATATATGTATTGCGATACGATACGATACGATACATATATACTAGGGGCACTCAATATATTTTGTCCCATTTTTTTTCTTAGCTAAATAATAGACCATAGGGCTGAAATGTCTTTAGGGCCGTAAGTCTGAACTTTCTGCACTTCACATAACCGAATTTTTACAGTTTGAACCTCCCCTCCTTGTATAAAACCGCTTTTAAACGCCCTTGTATAAAACCGATGGTTAACTGGCTTCTGAAAGTGATGTGCGTCGTAAACAGAGAGCTCTTATCAAGTTCTTAACCGCAGAGAAGGAAACAGTTGGAAATATTCACAAACGTCTACAAAATGTTTACGGAGATGCTGTTGTTGATCGAAGCACAGTTGGACGCTGGTCTAAACGTGTGAGATCATCGGAGAGAGGGAGAGCCAGCCTCGATGATGAGCCTCGCAGCATTCGCCCGGCATCGGCTGTCACATCTCATACTGTGCAACGTGTTAGCACAGCATCATTCGATCAAATCGGCGCGTCACATACAAGGAGCTATCACTGGAGCTAGGAATTAGTGAAGGAAGTGTGAATACGATAATTCAACAACTGGGATACTCAAAAGTGTGTTCACGGTTTGTTCCTCGCCAACTGACTGAAGATCACAAAGTTCAAGAAAAAAATTGCTTCCGAGTCGTTGGTTCGGTACGAGACAGAAGGGGATGACTTCCTTTCACGAATTTTGACTGGGGAGTGGCATCACGCAGACTCCCCACCTAAGAAAAAGTTCAAAATGGCTCCCTCTGCAGGAAAGGTTATGGCCACCATCTTCTGGGAAATGAAAGGGGTGATTCTGGTGGACATTATGAAGAAAGGACAAACAATCAACTCAGAGGCATATATTGCTACCATACAGAGACTCCAGAGACGTATAAAGCGAGTTCGACCGGAGAGAAAACTGGAATACGTCCTTCTTTTGCACGATAACGCAAGACCACACAACAGTTTGCAAACAAGAGAGGCCATCACAAAAATGCGCTTGACTGTGTTACCCCACCCTCCATACAGCCCGGATCTGGCACCTTCAGACTTCCATTTGTTTGGACCAATGAAGGATGCTATTCGTTGAAGAAAGTTTCAGAGTGACGATGAGGTTGTTGAGGAGGTTAAGAGGTGGCTCCAGCGGAACCCAGCGGACTTTTACCAGCAAGGAATAAAGGCCCTTGTTTCGAGGTGGAGGAAAGCCGTAGAAAAGAATGGAGACTATGTGGAAAATAAGAACTTGTAAAAAAGGTATGTAACTACTTGTGTACAAAATTTCTGGAACTTACAAGGAAACTTGGAAAAAAAAAAAAAGGTGAGGCAAAATATATTGAGTGGCTCTCGTATATATATATATATATATATATATATATATAAACCTTTGGTTAGCTTCCGCCCGAATTGTTCATTCTGACGAAGGTCAAGCTTTTCACTCCCCTTTAGACCTACAGTTTAACGTGGAATCCGAACCACGCCCCATCAGCAGCCCAGCGTCTTAACCACTAGGCCACCTAGGGTACCCATTTATCTACCAACCACTTTCTTTATTGTGTGGAAGGATGAACAGCTGGGTTTTGCTGCGCGCCGGCTGCCGTCGAGTCTCGAACCCGGGGCCGATGGATTCGTAGTCAGCGACGCTAACCACTACACCACCGAGGCGCATATATATATTATATATATATATATATATATATATATTATGAAACAAATGAATTACTTTCTTTACTTTCTATTTTTATTGAATTTTACGAGGAAGGAAAGAGAAAGAGAAGAAAGGAGGTTTCCAGCTATGCTAAAAACTAAAAAGTCTCTCAACCGGAGCGCTTGATGGCAGTGTCGTGTTGTATTTTATGAACAATTCTTTTATGAAAAGATACACGTATAATTGTTGAATTCGTTGAATTCGTTAAATAATTAGAAAATGGAGAGGGGGGGGGGAAAGATCACTGACTGAGTCTATGATAAAGTATCGCGTCACTGACACTTATTTGTATCGTATCTTTCGATCGATACGATACAAATAAAAAAAATGTATCGCCACCCTGCTGAAGGGTATGTGGATATTTGTAAAGTGTGGTCATTAAATATAAATATAGATAAGAGTAAGGTGATGGTGCGTCAAAAAGGGTGGTAATACAAGGTGGGAAACCGTTGTACTGTAGATAGAATGAAGTTGAATAGAGTTATGATTTTATGTATTTGGGAAGTCTGATAAGCAAGCGTGGTACATGCGAAAATGAAGTGAATGAGAGAACTAAGTAGAAAGAAGAGTATATGGGGCTACGAGAACATTAATGAGGAAGAGTTGGTTGTGTGCGAATGCCGGAAGAGGAATACATGAAGAGATTTTTGTGTTGTCTTCTTTGTAGGGGATTGAGACTATGGTATAGAGTATCCGTGGAAGTAAAAGGATGAGAGCGATTGAAGTGGATTGTCTGAAATATATTTTGGGAGTAAGAAGGATTGATAGAGTGAGAAATGAGGTGAAGCGAAGCGAAGATGTGGTATGAATAAGCCCTTGAAAGAAAGAATGAATTGGAGGTTGTTACTCTGGTTGGTCATGTGGAGAGGATAAGTGAGGAGTCTAAGGAGGTGATTAGAATGGTGAGGAAGAGTGATGTGTGGTGAGGTTACGTGTATGAATGTTTAACCCTTTCACTATGGTTAGCGTAATGATACGTTCACCGTGTATAAATACAGCGGTGAAAGTATAAACGACCCGCGGGTTAAACTTGTCTCCTTCTATGGTGTTGGAAACTGGATATACAGCGGCGTTCATAAGTATTCGTACGGAGAAATATTTCAGTTATATTCGTCTTTAACTTTCGTACCATGCATTGGATAGTTATGAAAAGTTTACAATCGTCTGTGGAAAAATTTAACAGATAAAAAAATTAATTTAACTTCAACATGTAGTGTGAAACGTCAAAGAATTTGAGGAAAATTAAAAAAAAAAAGTTAAAATGCAATTTTTGTACATTTACTTACAAAATTACTTAATACTTTGTGTATCCACCTTTTGCTTGAATGACTTCAATGATTTGTTTTGAGTATTTTTCTACAAGGTTTCGACATCTCTCAGTAGAAATTTTAGCCTTTCTTCTCAAGAAAATTATTGCAATTCATTCAGATTAGAAGGGTTTCTCTTGAGGACTGCTTTTTTCAACTCAAAATATAAATTCTCGATTAAACTGAGACCAAGGCTTTGGCTGGACCATTCGAGAAACTTGGAATTCTTTTGTTGAAGCTATTTCATGGTGTTCTTAATTTTATGTTTTGGATCATTATCTTGTTGCAGCAACCAATTGCGACCCATTCGCAACTTCCGAACTGAAAGCAATATATTTTTGTCTAAAATTTCCTGATATTTCTTCGAATTCAAGATTCCATTGATGACAGCAAACTTTCCTGGACCAGAAGCACTAAAGTATCCCCAAACAATCAAACTACCTCGTCTACCTCTTGGCCTCGTCTGTCCAGAGAATTTTCTACCAGAATGCAAATCCACCATTTTGATGATCCTTGGCGTACTTTAAAAGAGCTTCTTCGTGCCCTTTTCGTAGCAGAGGTTTTCTTCTCGCGACTCTTCCATACACGCCATTCTTTCTCAGTGTACGACGTACAATGAAAGGATGGGCATCGATCTTAGACGGTCTTAATATTTGTCAAATATCACCTGCAGTCACTCGTGGATTCGCATCAGCCATTCTTTCAATCCGACTAGCTGTACGTCCTGAAATCTTGCAAGGTCGTCCACATCTTGGTACAGTTTTGATCGTTCCAAAGTGTTTCCATTTCTTTATAACTGCAGCAGCTGTCGTAAATTGAATTCGAAGTTCTTCTCCTATCTTCTTATGGCTCTTTCCAGACTCGTGTGCAGCAATAACAGATCTCTTAAGATCTGTAGACAGCTCTTTACCACTACGACCCATTGTTTACTAATAGCTTGTACAGTCATCCGTCTTCTATGAAGATTCAAAGAGAAAATTCTAAAATTCAGAATTGCTAACAGCCTCTAATCAATAAACAGCCAACTACTGATACAAATTTTAAATTCTTCAATCCTAAGGTGGACACACAAAGTATTAAATAATATTGTAAATAAATGTACAAAAACGTTTTTAGTTTCGTCAAATTCTTTGATGTTTTACATTATATGTTGGAGTTAAACTAATTTTTTGTGTTAAATTTTTCCAAACGAACGATAAACATTTCAAAACTATCTTATGCATGGAACAAAAGATAAAGACGAATATAACTGAAATATTTCTCTGTACGAATACTTATGAACGCCATTGTAAGGAGAAGGCAGCTGCAGCATGCAGCCTGGATCCAAATCAGGGGACCATGAGTGTGTTCAACCTGAGTATTGGGAAATAAGGACTGAGTTAACCTCAATGTAGTGTGAGCGAAATGCTTTGATTTAACTTTAATTCCAGAGAAAGGATGAATTTACTGTACATATGAGTAGCGTAGCGGGAGAAGGGGATAAACGACAAAATCGGCAAAATGCGTTTTCTGTTTGAAAAGACAGCTTATTCTTCCCTCTATCACCTCCAATTGGTAGATGTCCCATTGTCTGACTGTCAGAAAATGGGATATCTGCTAATTGGAGGTGATAGAGGGAAGAATAAGCTGCCTTTTCAAACAGAAAACGCATTTTGCCGATTTTGTCGCTTATACCCTTCTCCCGCTGCACTACTCTTATACTGTACTTTATATTGTTTTGACCAAATCAAGAAAATGAGATATATTATGATTAATTTCTTCTAAATTCAGTACCTTAAATTCATGTTATTTAAAATGTGATTAGTTTAATTTCAGATATATGATTAAATTTTAATCTACCTTAAAATAGATGTCTAAAGACTAAAATACAAAGTACTTTTTGAAAAAGAAATAGTACCTCAGTTTTTATAATTTTTTGAGCAATATCTTCATATTTAAACTTGACAGCTTCAAAAAGCTGTCAAGTTAAAATATGGCTATGTAAAATATTATTCTTTGAGATAATCGATAAAAATAGCCGATAAAGATTAATCGGCAAAACTGGCCGATATTGCCGATTACTGATTATCTACCGTTAAATCGGCATATCCCATAGTACATTCATATTTGCTTACCGAACTATGTAAGGTGTATTACGTGTGTGAATAGGTAGGATAGGCTACGCTTGGATTAGGCTAGGATGAAGTAGGATAGAGGATATTATGCTTGGATGAAGTGGTATTACGTAAGGATAGGCCGAAATAAGTTAGGCTATAATAGAATTTGAGCAAAAATAAAAAATCTCTTAAGCTGAAAAGATTCTAAAGAAATTTCCTTTAAAAATAAAGAATATATCCCATTAAAATAATCTTTAAGAGATAATTTTCTTTAAAAATAAAGAATATATTTCAATGAAAGTAAAAATTTTCAGCAAATAAATTGAAGGATGATTTTGTTCAGTGAGGATAGGTTATTAAAGGCTGGAAACATTGCAGGCTAGGATAGGTTAAAATAAGGCAGCACAAATTAGGATACTTTGAGTAAGATAGGATAGGGAAGATTCGAAAGTACTTAGGAGGAACGCTGCAACGGCGGCACTAGATCCCAGCGCAATTCCTGTCACGACCGAAATGACCTTTCGATAGTGGGCGGAGGAGGGTTAGTCTAGGTTTGGGGATATCATTGCTCATATTCTATAAACTGGTTATTCTACTCTGTTGCATGCCATTCCATGCTGACTTTTTACGATTTTTAATTTCTAAAAAGAACTTTCACCGTAGTTTGTTGCCGTCATACAAATGAAATATAAAAGAAGAAATTTCTACAGGGTGTCCCATAAGTCCGGCATCATAGGGAAAATAATAAAAAAAGGCAAAACAAAAGCTTTTATTTACAGAACGTGCTCAATATGTCCACCATTGTTTTCAATACACAAATTCAGACGTGATACCCAGTCAGCAAGCACACAGTGAATGATGTCAGGAGTAATGGTGTTACATGCCCCAATAATGCGCTGTCGCAAATGTTCAACACTCCTAATTTTCTCTGCGTATACCAGCGCTTTCAAGTGGCCCCAGAGATAAAAATCAAGTAGCGTGAGATCCGGGCTTCTAGCTGGCCATTCCACAAGCCCTCGAAGTCCTATCCAATGACCAGGGAATTGTTGTTACAGGTATTCCCTTACTCGGGTGCTGTAATGTGCAGGAGCGCCGTCTTGCTGGAGCCATGTTGGGAAATTTCCTTCTTCGTTCAAGACACTGGGAAATGCTTCTTCCTTGAGCATACGTAGGTAGGTGCCTCCAGTGACATGTTCATCGAAAAAGAGGGGGCCTATGATGCGATCCTTCCAAATGCCACACCATACCATCACCCGAGATGCACCTTGTTCCTTTGAAGAGATATACCAGTGAGGGTTGTTTTGAGACCAGTAGCGGATGTTCTGTCGATTTACCTCACCATTTCCATAAAAAACAGCCTCGTCACTGAACAGAATGGTGGACGGGAAATTGGCATCCCGAGCATATTGTTCCGCAGCCCATTCACAAAATTCCATCCGCCAGTCGGGATCATCATCTTCGCTTAATTTCTGTAGGATCTGAAGTTTATATGGATGCCATTTGTGAGCCTGAAGAATGCGATGGATGCTACTTTTCGACACTCCTGTCTCGGCGGACAATCGCCGAAGAGACTTATTGGGACTTCTGTTAAAATGAGCCAGGATAGCAGTCGCTGTATCATCGTCAGTGGACCTCCTTGAAGGTCTACTACGTGGTTTATCTTCTATGGATCCTGTTTCCTTAAACTTTGCAACAAGTCTGCTAACACAACTCTGTGTTATTGGCTCGCGGTCTGGATGCAGTCTGTTAAATTCAGCAGCGGCCTCTCTTTGACTCCGACTTCCTATGAGTAGAATTATCTGGATTCGTTCTTCCTTGCTCACAGACATTATGGCCCGTAGAAAGAGAAAAATATGAATTATGGTTTGTAGAAATAGAAAAATATGAATTTCTCCTATGATGCCGGACTTATGGGACACCCTGTACATTTAAAAACGTGAATTGTATCTTATCAGTTTGTATTGTTCTTCCAATTCCACATTATTCACGTATTCATAAGATTCAGAAGAAATCAAATTTATTACTGGTTATCTTTGTATGTTTTGCTTCGTCAAACTGTCAATTAAAAGAATCCATCTTTGGTACAGATAAGTTTCAGCCTTGGACTTTTAGGTTCTTTGAAGAACAGTATTACTAGTAACTCCTTCAAAATAAATTAACTGCTTCGTTGGGTTACACGCCTATTGCTATCATTGCAATCTGCCACAGGAGCTCTAACGTTCGACTTGTCTTCAATATTATTGAAGTAGTTTCTCAGATCTTGAGTAGATGTTGTCAAAGACTGAATGAGATTAAAGATCAACAGATATTTTTACATCTTTTATAGTTTTGCTGATTTATTGAGATAAAGAGAATGTTATTCCAAAGAATAGTTACACTATCCTTAGCTTGTTCATCTTTTCACTGCAACTCTTAACTTCATCATGCATGGTATTAGCTTGTCTCACTGTTACTTTTTGCTAAAGATTCCAAAGTGGTTTGGATCTTTTCATAGTCAAGATACAGAGCCTGTACTGCGTCTGCATGAGTTGACCATCTAGCGTCAACACACACACACACACTGAGATCTCTTTAAAAATTAACAAATACATTCCAGCGATACTGAATGCTGCAGAAGATATATACGCTCGCTGCACAAAGTGCATGCTACTTTTAATAGCATAAAAACTCACAAGGTTCAGGAAGCGTCCTGCACTTGCAACGCCCTTCCATATTTGTTGCGTTATCGTACGACTGGCCACGACGACAATCTAATAAGGAAACCTCTTTCCTGCATAACTTTTGCTGCTACGTCTTTTTTTCTATGTAGGAAGGCAGGGCCAAGAGCGAGCGCCCGCAAAAAATGTCCTCCTCATAGAAGAAGGATAGAGCCGAAGTCAAGGTCTCCGAGGCTCTTAAAAACGATGTCTTTTCCAATATAAATTTTGAGAAGATTGTGTAATCTGTAAGCTGTATGTATGTGTAGTGAGGAATAGAGGGAGAAATGCGTGTTTGAGAGCGTGCTGGACTGTTCACAGGGTAGATGAGACACGAAAAAGATCAGCTAAAGAGGACAGTGACAGGAAAAACGAGAATTCCAACACTCCTTGTCTCTTGCCAAACGTCTCCCCACCCGCCCTTCTGGCCGATTGGTGTATACACTCCTCTGTGTATATAGTTGCAATAGCTGTGTCCTTGGGGAAGCGGAGACGAATAACGAAGAATAAAACCAGCGCTTGGTAAAACATCATACGTAATTTATTGTACAGCGGCAGTTTCGGAGAGAAACTTTACTTTATCTATATCTTCTTTCTCTCTTTTAAGCCTACTTGGTTTCAGTAAATTAAATTCATTATTAATTTTAATTTAATTTTATTTTATTTTACTTCGTTGCCTTGTTCGTGCATGTTTTACAGAGTATTTTTGCGTTGTTTTAGATTGCCTGATGATGGAGGAGGCTGTCTCTCCGAAACTCTCACTGTACAATAAATTATGATGTTTTGCCAAGTGCTGGTTTTATTCTTCATTATATATATATATATATATATATATAACGTAAAGAACGACGCTTGTATAGGAGATATTCCGCGCAAGACGAGAGAGAGAAAACGGAACAAATGAAAAAATGAGGTAACCACCTGGGAATCGAACCCGGGATCTTCCGATTGCCGGTCAGACGCGATACCATTACACCATGGACCTCACTCTTCCAAATGCCGTAATTCTTCTACATACTCGCAGAAACCAATGCCCCAAGGGGGCACCTCCCGCATGCCGTAACATTATATACATTCAACTGCAAAGAACACGCAGTATAAATAACGTAAAGAACGACGCTTGTATAGGAGATATTCCGCGCAAGACGAGAGAGAGAAAACGGAACAAATGAAAAAATGAGGTAACCACCTGGGAATCGAACCCGGGATCTTCCGATTGCCGGTCAGACGCGATACCATTACACCATGGACCTCACTCTTCCAAATGCCGTAATTCTTCTACATACTCGCAGAAACCAATGCCCCAAGGGGGCACCTCCCGCATGCCGTAACATTATATACATTCAACTGCAAAGAACACGCAGTATAAATAACGTAAAGAACGACGCTTGTATAGGAGATATTCCGCGCAAGACGAGAGAGAGAAAACGGAACAAATGAAAAAATGAGGTAACCACCTGGGAATCGAACCCGGGATCTTCCGATTGCCGGTCAGACGCGATACCATTACACCATGGACCTCACTCTTCCAAATGCCGTAATTCTTCTACATACTCGCAGAAACCAATGCGGAATATCTCCTATACAAGCGTCGTTCTTTACGTTATTTATACTGCGTGTTCTTTGCAGTTGAATGTATATAATGTTACGGCATGCGGGAGGTGCCCCCTTGGGGCATTGGTTTCTGCGAGTATGTAGAAGAATTACGGCATTTGGAAGAGTGAGGTCCATGGTGTAATGGTATCGCGTCTGACCGGCAATCGGAAGATCCCGGGTTCGATTCCCAGGTGGTTACCTCATTTTTTCATTTGTTCAGTTTTCTCTCTCTCGTCTTGCGCGGAATATCTCCTATACAAGCGTCGTTCTTTACGTTATTTATATTGCGTGTTCTTTGCAGTTGAATGTATATATATATATATATATATATATATATATATAGTGGCGCTCATAAGTATTCGTACAAAGAAATATTTCGGTTATATTCGTTCTTATCTTTCGTACCATGCATTGGATAGTTATACAGGGTGTCCCGTAAGTCTGGACCCATAGGGAAAAATAATAAAATTACAAAATAGTCCAAAAATTTATTTATAATATATTTTTTTATTATTTTTATTATTATTTTTATTATTTTTTTATTATGATCTTACTCCGCTGGAGTTTTATTTGTGGGGCCACTTGAAAGCCAAAGTGTACGAGGTCAAACTTCAGAACATTTTCCACCTTAAAGCACGCATTGTGGAGGCGTGTCAAGAAATTTCTGCGACTGTGATTCAGAAAGTGCTGTCGCAGTGGAGATTGCGTCTTCAACTATGTGTGCGACACAACGGCGGACACTTTGAACAGATTATGTAATAAATTTTTGGACTATTTTGTAATTTTATTATTTTTCCCTATGGGTCCAGACTTACGGGACACCCTGTAGAAAGTTTACCGATCGTTTGGAAAGATTTAACAAATAACAAAATTAGTCAACATGTAGTGTGAAACGTCAAAGAATTTGAGGAAAATAGAAAAAAAAGTTAAAATGCAAATGTTTCCGTACATTTACTTAAATTTTTTTTTAATACTTTGTGCGTCCACCATTTGCTTGAATGACTTCAATAATTTGTTTTGGATATTTTTCTACAAGGTTTCGACATCTCTCAGTAGAAAGTTTGGCCCATTCTTCTCAAGAAAAGTACTGCAATTCATTCAGATTAGAAGGGTTTCTCTTGCGGACTGCTTTTTTCAAATAAATATATAAATTATCGATTACATTGAAATTTGGGCTTTGACTGGGCCACTCGAGAAGCTTGAAATTCATTTGTTGAAGCCATTTCATGGTGCTCTTACTTTTATGTTTTGGATCATTATCTTGTTGCAGTACCCACTTGCGACCCATTCGCAACTTCCGAACTGAAGGCAATACATCTTCTAAACTTTCTTGATATTTCTTCGAATTCAAGAATCCACTGATGACAACAAGGTTTCCTTAACCAGAAGCACTAAAACATCTCTCAAGACGCAAATTATCGCCACCATGTTCAACTGAACACAGAGCAGGGTCACCCATTAAGCTAGGGCCTTCTGAACATTTCCAATTCTAATTTTTCTTGCTCTTTCTGGCATCAAGCCGAGAACCTATTAAGCAACTTTACTGCTTCTTTCCCTGCTCTTTTCCATTCCGATGGCTCAGTTGCTGTCCCTTCTCCCGATAAAGCTGAACTCTTCGCTCAGACTTTTGCCTCCAATTCAACCCTGGACAATTCCGGTGCTGTTCCTCCATCTTCCTCCAGCTGGACACAATCTTCTTTTAGATCGTCAGTATGGGTTCCACAAAGGACGCTCTACTGACGATTTTGTTGCCTATCTCTCTGACTCTTGGTCACCTTCCTTTCGGGATTTCGATGAAACCTTTGTTATTCCGCTAGACATACCAAAGCTTTTGATAGAGTCTGCCACAAATCTTTAATCTCCAAACTGCCCTCCTTCAGTTTCTAGCCTTCTATCTGTGCCTTCATATCTAATTTCCTTTCTGGCTGATCTATAGCTGCGGTTGTAGATGACCATTGTTCTCCTAAAGCTATTAATAGTGGTGCTCCTCAGGGCTCTGTCCTGTCACCCACAATTTTTCTTTTGTTTATCAATTATCTATTAAATTGTACTTCCTGTCCTATCCACTCCTATGCCGATGATTCCACTCTTCACTTTTCCACCCGCTTCACAAAGCGTCCCTCTCAACAGTCACTCCATGATTCGCGTAGGAGTAACGGTTAGGCTATGGTGACGGCTATGGTGCACCTGACCTCTAATCTTTCTACTACCTCTGATTAGGGCAGAGAAAATCTTGTGGCTTTCAATGCCTTAAAAACTCAGTTTCTTCATCTGTCTACTCGTCACAATCTTCCACACGACTATCCCCTTGCCTTCAACAATACACAACTAAATCCTCCATCTCTTCTTAACATTCTTAGTGTGTCTTTTTCTCGTGACCTTTCCTGGAAAGATCACATATACTCTCTTTCCAAAACAGCTTCCAAGAGGTTAGTCTTGACGCGTCCCGGTATAGAGTACGCTTCTCATGTGTGGGGATGGCTCAATCCACACAGCTCTACTTGACTGAGTGAAATCAAAGGCCTTTCGTTTCATTAATTCCCCGCCTCTCGCTGACTAACTGCAATCTCTTTCTGTTCGTCGCAATGTTACCTCACTCTCTCTTTACTATCTCTATTATAACGGACACTGCTCTTCTGAACTCTCTGACTGCATGCCTTCTCCTTTAAGGACAGTACGCAGTACCCGATTCCCCAAACATTCTCTTTCTTTTTCTGTCCAACTCTCTAGCGTAAGGGTTAATCGGTATTTTCACTCTTTCATTTACTCAATTTGTCAACTCTGGAACAATCTTCCTTAGTGTATCTTTCCCCCTGTCTATGACCTCCAATCTTTCAAACGCAGAGTGTCCAGGTATCTTGAAAACCCTGGACCTTGATTTTGGCTCTCTTTTTGCTCTTTGGAAGGGGGCGTTTTTGCGGACATTTGCCCTTGGCTCCACTTTCCTGCACAAAATAAAACCTCATTGATCTAACGAGAAACGGTGTTGTAACGTGGTAACGAGGTTAGTTATGGTGAATCCCGTTCCACAAAGAGCCCCACAGTTTGCCTATGCCTTTAGGCTGTATCACGAAGTTCTTAAATTAATATAAAAAAAATGTTACGTTGTTAAAGGAACTGAGTTTGACCTAGACCTAGACTTTGACCTTCCGGGTGGGAATCTGTATAAAAAATCCTACAAACTGATTGCTAAAGTTCATTTAGTTTGACCTTAAATTATAATTTAATATATTTACAACTTTTTTATTGCCGTGAAATGAGTTACTTAATCATTAGTTTGCTCTTCACAACTCACATTTGCACCTTGAGTAAGTTTGCATTATGTAAAGACGTGCCTAATATATATATATATATATATATATATATATATATATATATATATATATATATATATATATTATATGGGAATGAACTCAGAATGGTCCCCTGAGTTTTTTATGATACACACAGACAGTGCATGGAACAAGGAACTCTTCTGGGATAATTAAATCCACTATAGTCCGAATAAGTAATGGTAAATGACAAATACCATAGTTTTTCTTTTTCATGATGCTAGCCCGACGTGGGCAACGGGTCACTCGCAAAGAGGTCCCATAAATATAGCTTCCCTCACCAGCTATCTGCAAAGCAGACAGGATCCAGCTTTGGGACATGGATCTAGGGTTTAAAGCACCAAGCCATGCTACATTTAGAACCTCAATATAAGCAAAACTATGGTATTTGCCATTTACCATTACTTATTCGGACTATAGTGGATTTAATTATCCCAGAAGAGTTCCTTGTTCCATGCACTGTCTGTGTGTATTATACAGGGTGTCCCGTAAGTCTGGACCCATAGGGAAAAATAATAAAATTACAAAATAGTCCAAAAATTTATTTATAATATATTTTTTTATTATTTTTATTATTATTTTTATTATTTTTTTATTATGATCTTACTCCGCTGGAGTTTTATTTGTGCGGCCACTTGAAAGCCAAAGTGTACGAGGTCAAACTTCAGAACATTTTCCACCTTAAAGCACGCATTGTGGAGGCGTGTCAAGAAATTTCTGCGACTGTGATTCAGAAAGTGCTGTCGCAGTGGAGATTGCGTCTTCAACTATGTGTGCGACACAACGGCGGACACTTTGAACAGATTATGTAATAAATTTTTGGACTATTTTGTAATTTTATTATTTTTCCCTATGGGTCCAGACTTACGGGACACCCTGTATATATATATATATATATATATATTTTCATTTGTTCCGTTCTTTCTTTCTCGTCTTGCGCGGAATATCTCCTATACAAGCGTCGTTCTTTACGTTATTTATACTGCGTGTTCTTTGCAGATATATATATATATATATATTATAATATATATATATATATATATATATATATATAAACACGCATGAGCAATTTAGGGTGGATCGATTTTACATTGCTTTCGATTTCCATATTCTAATAGAGACAAAAACTTGCGCATGCATGAGAAAATAGCCTCTGCAAAATCTTAGCTTAATAGGTAATCATCTTCTGCCCCCGGCAGAGTGATGAAAATCATATTTTAGTAGTCAAAAACGTATTTTTCTTATAATTTTAAAATATAAAATTTTGCGTGTGTGTTATTTCATGCCTAAGCAACGATATAAATGCTGTGGGAAATATATAAATGCATTATTTAAGACAAAGAGCCGATCTGAAAATATGTATATTTTATACATATTTTCAGATCGGCTCTTTGTCTTAAATGATGCATTTATATATTTCCCATAGCATTTATATCGTTGCTTAGGCATGAAATAACACACACGCAAAATTTTATATTTTAAAAATTATAAGAAAAATACGTTTTTGACTACTAAAATATGATTTTCATCACTCTGCCGGGGGCAGAAGATGATTACCTATTAAGCTAAGATTTTGCAGAGGCTATTTTCTCATGCATGCGCAAGTTTTTGTCTCTATTAGAATATGGAAATCGAAAAAAATGTAAAATCGATCCACCCTAATGAGCATGCGTGTTATTCCGTTTACGGTGCCCCAGTACTATAACAGAGAGATTTGAATTGAATGCTACCATTACCTCGAGTGAGGGAGGGTTAATATCGTGAAACGGCTCTGGACGCGAAAGCATTGTTTCCTCGGTTGTTTAAGTATACGACAGGTTGGGTTAAGTTTTATCCTGTCGTAGTTTGATTGTAGTTCTCGTAACTCCTAGTTGGAGTGTCCCGGATTCGAGTTCTGGTGGGAGTGTATATATATATATATATATATATATATATATATATATATATATATATATATATATATATATATGTATATATGCGCCTCGCTGTTGTAGTGGTTAGCATTGCTGACCACAACTCCATCGGCTCCGAGATCGTGACCCGGTGACGGCAGGCGGCCAGTAAAACCCAGCTGTTCATCCTTCCACATAATAAAAATTGGTTGGTAGATAAATGGGTACCCTGGGTAGCCTAGTGGTTAAGACGCTGGGCTGCTGCTGATCGGGAGGTCGAAAGATCGAGTCCGGGCGAGGACTTTGTAATTTCTGACAGCCCGTGGTGGGAGGTTCGGATTTCACGTTAAACTGTAGGTCTAAGGTGGAGTGAAAAGCTTGACCTTCGTCAGAATGAACAATTCGGGCAGGAGCAAAAACCAAGGTTATATTGAGGTTATTATAAGAAAGAACCAGGAAACGATTTAGTAACACACCCGCCCTTCTCAGTCCCCCCCTCTTGGGATGGGGCCTCCTAAACTAGGAAATACCTAAACGGTTAGGGTAATCTGCACCAAATTTGGTATGCATGTTAAGGGAGAACCAGGGAAGGTTTTAGTAACACACTCGCACCTCCCAGTTCCCCCAGTAGGTTGTTTCGGGGGTCTTTTGATGCGCAAGGCGCAGCGTACATTGATATATATATATCTTAGCTGGACAGAATCCGACATATACGAATCTTAGTTTTTTATATTTTTATTTATTATTATTTTTTTGACCAGTTAGAAATGTTAAGTGTTTTCATAGTAATTTTTCTGCAGATTCATTACGTGTATCTTTCAAGAAATAACTGAACTCATCTACAGTATATAACATTTTGTAAAATGAAATACATAAACTTAGCAATCGTATCTTGTAGCAGTCGTATCTAAAAGAGTTTGTAGGCTGAGTGTAGCTTATATGTATTTTATTACTTTTACACGCCATATACAAAGTTAATTGCTTCTGAAAGTTTATCATGGAGTATAAGGTTTCGATCCTCCTTAAGAACTTTCTTCAGATTCATGCTAAAGTGAAATGACGCCTGTATTCATAAGATGGGGTAAGAGTGGAATCATAGAAAAGAACAAAAGGGATTGTAAACAAGATGGCCTACCTTAAACAGGATTTCCTTTCATTTCAACACTATTTCTATCCAAAAATAGCAGTACCGTAGCTAGGATTTCCCAAAGGGAGGTCGAAATTGTAGAAAGGCGGACCTTTTGGTGCAACGACCTAGTCATTACGGAGGGGGTTTAGAGTAGTTAAGTTTAGAGTAGTTTAGAGTAGTTTGTGAAGTTTAAAAAAAAATGTAAAAAATGCGTGTTATTTACTAAATAATATAATATAAATATAATATATACTATAATATTATAATATCACATCATAAGTTATAACTATGGTTACAAAAGTGGACCTTTCCTGTTAAAGGGGGTGGTCGTTCGACCACCAAACCCCACCCCTTGTGGCTAATGGCCTGAGCAGTTTTATCATCCTGTAAAATAAATACTTATTGTACACCTTTGTAGAAAGCCATTGTGTTGACTGACTGAAAATAAATATGGAACCCAGCCTTAATAATGGAAGTGAATTTCGGTCGGAAAATCCCCCTATAAGAAATAGCCTTCACCGTTACTCCCCGGGGTTAGGTGAAAGACCAGCTCTAATAAAGTAACAAATACGTAAGCACAACTTCATTTAGCAACGTATATTTGTCAACAATAGGTTGTCTTCACCAAATTTTATATTTTAAATGTTTTAACCTATTGAAATTTTAATTTTTTGAAATATAATAAGTTTGTAAGTATTTTATACGCAAAATAACAAAACGCAATAACTGGACTATAAAATAAAGCATATTCCCTTTGCTTTTCCTTGATCACGATTAAGAAAGGATATAAGAAAATGTTTCAGCACACTATCAAATCTCCATCTTAACTGAAGGAAATATAATCAGGACGAGGAAAAACTAAATTAATGCAATGCTTTTTGCATACTCAGAGCAGTTGAAAAAGTATAATTGCATATTGGGGAGAATTTATAAGGATATTTTATGCATCAGCGGATGAGGATGCAGATGTTGTAAATAGACATCTGCGGATGCGGATGTGCACCATTAACAGATTTTTATCGATCTACTATTATCCCTATTTTTGATTAATCAGGAAAATGTGATGGATTAAGTAAATGTGAAGTCAGTAAATGAAACTGAGACCAAATACTGTAATAAATTAACGAGTTTTAGCCACACTTTGACTGCCAAGTGTGTTACCAGGATGCGGGACGAGGACCCAACTCGTTATACATCCCACTAACCACTTTCCCCAACCTCCGCCCGTTTGGAAGTGTTCACTAGTCGCTACTCAATTAGTACTCTTTTATCTTGTTCTTTATATCTGAATTCAATGATTGGAAGGTTGTACTTCAAAAATAGAAGTTTTTCTGCTTTGTCTTCTGTCAGCCTATTTCTCTTTTCATTGTAGATTGTTCAAACCCCACTAAATGTTCGCTAGGAACACTAGTGGGAGACATGCTAGATAAGTTTTAGCTAATTTGCTCAAACTTGGATACACATTTTGCTGCGACTTCCACGAAGCTAAGGAATCATCTTCTTTCCCAATCGTTTTCTCTTCGTGATACTGTGCTATCAGTTTAGCTGAGTTCTTGGTTGAATCAGTTTCTGTCTCATCATCATTACTCGAAGCCAGTAGTGCATTCATTGATTCCATGATTGAGATGGATTTGCTTGTTGAAGCTTTTGTCTCAGTTGGTTCAATCAGTGTTTTTTTTACCGGTGGTTCACAGGACGTCTCCTATGATTTTTGTGTCTCATCCAGTTCATCGCAGAGACTGCCCAGTGTTCCCTGAACACGATTTATGACATATGAAGAAGAAAAGAATTTCGCTTTCTACTTCGGATCTAGATAGGTTGCCAAGGCATACATGTCGTTGGTTTCCAGGCCATCGAATCTCCTTGATAACTCTAATCGCATTGTCTCTTTCGTTGTTTTAATTCCACGAGCTTCCTCAGCACTTCGGGTTGTAACACATTTTTCAGTGAAATGATGGAGTAAGACATCCGCATAGCTAAGTGCGGATGCGGATGGAAAATATGTGCGGATGCGGATGTGGATGTCACATACATCACTAATATATATATATATATATATATATAACACACACACACACACACGAGGGCCACTCAATATATTTTGCCTCACCCTTTTTTTTCTTTCCAAGTTTCCTTGTAAGTTCCAGAAATTTTGTACACAAGTAGTTACATACCTTTTTTACAAGTTTTTATTTTTCCACATAGTCTCCATCCTTTTCTACGACTTTCCTCCACAAGGGCCTTTATTCTTTGCTGGTACGAGCTCCTTCCAAAGATAAATGTGTTTCTGAAGGCACGCAGTAAGCAATACGACCATCTCAATGACCAATCTTGGTTGATGGACTTAGCATTTCTGGCAGATTTAACCTTAAAACTAAACGAACTGATTTTATTTTATAACTTAAGGGTATATATAAACATATTTCTGAAATGATAAGTTCAATAAAGGTTTTCAAAGGCAAACTGAGCTTATGGAAAACACAATGTCGAAAAAACATCTCTCCATCATTTTCCATGTTTAAAGGAAATTGTTCATAATGTCAGTGCCAGTATGTTTGAGATAACCTTTGCTGAGCTCCCTCGAAAAGCTTCAGCAAAAATTCGGTCAAAGATTTCAGAATTTAAAAAAAAAATTGAACCAGTGGTTACACTTTTAGTAAATCCCTTCAATACGGTTGACAATTCTAAAACCGCAGAGCTACAATTGCGGATTTGTTTCAGACTGAAGTTGGTGAACTTGAACTCGAAATTATTATAAATATGCAAAGTGATTTAGTTTTGAAATCGACTGCAAAGAATAAAAACTTTTGGAATCTTATTAACAAAAACAAAGTATCCACCATCTCACATCGCGATGCTTGTCTGCGAGTTGCCACCTCCATACAGCCCCGATAACAGTATGTTAACAGAGAAGTTGCAATGCCAAGTATTTCACGAATAAGAAGAGACTCGTGTTGTACTTAAGTTAAAATGAGTTAATTTTATAGTAAACCACACATTTATCCTCTTCTTTACTATTTCCACACATTTCACAAATATTTATTAATAATTATACTTCTATTTCTTTGTTATGTTTACGAACGCTCTTAGATTCATGGTGCCCGCTAAATGAACCATCTCTCTCATAGTAGCTCGCCACTCCACAAAAGGTGAGGACGCCTTCTCTAAAGTTTAACCTTATGAGAGCGTTAATTACAATTTTTAAATACTAAAACAAAAATAGACTAAAAACTCTTCTCGAAATAACGTCTGGAAAGATTTTGTTCGAAGTAATTTTATCCGCTACAAAACTTCTTCGTGAATGAGAATATACTGTAGGTGTAGCCATTTTGGTTTTTGGTTGGGTTGGGTAAAGATAGTTTAAATTAGGTTATAGTATAGATCAAATGTAGTTAGGTTAGATTAGATCATTTTATGTTTCGTCACCATTGTTAGTGCAAATCCAAACACTTTCAAAGCGAAATTTTGCAATCGAGGAAACGTTTTTAACATCTCGAGAAATTTCAAAGGCCATAGCGACAGTTTTACTCAGATTTAATCGTATTTCATCGGATTTCACTCATCACGGTGACCATATAAAAACGGAGTTTGGCAACATCCGGTTGCAACTAAAATATAAGCTCTAATACAAATTATCTTTTCTCTACGCAATTTGGAGTGGAGTGAAATTTTTTTTTAATTATTTTCAAAATGCCTGAGTATGGGAAAGATGCGTATTGGAAAAAGCATCAATGTGCTAAAAAAATTATCCTCCTATTATTAACCCTTTAACGCCGGAATTGTTTGTAGGGTTAAGTTAGGAATGCATGTATTTGAAAGGTCGTCCTTTTAGGGTTAAATTTAAGATGTGCACACCGAGTTCAAAGTTTTAGAAATATAACAAATATTAATTGCAAAAAAACTTCACTTTTTTCTACGTGAAAGTCACAATATGATAATAAAAACCCACTCTAATAGACAGAGTTTATTTCCACAACAGTTTCGATGCCCACTGGCATCCTCTTCGGGTGGATATAGAAAAACGAAACTGTTGTGGAAATAAACTCTGTCTATTAGAGTGGATTTTTATTATCATATAACATATATTGTTGAATTTCACCATTCGCTTAATGTGACATTTCAATCATATTCCAGAAAGCCTGATGCAAATTTCCTTCTAGAATGTTTGTTACTATGAGTATATTTGGCTCAAAATATTGAAAATTTCTGAAGTTATTTATATAACACAATTCTAGATTGAAATGCCATGCCTAAAAACACTCTTTTTAAGTATGCCATTTATTGCATAGTTATTATAATACCTAGCAGGCTAGCTCCCCATAGTTTTTGCGGCTCTTCGCAGATTTGAATTTCAAAAGCTCAATAACTTATGATAATTCAAATCACCCAGAACTCACCACGAGGAGGTAGCTGCATATCGAGTTCCACCCATGCCCACCCAACCACCCTCCCATAGGCAGAGAGTTTTTCTTTATTTCGTCTGGTACTCTTGTTTGGAGTTGAAGTATGGCATAATAGCACGCGATTCGAGTCGAGACCTTATGAAGCCATCTCGGTCCTCATTGCAGGACTAACAGTCATGGGATTGTCATCAGAAAAAATGGGGTCCACTTCATAACCAGTACCTTGATCTTTTTACATTGTTCCATATATTTTTCTGTCCGAATCCGATCGGCCAGCTTTCTCTTTATTATAATAAAACCCACTCTAATAGACAGTTTATTTCCACACAGTTTCGATGCCCACTAGCAAGAGGATGCTAGTGGGCATCGAAACTGTTGTGGAAATAAACTCTGTCTATTAGAGTGGGTTTTTATTATCATATTGTGACTTTCACGTAGAAAAAGTTAAGTTTTTTTGCATTTCTCTTTATTGTTTTAGTCATTTGATATGTTGCCTTTTTGTCGACGCCAGCTATCATCATTTTCTTTCAGTTCGTTGGGCTGTTAGAAAGTCACTCTCATCTAGAGGCACCTTTTGCTGCTTTTTTCAAAGACATTCACTGAAGCACTTACATTTGCAAGCTACAACATCAAATAGCTTAGGTCGGCTCTCATTTACGAAAGTCTTGACACGTGCTACATATGAAGCACTGCTTTTTCGATCCTTTGGCTGTTCCATCAACTTTCGGAACTTTCCATTACATTCTTTGATAACTTCAACTATTATTTGGTGTGAAATATGGGGAATTGAAGCTTTAGCCCAAATATCTTCAGTTTTAAGTGCAACTACATTGACAATAATATTAAAAACAAATTTTTCAGCTCTTTCACTCTTCATTTTATTATTCAGAAAAAGGCAGTACTTCAGCCATCATAAAAGGTTGGCAACATTGTTTCACTAAGTTCAGCAGGAGCTCCTAGTACTGGACAATTATAGTCACTTCTTGTTTTTGTTGCCATTTTGTTGGTCAAACAGCTATTCTCTGTTCCACTGTCTGATCTAAAAGAATAGAGAAGAATGTAAGACTCTTTAGTATGTCCCTTATTAAATATCAATGAGAAATCAACTAAAAATAATCACGATATAGAGAGCGCAAAGAAAGGATGAAATCGGGAACAACAACAGCGTGTAAGCATTTAGTAATGGACTAGCAGAAACTGACACCTGGTACTACACTAGCAGCTGTAAAACGCTTTCTTCCACTAACAAATTCAACAGAGATGGTCGTTAATACTTTTAAATGCATTTAAATACCAAATACTGGCGAGGATTGTAATTAAATACAAGATACATTACACCTAAAAGGAATGTAATTAAATACTAAATAAATTACCGTGAAAATGTATTTAAATAAATTTCGAAATACATTATGTTAGATAATTTTAATTTACATGATCGTTACAAAACATGGTTACATTATAGCCTTTAAACTTACAAAATAAAAGTTACAAAATAGAACAACATTTTATTGATGATCTTTCACTCCAAAAGTGGAATTTTTTAATAAAAAATAAAAAATTCTTTTGTAATAACTGAAGAGATAAATAAAAAAATAAGCGTCTTCTGGCCCTGATGCTATACATCCCCGAGTACTGAAGGAATTAGCCATAACTATCTATAACACAACATTCAGAACAGGCAACCAAAATTGTGGATTATATGCTATTTTTAGGAAATATTAAAACAAGTGTAGCCATATTAGATATAATCTTAGGGGTATAATTCCTTTGCACAATCATCATTTTACCGATACACGTCATTCTTGCCCTCATGCTCCCTGAAATTTGGCCGAAATTTTACATGTACTTATATGATAATATTCGAGCATTTTCGCTATTCTCTTGAAATTTTGAGGTCAGTGTGCACATCTTAAATTTAATAGCAGGAGGATCACTTTTTAGCACATTGATGCTTTCCCTAATACGCATCTTTTCCAGGCATTTTGAAAATAAAAAATTAAAGCTGGAGGCTCTGATCTTCAGGTGATCCAAAAAATGTTTTCACTCCATCCTAATATGCATTGTACAAACATTATAATCTTATTTTAAAACATATATAAACTATATTTTATATAAAAACTTGGAGCAAGTGTAGTTTACGCCCCCCTGACGCAAAAGGGGACACAAAACTACACTAGGTGAAAGTTGGGGAACGTAAATAAACTACACTAGGATCTTTAGGAGACATTTTTTAAATGAATCCATCAAATAAAATGTTAAAACTAACGAAAATATTACGGCGCACCTAAAGCAGAATCACCCCCTGTGTAATTTCTTTATTTATGGTCAGATTTTTATGAAATTTGCAATATAGACGTTTTCAAGGAGCTATTGAAGAATAGGGACCCCAGCCTTCTTTAGTTAGGCTTATAAAGCTAACTAACGAAAATATCACGACCTAACCTAACCAATCGTTAGGTTAACTGTACGTCCTTGATGAATGGTTAGGTTACGTCATGATATTTTCGTTAGTTAGCCTTATAAAGCTAACTAAAGAAGACTGGGGTCCCTATTCTTCAATAGCTCCGTTTTCAAGGCGGACATCGGAATAACATTGAAGGCCCGGTTAGTACAGGGTGTCCCAGAATTAACTATCTATTTCAATGAAATCGGACAAATTTTTTAAAAACACTTTTATTTATGTTTATCATGTTTAATATGTGTTAAAAATGTATAAATTTCTAAATTTTTTTCATAATTTTATTTTCATAATTTTTTCATTATCTGGTCCAATGAAAGACCGTCTGAAGTCATAGAATGGCAAAGAGACTCTCCAAAAGTTAACGTGTGGCTTGGAATGACCAAATCCAAAATTTATGGTGCTCCATCTTGTTGAAACACAACATTATCAAGAATGCCATCATCAAGAAGCTGTGGTTCGAGAAACTGCTGAAGCATATCAAGGTAGACGGTACCTGTTACAGTTGCTTCCGCAAAGAAGAATGGGCCATAAATTTTGGATTTGGTCATTCCAAGCCACACGTTAACTTTTGGAGAGTCTCTTTGCCATTCTATGACTTCAGACGGTCTTTCATTGGACCAGATAATGAAAAAATTATGAAAATAAAATTATGAATTTTTTTTAGAAATTTATACATTTTTAACACATATTAAACATGATAAACATAAATAAAAGTGTTTTTAAAAAATTTGTCAGATTTCATTGAAATAGATAGTTAATTCTGGGACACCCTGTATTTGAAAAAAACTATATTGAAAATTTCATAAAAATCTGACCATAAATTAAGAAATTACACAGGGGGTGCTTTTGCTTTAGGTGCGCCAATATTACGACTTAATCTTTATTATTAATTAATAATTAATTATAATACATTCTTTTCAATTTACAATGACACGAATAATTGTGAAGCTCGACTATTTATTTTATTTAATTTGGCCCTTAAGCTTTAGGCTTTACTGGGCTCTTATTAAAAATAAACAGCTAGTTGTTATTAATTAATAATAATAAATAAATAAATAAGTAAATAAGTATTATTAATAGTTAAAACATGTATTAATCTTAAATTATCACTACTGACATGGCAAATACAAGGTCACCATTGAAGGCACTATAACAATACCATACAAAGAAACCAATATTATACATGAGAGATAAGAACTGAACAATCCCAAGAAATGTGTTTTTAATACTAGATTACACACGAGAAATATAATTAGTAAACAATATTAATGGACATTAATCCTAGATTTTTGTTAGTATGCCATTATTAATCGGGATTTCAACTTGGTTTTAAACAAATTTACATTCACAATATATTTTATATCGGCATGCAAGTCATTCCATAGTTTCAATCCAATGAAAATGGGTAGTTTTTGAGATGAAGACAATCTAAATTGAGGTAGGCCTACAACAAGCTTTGATTTATTTCTGGTCTGATACGAGTGGATTTCTTGAGTTACAAAATATCTATTTACCCATTGTAAATTAATGATTTTGTTCTTACACTTGTAAATAAAAATAGGTTATATCATTGAGCTTTAGTAGGTTTAGCTCTTTAAATAATGCACTTGAGTGATCAAGGAAATCAGCATCAGATAATAACCTTATTGCTCGTTTTTGGATGACGAAGATACCATTTAATGCGTTGTTAGAGGAGTTTCCCCAAACAAGGGTGCAGTACGTTATATAAGGAAGAACAAGAGTATGATAAAGAGTCAATAAAACTTGTTTAGGGACTACATTTCTAAGTTTAAACATTATAGCAACGCTCCTTGAAATCTTTTTCGCGATATAATTTACATGATCACTCCATTGGAAATTCTTATCTAGCATTACACCAAGAAATTTTGTTACAGTACACTCCTTTATGGCGATTTCATTAAAGTTAAGTTCATCAAGATATACAGTTCTTTTATTAGTAAAAATCATGAAATTTGTTTTACTGGTATTTAGGAAGAGTTTAAATGCAAAAACTTCACTTTTCTACGTGAAGGTCAAAATATGATAATAAAAACCCACTCTAATAGACAGAGTTTATTTCCACAACAGTTTCGATGCCCACTGGCATCCTCTTCGGGTGGATACAGAAAAACGAATGCTGTATCCACCCGAAGAGGATGCCAGTGGGCATCGAAACTGTTGTGGAAATAAACTCTGTCTATTAGAGTGGGTTTTTATTAGGAAGAGTTTATTGGTGGTCAACAATTTCATTACACTGATGAATTCTGAATTAAATATATTCTTAGCTGTATTAACATATTTGCAAGAAAAAGACAGTTGTATCATCTGCAAACATTATGAAATTCAGTATATCAGATGAAGGTGGAAGCTCATTTATATATAGTAAAAATAACAGTGGACCCAGAACCGAGTCTATCCTAACCAATCGTCAATATATATATATATATATATATATATATATATATATATCGTGGCCGGTCGATTCGCCGACGGACGTTTTGCCGACAGACATTTTGCCGACGGACGTTTCGCCGAACGGACGATTCGCCGATGGCTGTTTGGCCGAACGGACGATTCGCCGAACGGACGATTCGCCGAATGGACTGTCATTAATATTTCTATGACAAAATACACACGTTGCCTATCTTAACCTGGACACTCAATTCAAAAGACAAGAGTGTTTTAGCACTTGATGAACTTATTTTTATATTATATTACATTTCATTTGGAAGACATGAACCCACTTGGGTGAAGGGGTCTGTCAAGTTTATTCAAGGTTATTCAGTTGAACTCCAACTCTAAATTCCATAACTCTTTATTCGGAGCTATTGAAGAATAGGGACCCCAGCCTTCTTTAGTTAGGCTTATGAGGCTAACTAACGAAAATATCACAACCTAACCTAACCAATCGTTAGGTTAACTGTACGCCCTTGACGATTGGTTAGGTTAGGTCATGATATTTTCGTAAGTTAGCCTTATAAAGCTAACTAAAGAAGGCTGGGGTCCCTATTCTTCAATAGCTCCGAATAAAGAGTTATGGAATTTAGATTTGGAGTTCAACTGAATAACCTTGAATAAACTTGATAGACCCCTTCACCCAAGTGGGTTCATGTCTTCCAAATGAAATGTAATATAATATCAAAATAAGTTCATCAAGTGCTAAAACACTCTTGTCTTTTGAATTGAGTGTCCAGGTTAAGATAGGCAACGTGTGTATTTTGTCATAGAAATATTAATGACAGTCCATTCGGCGAATCGTCCGTTCGGCGAATCGTCCGTTCGGCCAAACAGCCATTGGCGAATCGTCCGTTCGGCGAAACGTCCGTCGGCAAAATGTCTGTCGGCAAAACGTCCGTCGGCGAATCGACCGGGTACCATATATATATATATATATATATATATATATATAAAATGACGATTGATTAGGTTAAGTCGTAATATTTTCGTTAGTTTTAACGTTTTATTTGATTAGGTATACGCGGACAAAGTTGGGGAACGCAAACTACACTAGGATAATGTAGGGGAACGTAAACTACACTAGGATGATGTAGGGGAACGTAAACTACACTAGGCATCACAGGGGGACGTAAACTACACTTACTCCAAAAACTTTCATGCATAGTGAAATATAAAAGTATGTCATTAACTCATAATCCATTATCTTAAAGTGGTTTAATTTAGTATTTACGAAGAGAAATTGATTTTACAGTATGCTTACAATACCTTTGAAACTCATTATCATTTTTGAACACATTAATCAACTTTAAGGATTTAATATTAAACTTTCCTTCAAAAACATAGGTTAGGCTAGGCTACGCTAGGTTAGGTTAGTTTAAATTAGTTTAACTTACAGAGGGTTGACAAAAGTACATAAATAGACACCATGATGATTGTCCTCAAGAACAAATGGCAAAGGTCATCATCATCATCATCAATGGAATGCCAGAACGTGTGTCACCTTTACAAACTGGAAAGAGGAAGAAAGGAACACAATTCTAAATATAAACGACGGTGTCTATTTATTTTTGTCAACTCTCTGTAGTTTTTTTTTTTTTTTTTTACGTGTTGATGTTATCTGAGAGTGAATCTTAAACAAGAAATGGGCAGCGTACTTTCATTTGGCTTTTACTTAACATAACATTCGGTTCTCGAAGCTTGAAAGTGATTATCAAAGGTATTTTGTATTAACATTTCAAAAGTTCATTAAATATTATTACATAATTGAATACAATTTGAACAATATAAGAATAGAGAGAGAGAGAGAGAGAGAGAGAGAGAGAGAGAGAGAGAGAGAGATGAAAAATTTTTGCACTTTGGAATCCCGCTTGAGGTTGGAGGCTCGTTATAAGAGTGTTGTTTGACTGGTTACGCGTTCTGATTGGTCAGTTTGGAGTCACGTGAGTTACGTAATGAAAAGGGTTTCAAAATTTTTTTTTTTTAATTAAGAAAGACAATTAAAGTATTTAAAATAATGGAACTACATAAATATTTATAATTATGTTTTATTATTATTTAACAAAATTAATGGCTGTTTTTAATTTAGAATTAATCCCATAGAAAATTTATTTGAAAAACTATTTTCTAAAAATGTATAGTTTGCTTTAAAAAGACGATTCTTTATTAAGTATCTTGGAAACTTTCTGATCTTAGAAACATAGATAGACCACTTTAGGCATAAGTGTGGTTGTGACGTTAGAAGTACAGTACTTGTTCAGCCGTACTCTTCTGATGAGGGCCAGAAACCGGCCCAACGCTGAAGCCAAACTAATACGGCTAACTCCTAGATTATTATTAAAACCCAGCACTATCGGGAGTCGAACCCCGACTTCAGTGTCTTCGCTTACAGCAGCGTTTCCTAGGGTGGCGCAATACTCAAAATAAAACCTTCTAAATTAGAACTTATAACTTCTTTTTGAAGGTTCATTCTAAGGGAACTTTTTCTTTCTTTTGGGTATCAAAACTTCTTGTTGGATGATATTAATAACTCCTTTTAATGATACATAACTTCTTTAGATAGAAGAAATTGTCTTTAAATCATCTTTTTTTAGTGATTTGAAACAGAAGATAATATTTCTATGCACAGAAGAAGGTTGAGGGAAGTCTTTGTTTTTTTGTGAAGATCTGCTGAAGTGGGGTTCGAGGAGGTTAGTAACGTAACTACTGAACCTTTTAACAGTATTTAGAAACGCGGCACGATTAGGTGACAGAACTGTAGTAAATATTTCCACAATTTTTGTACATTGAAGTACGTGTAAAAATTGTTTAAAGAACATGCTATGTTTTAAACATTGATAAATTAAACCTTCATTGATAATGCTATCCCACACTGATTATGGTACCAATAAATTACACTCCATAAATGTCATTTGCAGTTGAAGTAAGGGGGTCGTGAAGGATTTACTTCAGTTTGAAAGGGGGAGGGGGGGGGGGAGAAATTTAGAAAATACTGGCTGATAGGTAAACGGTGTTACCCAATAAGATACGGGCGTTGGCTTCTGAAATGTAGGTCTCGAACTGTTACGTATTTGGAGAATAATACCATTTTATTCAACGATATTTGATTACAACATTGGTTTATGGTTACCAGTTACCATAATACTGAAGAAAAAAGCGTTCGAGAACTTCTGCATGAAGCAGTTCAAATACTTTCATTCTTCATTGTTTTACATATTTAAACGCTTTCAATGATTTCATAGATTCAAAATTTTAAATTCAGTATATATATATATATTTAGGGGGACCCGGAGGGGGGGGGTATTTATAAAGAATTGAGAGCTTATTTTATTATTCCCTATAAAATTATTTAGAAATGTCAAACGTCAAAGACCCCTGCCTTTTTTCATTGAAGTATCAGCAATACAAAGATTATTATATAAATCTCTCTCTCTCTCTCTCTCTCTCTCTCTCTCTCTCTCTCTCTCTCTCTCTCTCTCTCTCTCTCTCTCTCTCTCTATATATATATATATATATATATATATATATATATATATATATATATATATATATATATATCAATAGATTGAGGTAAAAGTTATGTACATTTTGGAAGTGTGAACTGCATATTTTTGAAGTTATTGATGTTCAAATCTCACGGCGTTTTTTTTGGGCCACCCGATATATATATATATATATATGAACAGAAAAAACGAACATCAAAGAAGAGTGCCAATTTTTTAGACGCAGCCAACACATTTCAGCTGCTAAATACTATCCAGCAACAACAAAACCAGCTGACAAATATAGGAATCCGAGAGCCGGACAGAAGTCGAACAAAGGCACTTCATGCGTTATCGGGACAACAGGTACCGACAAAGATAAAAAAAGGTAAATTCTCGGAGGACCACAAGGCAACGAAACCGGCACGGCACCCCCATTGGAAAACAAATCGGAACCACCTGTATGCGAAAACGAAAGAGAAAAAATAAAAATAATCCCAGCCAACATTCAGGGCCTTAAATCAAGCCATTCCACGAACAAAGTTTTATACCTGAAAGGACTTATGCAAGAAGCCGGAGCAGACTTTGCATGCCTCACGGAAACTCATCTAAAGGACTGCCGGGCGAACTGTGAAAATTGTGAGTCCTGTATTGACAAAAAAAGAAATACAAATTGACAACTATAACATCCTTCGAGCCGACAGAACAGTGAGACGTAAAGGAGGATGTGCTATTTACACACGCGAAAGGCACATAGCAGAAATAGAGGTCTTTTCCGTTTGACTGCCGCCATTGAAACATACCCGAAAATATCACGACTTAACCTAACCAATTATCAAGGGCGTACAGTTGATCTATTATTAATTATAACATTGTTTGTTTCTGGAATAGTATTTACTATTTACTAATAGATCAACTGTACGCCCTTGATAATTGGTTAGGTTAAGTCGTGATATTTTCGGGTATGTTTCAATGGCTAGGGTCAAACGGAAAAGATCCGAAATAGAATTTATGTTAACGCAAGAAATAACAGAAAACACAAGAAAAAACAACTGCCTAGATTTGGTATTCATAAACAACAGTAATCTAATTGATAATGTAGAAATATCACCCAACTATGATATCGGACCACAACATCATTGAAATAACAACTAATATAAAGGCAACAGGAAAGGAAAGAACACGCACAACAGAAAGAAGCAAATTCGAAATTTTTAATTTTCACTCCAAAGCTATAAACTGGGAAGATGTGACATCCAGCATGGAAGTAATAGATTGGAAAACCATTTTCGAGGCCAAGACAACGGAAGAGATGCTAATGACGTTAGAGGAGAAGACGTTAGAAATTGTGGAAAAACATGTCCCAAAGATACAACAAAGAGGAAAGAGAAGCAGGTTCGAAAGACAAAAGAGGGCATTGTTCCGAAAGAGAAAAAGAGTGACTGCAAAATTAAATAATTGTAAAGATAACATCAGAAAAATATTAAATGATAAACTGCAAAGTATCGATGTCGTCATACAGGAACTAATCGAGAAGCATACAGAAAAAGAAGAAGACGGCGCTATAGAAGCGATAAAGGCTAACTCAAAGTACTTCTATAATTTCGCAAAAGGAAAGTCGAAAAACCATGCGACTATCGGACCTTTAAAAAATGAGAACAGTGCTTTATCTGATGATCTAAAAGAAGTATCTGAAATATTAAGAGCTCAGTACGAATCATCTTTCAGTATCCCAAAAATTGACAAATTGATATGCGATAGAAACGCGTTCTTTGAAGAAGAACCACAAGGGGAAAGTATAACGGATTTCGACTTTACGACGGATGATATTACACAAGCCATAGGGAAACTAAAAACACATTCAGCGGCAGGACCGGACAAATGGAATGCCACACTGATCAAAAACTGCAAGAATGCAATCGCTGAGCCCCGATACTGGATATGGAGACGATCACGAGACACGGGAGAAATACCGGGCATCCTGAAGAGCGCAAACATAGTTCCAATATATGAAGGAGGAGATCGATCTGAGGCCAAAAACTATAGGCCAGTGTCGCTTACATCTCATCTCACTAAAATATTTAAATATTTGAAAGAATAGTTAGACAGAAAATCTATGACTTTTTGGAAACTCAGAAAAAATTCAATGATAACCAACACTGGTTTCGGTCAGGCAGATCATGCCTATCACAACTAATGGAACACTACAACAACATTATTGATGCACTTGAAAGTAATGAAAACTATGATGTACTATACACAGACTTTGCTAAAGCGCTCGACAAGTGTGACCATGGAATCATAATACATAAACTGAAATATATGGGAATAACAGGAAAAGTAGGGAAATGGATATATAATTTCCTTACTGAGCGGCGGCAAGTCGTTACAGTACAAGGAATATCTTCATCAGAATCAGAGGTCCTCAGCTCAGTACCACAAGGAACAGTATTAGCTCCACTACTCTTCATAATCATGCTAACTGACATAGATTGACGTTACCAGAGACAGCACAGTAACATCCTTTGCGGATGACACAAAGATCAGTAGAAAAATAAGAAACCCAGAAGATATAGGATCTCTACAAACCGACATAAACAGAATCTACAAGTGGACGGGAGACAACAATATGAAGTTTAACACCGAGAAATTTCAGCTATTACGATACGGAAAAAGAGAAGACCTAAAATCCATGGAATATTATACCTCAAATGGACAGGAAATTCAGAGAAATTCAGCAAAAGATTTAGGGGTTGTAATGACAGATGATACGAAATTTGAAACACAAAATAAGATAGCAGTAAACAGAGCAAAGAGAATAATGGGACAGATATTGAGTACCTTTAAACGAAGGGATAGGAATGTAATGATTCCTCTACTGAAAACCCTGATAATACCCAAATTGGAATACTGCTCGGTCCTAACATCCCCATATAAAAAAGAAGACATTATACAGCTGGAAGGGATCCAGAGAAGCTTCACAGCCAAGATCATTGGGTGCAAAGGACTAAATTACTGGGAAAGGTTACGCGAACTAGACCTATATTCACTGGAAAGGAGAAGAGAGAGATACACCATTATTTACACTTGGGAAAATAATGGAGAAACTAGTCCCTAATCTTACTCTGAACCCTATAACTCCCCAAATAACGGTGGAAGGTAGAAATGGTAGACTGTGTCATATTCCCAAATTGAAGGCGAGAGAGGGGACATCCTTAACCCTGAAAGAAAATAGTTTTGTAGTGAGAGGACCAAAACTGTTTAATCAGTTGCCCAAAGACCTAAGAAACACGAAGGGAGTTGCAGTGGACATCTTCAAAAGAAGACTAGACGCCTGGCTCAGAACAATTCCCGGTGAGCCGGGCGTACCTGGTGAGGTGGAGAGCGCAAGAAACCAACTCACTACTTCACCAGGCCAACTCGAGAGGAGGGGCGACAAGCTTGACCTTCGCGAAATGAGGAATCATCGCGCGAAACCTTTGTAAGGTTGTAAGGTAAGGTAACGTTATATATATATATATATATATATATATATATATATATATATATATATATATATAATGAATATGTTCTCTATTCAAACGGACAAAAGGAGAAGGTTTGTACAAGAACCATTCGTGTTCGGTTTATTACAGTATATAAAAAATTACAGTATATAAAAATTACAGTATATAAAAATTAAGACCGAAAATAAAATATAAAAGTGTTTAATTTTTTTTAATTAATTTATAATGATCATCATTACAGTCTTTTTCAGTTAAATTTCATTTAATAATTATTTTATAATAAGATACCTCCCAAAATTGCAATGACATTTACTTACTGCCATTTCGTGTTTCGGATATCATTCTCAATCGTCTTGGTCCACATTTTCACCATTCTTCGTATATTTTTAGTTGTTTTTTTTTTGTACAGTATACAAGGTGATCCCCCAAAAAAAGTGTTCAACAAATTATTTCTGTAAAGTTATTTCTGGGAACCCTTTTTGTTTTGGTTGTGGATCATCTTTCATTTTCCGGATGTATTTTTCGCTGTTTTCAGTTAAAATAATTCTACGGATGTACGCAATACAATTCCCCCAAAATTCGCGTCTATCTTTAAATGTCACCAAATTTTTTTATCAGTTAATCCATCACTTTTGTGAGACGAATTCCATCTCGTAGTTGAGCGTTCCATTTTTACACATTGGACGGAACGAATTATTACTGAACTGGTGGTACCAATTCAGAGCTTGTATTCTCTTTCTATTCACCCCCAATTAAACGAATAAAGTTAACACTAATGGCAAATAAGTTAAATAAGTAATGTAAGAGCACTTAAATAAGTGAAGTATCCATCATCTTCATGATATATATATATATATATATTATATATATATATCCAGTCGAATGCTAAAATGAATTTTTTTTTTTGGTTTGGATACGAGTCCCTCAATACATTTAACATTTTTTTTTTCCATTTCCTTTCTATTTGGTTAAGACTTGAGAATTACTTTCGACTGCAAACTTGAAGCCACTAAATAAGGAGTTAAATTCTCTTTAATCTTTGTTTTGCAATTACAAATGAGCATCACGTCGACTGAAGAATTTAATTCCTCTTTTTTTTTTCTTTTTTTTTGTGTGTGAAACTTGTGAATTTTCACTTCTTCACTTATAAGTAACTTCTTCTGAAAGTAATTTGAAATAAGAAAAAAAAAATGTTCGCAAATTCTTAAATTTTATCCTCTCTCTTTCTCCGATTTACGGATTTGTTTTGTTTTTTTCTTTCAAAGTTTGCTTCACTTTTTGCGTTTGATTCCATCTGTGTATAATTTCTTTATTCTTCCTTCTTTATTCTTCCTTTCGTAGACTGTCTTCAAACACGTAACGAAACAGTCTGCGTAGATGTTCTCTTAGAAAATAACTTGTTACATAAATAGTTTTTGGGAACACCATTTTCTTTTGGATCACCCTGTAATATTTATTTGTAACGGAATAAAAACACTTTAGATATAATAAATAACGTAAACAATTAAGAGAACGGACAATAATAAATTTCGGTGTGAACGTACGTATATTCACTACTAAAAATTAAGGACGGTTTCCCGCTACAAAATTACGATGTAGCTTTTGTACTATACGACATCGTACGCAGAATCTTACGCTTTTCAACAGAATAAATTTAGTTTATTTTTGAAGGAAAAAGGATAATGACTAATGCGTAAGCTTCGATTTTCCTTATCAATAAAACTTAAAAAACGTCATTGGAAGTGATTTTATTTTGATATCAAAGAAAGAACCACACCGTAATTTGGTGGCAGATGAGATGTCACCTAAATATTAGGAAAGTTTTCCTTTATATTTTTTTTTACAGTTACAAAGATTAATAATGACCTAACGAAAATGTACAAACTCAGATTAATTTGGATAAGAATGAAGCACTTCTATCCTTAGGCTATTAGAGCCAGTTTGAAATTACTGAAGAAAATATTGATTAATGTTTACTATAATCTTAACACTTTTTAGTTAAATTTTCCTAAATAATGATAATGTGGAGATAAACTGATAATTGCTTTATCACAAATCAATTAGGGCTCTGAATCGATCTATCAATTAGTAATTGCGTACTCTATCGGTTCCACAGTTTCTTCACCCCCAGTCAGTTGCTGTCTCTGTATAGGAGTCTAGTCTACCCCTGTATGGAGTACACCATGTGTGGGGTGGCTCAAATAACAAAGCTATACTTGACCGGGTGGAATCAAAGGCTTTTTCGTCTCATCAATTCCCCGCCTCTTACTGACTGTCTTCAATCCCTCTCTCTTCGCCGCAGTGTTGCCTCACTCTCTCTTCACTATCGCTATTATAACGGACACTGCTCTTCTGAACTCTCTAACCGCATGCCTCCTCCTTTAAGAAGAGCACGCAGTACCCGACTTTTGACACATTCTCATTCCTTTTCTGTCCAACTCTCGTTCGAGTTGTAAGCTTTACTTCAGTTTTCGTATTATATATATATATATGTACTAGCGGAGTGACCCGGCGTTGCCAGGGTGGAAGTTGAACGCTTTTGGCTTGTTTCAAGACATTAAAATAAAAAAGCATACACCTCGTTAACTTCGTTGATGTTCCTTGTGTTGGTCTCTCTTCACACGAAGGTCAAGCTGGTGGCCCCGCCTCTAGGCCTGGCTTAGTGGAGGAGCGAGTTGCTTTCTTGCGCTCTCCACCGCACATAGCCAGGTACACCCGGCTCATCTGGTACCGTCCTGAGCCAGGCATCTAGTCTTCTCTTGAAGACTTCAACTTTGACCCCTGTAACTTTTCTGAGGTTTTTTGGAAGCTGGTTAAAAAGTCTTGGGCCCCCTGATAACCAAGCTATTTTCCTTCAGTGTTGAAGAGGTCCCTTGTCAAGGCTTTAATTTGGGAACACTGCACATTCTGCCTGTCCTATTTTCCAGTGTTGTTTGAATGGTAATTGGGTTTAGTTTGAGATTTGGTACCAGTTTTACGATCATTTTCCATACGTGGATTATGGTGTACCTCTCTCTTCTTCTTTCCAGGGAGTACAGATTTAGTTTACGTAGTCTTTCCCAGTAGTTGAGTTCTTTGCAGCAACCAATCTTGGCTGTGAAATGTCTCTGCGTTTCTTCTAGTTTATTAATTTCTTCCTTTTTATATGGGGACGTCAAAACTGAGCAGTATTCAAGTTTTAATATAATCAGTGTTCTCAGCGGGTTGGGTACGATTCGATGTGGCCCAACTCGATGTGGCCGACTTGATGTCAGGACAACTCGATGTGATATCCCTAAGGGATATTTTCGTTAGTTTTAACGAAAATATCACAACTTAACCTAACCAATCGTCAAGGGCGTACAGTTGACCTAACCGGGCATTCAGTTAACCTACATTAAATATATAAAGAAAATGAAATCGACTTGGCTTGATATCGAGTTGTTCTGACAGCGAGTCGGCCACATAAAGTTGGGTCGCATCGAGTCGGCCACGTCGAATTGTCCCTGCCCCTTCTCAGCAGGGGAATCATTACTGTCTTGTCCCTCCTTCTGAACGTTCTTAGTACCTGTCCCGCGACTCTTTTTGCTTTGTTTATTGCTATCTGATTTTGTGTCTCGAATTTGGCATCATCGGTCATTATTACCTCCAAGTCGACCGCTTTCATGCTTCTCTGAATTTCCTGTCTATCTGGAGCATAATATACAGTCTGTTCAAGTTCCTCATTTCTACCATATCTCAAGAACTGAAATTTCTCGGTGTTAAATGTCATATTGTTGTTTTCTGACCATGTGTATATTTTGCTCGTGTCCCTCTGCAAGGGCTCCACTTCATTTGCATCGCTGATTTTTCTGCTGATCTTCGTATCGTCCGCAGAGGATGTTACTATACTGTTGCTGTTTACTCCACTCGTCTCCACTGTCTATGTCTGTTAGCATGATAATGCTAATGCCGCTAATTAACTCTTGCGAATCATGTGTTAATCTTTTTATTTTTCTGTCCCGCTGTACATAGGTATATATTTTTGTAATCTCGTCTTCTCCCTTCATTCCCTGACGAGGTGTACTTCTGAATACACGAAAGGTCTTGGAATCAGTTTTCTTTTTCCTTGTGGTTTTGCATCATTCATTCATTTCACGTGTTTAATTGTGAAATTCATCCCATATATATGGGAATAAACTCAGAATGGTTCCCTGAGGTTTTTTATGATACACACAGACCGTGCATGGAACAAGGAACTCTTCTAGGAAAATTAAATCCACTATAGTCGGAATAAGTAATGGTAAATGACAAATACTATAGTTTTTTCTTTTTCATGATGCTAGTCCGACATGGGCAACGGGTCACTCGCAAAGAGGTCCCAAAAATATAGCTTCCCTCACCAGCTATCTGCAAAGCAGATAGGATCCAGCTTTGGGACAGGATCTAGGGTTTAAAGCAGCCTAGCCCAACTATATTTAGAACCTTAATATAAGGTCCGGTGCTAGTGTCTCCGAGCAACTGATACAATGAGCAAACCAACCAACCAACAAAAGACTCTCTGCCTTCACGTCAGATTGAATACATCAAAGAAAAAGGGGTAACTATTATATTTTTTATGATACACACAGACCGTGCATGGAACAAGGAACTCTTCTAGGAAAATTAAATCCTGTCCCAAAGCTGGATCCTATCTGCTTTGCAGATAGCTGGTGAGGGTAGCTATATTTTTGGGACCTCTTTGCGAGTGACCCGTTGCCCACGTCGGTCTAGCATCATGAAAAAGAAAAAACTATAGTATTTGTCATTTACCATTACTTATTCGGACTATAGTGGATTTAATTTTCCTAGAAGAGTTCCTTGTTCCATGCACGGTCTGTGTGTATCATATATATATATATATATATATATATAAAGGGTGTTCCAGAAATCTTGGAGGGGTTTTATTTGGGTATAACTTTTTTGTTTGGGGATCAAATAAAAAAGGTTTGTAACACTTGGAAATATCATTGCAATTTTTATTACAAATTTAATATCTGGTGAAAATCTTCATTTTCATTGGGTAAATCTAAAATCGCATTAGCGTATGTTATCCGACTCTGATCATCTTGTGGTTTAATTTCTTGAGCAATTTGAATTTTGTACGGGTAAAGAAAGATTGATATCCTCTCTTAAAATTCGATGTAAGGAACTTGAAATGTTTAATTCCTGGCTGCGTCGTCGGACTGATGTGGATTTTCCTCAACGCTTTCACGAACCATCTTGACCCGAGTTGAACTTCGGCTTGTCCAAGGATTCCAGGCCATGGTTCGTCTTCCTGACCGTTTCTCATACGAAATTTAGCTACGTACCGTCGAATAGCTCGATCAGAAGGAGCAGAACGTGAGTTGAATTTTAATCGAAAAGCTCTTTGAGCGGCAACGATGGAAGAGTTGTTTGTCAAATAAAGTTCCACAGCAGCCACTCTTTGTTGCACTGTCCTGGATTCCATTTTCATTAATCGCAGCAAGGGTACTTTAATTGGAAAGGAAAAATAAATAAATTAATCGTAAAGGAAAAAAGTTATAGCCAAATAAAACCCCTCCAAGACTTCTGAGACACCCAATATATATATATATATATATATATATATATATATATATATAATATTTAGGAGAAATCCAATGACAAGGAGGAATGTAAATGCCATGAAAAGTCTTCTTTAATGCGCAACGTTTCGAGCAATACGCTCATCATCAGGCTAGATAATAACAATATGAAATTAGAATCAATAAATAAATGTGAACAAGACAAAATAATTTCTATAAAAAGACTAAAAGAAGAGGGTTAAATTCAAAGTTATAAAAATTTACATATAAAATTACAAGAATTTTAAAAGCTATTTTTAAATTACATATAGTAAATTTGAAATTAGTACACTGGAATAATTAACACTAATACAATTGAATAATTAACATTACGAACCTTTCAATGCTGGTTCCGAGGCACGAGTAATTTAAAACAAAACAAAACAGGAAACAAGCTATGGGTTGGGCGGTTGGAGTTATAAGTTAGGGGAGGGGGGATTATAAAAAATTGGGGAGGGGGGAGGGGGGTTTATAAAAAATTTAGAGGGACAGCTGAGGAATCTACGTTTAGAGAAGGGGTCAATGTTTTAATATAAAGAGATTCCAAAATTCTAAGTGAGTTAGGACAAGAATTACAACCGAGAATTTTAAAATTATCTAAAGTGACATCAGTTTTACATTTTATACTGTGTTCCCGAATACTGGAGGCTTCTTTTACCAATAATAGTTTTCCTGTTCAATATGTAGATAAACTAATAAGATCTTTCTTAAATGTTTAAGCCCTCAACTTTCCTGTATTTCAGTGCCTAAAGATATAAAATATTTCCTGGTACCTGAAATGGGTCCCATGAATAAAGAATTTAAACTTAAATTTACAAAGTTGTTAAGAAAATTTTTCTATCATACTGATTTTCGCATTATATTTATTAACAAAATGTCTTTAGGTAGCTTTTTCTCAGCGAAGGATCGAACTCCTGATTCGTTGCGTAGCGGTGTTGTGTATTTATTTACCTGCCCAAGGTGTCTCCTTGGTACTTACATTGGCAGCACCGTGCGCTCCCTCAGGACTAGATTTTATTCGCATATGGGAATAAGTTGCCGAACAGGTAAAATTTTAAATAAAAAAGAAGCCTCCAGTATTCGGGAACACAGTATAAAATGTAAAACTGATGTCACTTTAGATAATTTTAAAATTCTCGGTTGTAATTCTTGTCCTAACTCACTTAGAATTTTGGAATCTCTTTATATTAAAACATTGACCCCTTCTCTAAACGTGGATTCCTCAGCTGTCCCTCTAAATTTTTTATAAACCCCCCTCCCCCCTCCCCAATTTTTTATAATCCCCCCTCCCCTAACTTATAACTCCAACCGCCCAACCCATAGCTTGTTTCCTGTTTTGTTTGTTTTAAATTACTCGTGCCTCGGAACCAGCATTGAAAGGTTCGTAGTGTTAATTATTCCAGTGTACTAATTTCAAATTTACTATATGTAATTTAAAAATAGCTTTTAAAATTCTTGTAATTTTATATGTAAATTTTTATAACTTTGAATTTAACCCTCTTCTTTTAGTCTTTTTATAGAAATTATTTTGTCTTGTTCACATTTATTTATTGATTCTAATTTCATATTGTTATTATCTAGCCTGATGATGAGCGTATTGCTCGAAACGTTGCGCATTAAAGAAGACTTTTCATGGCATTTACATTCCTCCTTGTCATTGGATTTCTCCTAAATATTAAATTGAAGCTTTGTAGAAGCAAACCGCATGACTGTATATATATATATATATATATATATATATATACAGGGCCGGATCTAGAAGTTGCGAGGCCCTAGGCCTATATATATGAAAATATGGACTTAATTATCGGTACTATACCAGCAATATTAGAATCCCGCATAAACAGAACTATGCCAGTACTTAAAAATTAAACCAAACCAAAATAATCACGCATGGAAATTGTATAAGAAATATAAATAAACCATACAAATAAGTATAAATTATAATATGAATCAAGATTTGTATCGAAAATATAAGACAATGATTTCTAAAATTTATATAATATTATAGGTAATGACTTTCCATAGTATACAAACGTTTTTCATATGTGATGTATAAGAGATGTTGACATTTCATTTTTTATAATAGTGAGCGATCGACTTATCAGGCTAAATATTAATGCTTTAATATTTGGTTCAGATGCTCCTTGAATATTACAGCAATGCTTTTCTACTTTTCTTCGAGCTAAACTCTTCAATTAATTGAGAATAATCTAATGAATTTGTTATATCGTTTTCTATTGATAACATAGCTAATGATTGCAATCTCGCTTGAGACATGGTGGAACGCAAATATGTTTTAATAAGTTTGAGACGCGAGAAACTTCTTTCAGCCGAAGCAACAGTAACTGGGATGGTTAATACTATTCGAAGTGCAACATAAACATTAGGATAAATCTCACTTAGTTGTTTTTGCACTATATAAACAAGGGCATTTCCGAGATCTGTTTTCTCAGGTATAAACCTGCAAAGTACTTTAAGTTCTTCATAGCGTTCTAAATCATTAATATCACTTGAACAGAACGCGCAAAACGGCTTGAGCGAGGCCCCTTTGGCGCGAGGCCCCCTTTGGCGCGAGGCCCTAGGCGATCGCCTATATATATATAAAATGTTTCAGACCAACAAACACCGTAGGATCCACTCATGGCCAGGGTTGCCAGATTTTTTCAGGTCCTTGTAGCAATTTTGTTATAAAAATTAGCATTTTTTTAGCAATATATATATATATATATATATATATATAGCAAAGAACACCAGGAAAAAGGAAAAGAAAACACGAAATCCGAGCGCTTTCGTGATATATTCACATCTTCATGGACAAGAAAGAAATAGACAGAATTTACCAAGTAAAGTTAAATACACAAGCGAAAAAATTCCCCAACAGGCAACTCAATTTAAAAAAACAACAATAAAACAATCTAAAGATTTTTTCCCCAATAGATAACTTAATCTAAAGGCTACTAAATTATTGAATACATAAAAAAAACTATATAAAGGAAATTAGACAATTAACGTACACAAAAAAATTCTAACAGTTATTAGAAATAGTATTTAATTAAAACAGGCAATTAAGTGGCAAGAATCTAAGGAAACAAAAGACATGGTGCAATCGTCTCATCTACTGTAAAAACAATCTAAACATTTTTCCCAGTAGATAACCTGTTCAAAAGTCTACTAAACTATCGAGTACATAAAGACTATATAAAAGAAATAATACAATTAAAATGTACACATAAAAATGTTAACAATTAAAATAATATTTATTTAATTAAAGCAAACAATTAAGTGGCAAGAATGTGGTCAAAATAATGCACCACTTTTTTAACAATGTACGAGTCTAATTTGTAAAGCCCAGGACTAATATTAAGAACAAAATCAGCATTATTCTTGATCACACTCCATTCAATTATATTTCTACTAACAATAGATTTACTAAAACTTAATTTGGAGGCATTTTTCCAGTCAATGGGATGATTAGTATCTCTTACGTGAATGAAAATGGCGTTAGATTCCTGGCCGGTTCTTATACCGTATTTAAGCTGCTTAATACGTAACTCTAGGGTCTTGCTAGTTTGACCAATGTAAAATTTATTACATATTGTGCATGGAATTTTATATACACAACCCTGTTCACTTAAAGGGGAATTTTTAATCAATAAATTCTTAATTAAATCTAAATTTCTGAACTCGATATTTACATTAAAAGTCCTCAGCAGTTTCGGCAGATCAAGAAAATTTTCTTTAAATGGTAATGCTAAGACGTTTTTTGTGGTATAAAGAGTCTTGTCTTTTACCTCGTAGAAGGTTTTCTTTGCCATTTTTAAAGATTTATCTATGCGGTTCTTTGGATATTTTAAATCAAACGCAATTTTATATATTTTACTAATTTCATCATCAATGAACTCTGGGCTACAAATTCGTAAGCATCTTAGGAACAAAATAGAAAAAACGGTTCGTTTTACGTTAATGTGGTGAGCCCAATAATAATGTATATAGGAACAATTATTAGTGGGTTTTCTGTAAATATTGTACTTAAACTTTTTCCAGACCGATATATTAAAACATCTAAAAATGGGATCGATGAGTCTTTTTCTATTTCAACTGTAAAATTGATAGAGGGAGTTAAATTATTAAGCTTGGGTAAGAATTCATTGAGATTTAAAGTTTCTGGCGCGAGGCAAACATCATCTACGTATCCAAACCACAGAACGTAATTTGGCAGAAACTTCCTTAATAATTTACTTTAAAAAAACTCCATGGTGGTGAGGGTGGGTTGGGTAGTTAACAAGGGTCAAGGGGATGCCATCTCCATCACCCTTCCCCCCCACTCAATTCTTACAAGTACTTATTTTATACATTTTATATACTAGGGCACTCAATATATTTTGCCCCACCCTTTTTTCTTAGCTAAATAATAGGCCATGAGGCTGAAATGTCTTTTGGGCTGTAAGTTTGAACTTTCTGTGCTTCACATAACTGGATTTTTCCAGTTTGAACCTCCCCTCCTTGTATAAAACCACTTTTAAACGCCCTTGTATAAAACCGCTTTTAAACGCCCTTGTATAAAACCGATGATTAACGCACTTTCGAAAATGGCGTCTGACAGTGATGTGCGTCGTAAACAGAGAGTTGTTATCGAGTTCTTAACCGCAGAGAAGGAAACAGTTGGAAATATTCACAAACGTCTACAAAAGTTTACGGAGATGCTGTTGTTGATCGAAACAGTTGGCTGCTGGTCTAAACGTGTGAGATTATCGGAGAGAGGGAGAGCCAGCCTCGATGATGAGCCACGCAGCGGTCGCCCGGCATCGGCTGTCACATCTCACACTGTGCAACGTGCTAACAGCATCATTCGATCAAATTGGCACGTCACATACAAGGAGCTATCACTGGAGCTAGGAATTAGTAAAGGAAGTGTGAATACGATAATTCAGTAACTGGGATATCAAAAGTGTGTTCACGGTTTGTTCCTCGCCAACTGACTGAAGATCACAAAGCCCAAAGAAAAAAATTGCTTCTGAGTCGTTGGTTCGATACGAGACAGAAGGGGATGACTTCTTTTCACGAATTGTGACTGGAGATCAGACTTGGGTACATCACTTTGAACCTGAAACAAAACACCAATCCATGGAGTGGCATCACGCAGACTCCCCACACAAGAAAAAGTTCAAAATGGCTCCCTCTGCAGGAAAGGTTATGGCCACCATCTTCTGGGACATGAAAGGGGTGATTCTGGTGGACATTATGAAGAAAGGACAAACAACACTAACTCAGAGGCATATATTGCTACCTTACAGATACTCCAGAGACGTATAAAGCGAGTTCGACCGGAGAGAAAACTGGAAGACGTCCTTCTTTTGCATGATAATGCAAAACCACACAACAGTTTGCAAACAAGAGAGGTCATCACAAAAATGCGCTTGACTGTGTTACCCCACCCTCCATACAGCCCGGATCTGGCACCTTCAGACTTCCTTTTGTTTGGGCCAATGAAGGATGCTATTCATGGAAGAAAGTTTCAGAGTGAAGATGAGGTTGTTGAGGAGGTTAAGAGGTGGCTCCAGCTGAACCCAGCAGACTTTTACCAGCAAGGAATAAACGCCCTTGTTTCGAGGAAGAAAAAGCCGTAGAAAAGGATGGAGACTATGTGGAAAAATAAAAACTTGTAAAAAAGGTATGTAACTACTTGTGTACAAAATTTCTGGAACTTACAAGGAAACTTGAAAAGAAAAAAAAAGGTAGGGCAAAATACTGTATATTGAGTGGCCCTCGTATATTAATTTTTTTTATTATTATAATAGTAATATTAGATAATTTAGAATAAAGATATCAGTAACTTGAAACTATTTGGTTATTCTGACTCCGACTATTGTATTAAGTTGGATTAGAGAGGATTTACATTTTACCTTACCTTACCTTTGGTTGGCTTCCGCCCGAATTGTTGATTCTGACGAAGGTCAAGCTTTTCACTCTACCTTAGACCTACAGTTTAACGTGGAGTCCGAACCACGCCCCATCAGCAGCCCAGCGTCTTAACCACTAGGCCACCTAGGGTAACCATTTATCTACCAACCACTTTCTTTTATTGTGTGGAAGGATGAACAGCTGTTTTTTGCTGCGCGCTGGCTGCCGTCGGGTCTCGAACCCGGGGCCGATGGATTCGTAGTCAGCGACGCTAGCCACTACACCACCGAGGCACTTTTATATATATATATATATATTTTAATGTTGATGTTAAAGCCTATTATACAGTTATTAAGAGGGTGTTATTTGATTGTGAGTTAACAAGTGAGATGCAATCCCCTTATCTAGACAACAATGGGGATGATAATTTCATTTTGAGTTAACAAGGGGGATGCCACCCCCTCTCATGCCCCCTCAATTCGAGTCCTGCTTATACACCATTTATTGTTAACAAAAATATTTGCCACTTTTACAGCCTTTTCAAAAGCACTAACTGACAATAAGATATTGCCAGTTTATTCCAAGATGCTGCAAACTGTACAAATTCTCTTTCTTTCACTGATATATTCTTCTTTTTGTAGTTTTTAGTTTAATAAAATATTTTCGTCGGCCACAAAAATTAATTGTTATGACTAAAATGTTAAAAATAAACGGTAATTGTGATAAAAAATTGTGTAAACTTTATTATAATCTATGCGATGGTTTTTACTTACAAAAATATAATTCGATACATCTTATATAAATGTGTAGTTTTGAAATAAATTGCAAATAGTTTACGCTTGAATCGCTTTAAGTCGTTTTCTTTAAAAAGTTAACTTTTAAAGAAAACGGATTAAAGTGATTAAAACGTAAACTATTTGCAATTTATTTTAAAATAATACGGAGAAGCTTTATCAAATTATACTGTTGAAAGTAGAACCACTGTACAGATTATACCGCGTGTGTATAAAGTAACGCAAGTGAAGAGACAAATCCGATTTGAATTATATTAACCCGAGTGAACATGGACAAGTAATATTCATTACATGTACTTTATAACAACTGTAAGGGGTTCCAAAAAACCTTAGCCCCCCCCCCCCCCCCCCCATTTGCAGCTTACATGTTTACTTATATCGAAATAGTTTTTAGTGATTATAAAAATATATAAAATCTTTATTTATTGCAGGTATTGAAATTACTCTAGCTGATAAAGTGATAATATAATCGCTTCTCAATTAATTGGTGATTCGGAGAGGCAACGTGTGATAGATCGCATACGAGCAATAACATTTCGGGAAGCTCGTGATGCTGGAGCCACCTTTATAACACGTTCATGGGTTGCCAAAAAGTTGCGAAGAAGTGAGGACTTCGTCAAAAGAAATTGGAATAAAACTTTGGATGAATGTGAAATGGATACAACCAAATCTGGGCGCCCAAATTTGCCACTCTCTCAGGAAACAAAGGACATCATTGAAAGCAGTACGCGTAAGCGGAAAAACAGCTGTGCTAAACTTTCTAGAGAGATCGAAGTGTTGAGAGGAAAGATCGTTAGTGGTGAGATCATTCGACTGTACCGTCATAGGCAAGGTTTAAAGCCTTGGCATGAACTTCCAAAGCCAAGAAAAACTCAATTTAACATCGATGACAGAATGTGGTTTGCCCATTATCTTGAAGACTGGGATGTAGATGATTTCATGCATTTAGCCGTCTCCGATGAATTTTTTGTTTACGTAACACGTCGGCCTAACTACCAAAATGATCGAGTGTGGGCCACAACACCAGATGAAATCGATGACAATGAACATTATCGCGAATTATTAAAAAGTCCAGACTGTGTTGGTGTGTTTGTTTTGTTCACTGCAAAGAAGCTCATGTGTGCTGGAGCCAAATGGTCAGAGTTGGGATGGGCAGTATTTTCGTGATATTCTATTCCAGCATGTCATTCCTTTTCTAAGAAACCCAAACAATGTTATGAATGTCGATCAGGTCACACTTCTGCACGATAAAGCCCCCTCCTGCTTTAAGGCATTAGCCACTCAACAGTTGTTGTGGAACCATGAGATCGATTTCTTTGGAAATGAAGAATGGCCAGGAAATTCTCCTGACCTCAACGTCTGTGAACACATTGGATCAGTTATAAAGGACAAGGTTGAATGTCTCTTGTTTCAAGAACCTGCAGCAAATCGATTTTCGAAGGATGCAATGACGCAACACATTGAAACTGTTTTAGCAAATTTGCGTAACGATCAAGATCTATTCACGTCACTTTTGGCAAGCTACCCAAAGCGAATTCAGGCTGTCTTGGAAGCCAATGGCGGGAACACCAAGTTTTAATTGTTTCTCATTAAATGCAGGATTAAATTCTCTTTTGTAAGGTATGTTTAGTTTTACTGTACCTCTAATGGTTTAGGCCATGGGCGGGGGGGGCTAAGGTTTATTGGAGCCCCGTATATTCGATAGTAAGGTTTATAAGGGGTATTGAAAATGTTTTTAAAAGTTACCAACCAAGTTGAAACTTATTTAAACCAATTCAAATCGGATTTCTCTTCACTTGCGTTACTTTATACAAACCCTGTAGTAAATTTTACACACCAAAAAAAAAAAAAAAGTTAAAATTTTGGTCATAATAATTCATTTCTGTGGCTGAAGAAAATATTTTCTTGGGCATTTTCTTAAATACTGTATTGACTTCTTATTATTATATATAACCTATTAGAGCCATCTCATTTTTTTATGTGGAAAGGAGGGGCCAAGGGCAGATGCCCGCAAAAATGCCCCCTTTTATAAGAAGAGAGCCAAAATGGAGGTCTCCAAGGCTCACGATGCTATTTTTTTTATATGTAAATTTGAAAAGATTCTGTAATGTGTAAAATGCATGCATGCACAGTGAAGAATAGAGGAAGAAACGTGTGTTTGAGAGCATGCTGCTCAGCTAAGGAGGACAGTGACAGGAGAAACGGGAATTCCTGCATTCCCTTTCTCCTGCCTGACATTCCCCCCCCCCCCGCTCCGCCGAGTACCTCCCTGGTCGATTGGTGTCTACAATCTCCTCCAATCCTGAATTAATAAAATTTACTTGAAAAATGATATTTTGTTCGTCTTTATTCGTTTGTTTGTACAATTATCATGGGCGTCGATCGTAGGGGTGACGGGTGGGATATGTCCCCTCCACTTTTTTGTGGGGGGACAACGTACCAATTGTCCCGCCCGAGAAGAATTTTTGAAAAGATCAGCAGACACACGGAACCATGTCTTTGAAAAATATTAACTGTAATCGCGTAATTGTGAATCTCTCTCTCTCTCTCTCTCTCTCTCTTATTATCATGTTTATTTGAAGTTGTATTTCTTTAATATATCTATCTTTGATAATTTCTGAATGTCTAATTTGTTTATGTATATCGAAAGCAGCAAGTTTCTTAACAGAAGTGTAATTTGTTTCACTTGAATTCAACAAATATAAATAATAATTTTGTTCGAAAAATACATGAAATTATTGCTTCACACCTCTTGCTCTTTGTCATTTCTGAAGTGTCCCCCCCCTCCCCTATTTTTGAGAAGCGATCGACGCCCATGGTAATTATATGAGGCGTCGCGCGGCACAATGACGAATCAACGAACGGGCAAAATTCCGTTTTCCTTGCCATAGCAAACTTCAACCTTTCCTCTATCACGTACCAGGTAATCTTTTGGCGTATACGTCACTGTATCACTGCAAAAATGCAACAAAAACAATCAAAATGCGACCATTCTTTATAAAGTTATTGTTATAATCTTCTAATCTTTATACCCTTATTGCTATTTTACCTTATAAAAACTTTAAACGCTTCTGTTTTATATTTAATCATTCACTTATTCAATGTTCATAAAATTACTTACAAAATTACCCCCCCCCCCCTCGAATTACATCTATTTTAATGAAGTTGTGAGTACAGGAATACCCCGAGATACGACGGATATGCGTTCTTGAAAAATGCGTGGTAGGGCGAATCGTTGTAGCGCGGATCTCAATTTCCTATAGGCATAATTATATAAATAGGGGGTGTTTCACGAAAATTTTTCAACCCAATTTCGGCCCCAAAACATAATTTAACACTAAGTAAATATAATAAATAGATTAAACATTATTAAGAGATATTAAAAATTATTAACACTCACCAGAGATGGTGGAGAATACTGTATCTGGAGGCTCGAAGCTGGTGGTGGAGTTACGCTGATGGAGTGCCAGGATCGTCTGGCTGTTCGTCTGTAGTTTAAACTGAGATTAGAAATAGTGGCGCAGATAATTTTCGTCGTAAATACAGATTTTTAGGCGGCGTATCGCGGATTTGAGTCTAATTTTACAAGAGGCGTAGAAGTAGATCGTCGGATCGCGGATCGGCGTATCGCGGGGTAGTCCTGTACTTAAATTTTCACAAACTTTAAAGCCGTTTTTCTCAAAACTTTGTTTTGGCACATTCGTCATTGTGCCGCGCGACGCTTCATATGCACAACTCGTCTTCACCATATTTTTTCCTCTTCCAAACTTTCAAAATGCAGTCGTTTACTCGTTTTCCCGCTTCTGTGAGCCATCCAAGTTCTCAACTCCCTGATAGGAACACACTGATGTTTGTTCTTATGATGGTCCATTAAATTTTCTAGGTGGGAGTTCACGGAGAAATAGTTGTAATTTTCTTTTAACTAAAATTGGTAAATATTATATAACAATCTAATAGTACATATATTTAATTTTACTAGTTTCAAATTTTAAAATATATTTTTATTGCAGATTTTCACCATGATATTATATGGTTGGGTTACTTTTCTCTGCGCTTGCGCATTAGCTACATCTGGCCCTCCCAATGATCTCATTCCGCAAGCAGAAGGATTTGGTACGTGGAATACTTGTTTTGGCTTAAAATGTTTTTGGATTCAGTATAACTCAGTTTTCCTTCTATTAAGCATAGGTCCAAATATCAGATATATGTTTATATAAGCTTTAAGATTATCAACTATACATGATTATTTAGGAATTATTTAAGTAATAGTATGTATCCTATATGGATAAACATATAATTATTAGCTTGGCTGTCCGGTCTCAGAGTAAGGTTACAGTGAAAAGCATGAATAAATGAAATTTAATCTTGCTCTCTGCTGTAAAGAAATATTTGGCATGTTAACCATTTTTTTATTAATGCATTCCTTATTACAAAGATGGCTAGGAACTGTTTATGTATGCCAATTAAATTTGCTAATGTTTATTTTACCTTGCAGGAGATTTTCTTCGAATAAAAGATCAAATTCCTTTTGTCCCCGATCAAAATTTGGATAAATTCTTGGAAGGAGAGAGTAAGAGACACCACAACATACTAACAGTACAAGGTTCGAGACCCAGTTCTCAAATTCTTGATTCTCCAATCTCTACGAATTTGGCTGATTCCAATTTCCGAAGAAACGAACACTCTTCACCTATTTTGCTTTATTCTAATGTAAATGCTTTCCAGTCCTCCCGCAATTCTCCTCAAAATCATATCTTAAACGAAGGGAATGCATTATATTTGAAAGAAGACAATAACAGTAATAATAAATTTATTTCTGTACTTCCTTCCACCGGTAATTTTGGCTCCGCAAACAATTTCCAACGAGTGCTGCCACCAAATTCTGGAAATACTTACAAAATTGATGGATATCAAAACCAGAATCAAAATTTCATTTTAAACTCAACTAACCCATTTCAAGGTTCCGTCAACAGCAACAAATTAAATTCTGGAAACCAAAATTCTTTCGATACTGCTTTCAGCTTAAATGATAATAGTAACAATAACGACAATACAGATACAGTAACGTTTTCGTAAAAGATAACAATAATTATAACAATAACAATGCATTTAATAGCAATCAAATTTATACTAACAGACCAGCCACACCACCATTTCAAAGTCAGCAAAACAACGATCGACAAAGTAGTACATATATTTCATCGAATCCTGAAATACTTCAATTTCTTCCGTTTCCAGACTCGGGATTTGGAAATTTTGAATCGAATCTGGCTTCTACTGAAGACATTCATACTGATACTGATAATATAAATTCATTTGGAATATCTTCTTTATCTAATGATGGAATAAATAAGAATATTGGTACCTCTCAAATCCTTCATGTTCCTTTATCTCATTCTGAAGTAGTGAAGGATGAACCACAGCAATTGTTCACTGTAAAGGTTGAAGATGATGATAGCTTCGAAACATCTGCCTTTAATTCTGGTCAAACATTTGGTATTCCATTACCGTCATCCATAGTTGCTGGGTGTCTTCAAGCAATCTAAATAGTGGACAAGTCACTACTGTTAATAATGACATTTTTCAAACACCATTTTCCACCATTGTTGATGCTCACCAAAACAATGATCCATTCACTAGTGAACCTTTTGGAATACCATTGTTTGACGTTACTTCAAGCTCATCACCTGAAGTTTCCGATTCAGGTATCACTGTAATTCCAGAAGCGAACCTGGAGGCTTTCCTGAAAGGAGACCAAGGTGGTTCCTCGTCAGGAGATAATTCTTTCTCTGTTCTTCAGCCTACCCCTGTAAAAATAAATTTGCCTGATGAAACTTCTTTGAATAATCAAGAAGGGAATGACATCCTTCAGTTAGAATCCATTTCATCTTTGAACGAGAACAATTTGGACTCGTCGCAGGTTTCAGACTTGTTAGGTGATTTAACAATCGGAGAGCTACTCATGGGAATCAATGGCCAAAATGGTATAATGGTCTTACCGATGTCCAGTGTTAATAACTTAAAACAAATAGACGTCCCCACTCCTCAAACAGGTGAATTCGAAGTTAGTAGGGAAACTGGCAATTCTGAGGCAGTGACGGTTCATCTTCCTCTACCCTCTACCATCATCAGCACCGAGGTACCTACAACCAGAAGACGACCTTCTAGAAGGAGAACAACGCCAAAGCCTCCGGATCACATTAGAGTCTCCTTCTCAGACCTCCTTTACGCGAAAGGTCAATGGTTCGGAACTCTTTTGGGAGGACTGATTGACTTTGGAAGGATCACGATGGATGCTTTCAAAAAGAACTTAGGGAGTAGCTCCAGAGATTCTTACGCTTAAAAATCGTTCATACATAGAGGATTACTTATTTTTTACATTTTTTTATTTTAGGCCCAATATGGTGTCATTCTATCATTGTTTTAATAAGAAAATGCATTTATTACGTTAGACTCTAAGAAAATTCCTAAAAATATTATGACATTCTCTCTGATTCATTTTTGCTTACAAAATTACTAAATGAGACGAAGAAAAATATAAAGTATTTATATTTTTAACATATATTTCAGGCACAATCCGTATTATTCTGTATTTTCTGAATTTCGCTCATTTTGTATATAAAAAAAACGATGTAAACTGAAAAAAAAAAAAAAATAATTTTTTAGAAGCAAATTCATAAGCGAATAAAGGTTTTAAGACAGAATGCCTGCAGTTATTATGAGAATGGAAAAGCTTCGTATGAAATAATATATTTAACTGAACCCCCAAACCAGATATGAACGTTTATTTTTCTTATTATTTACGATTGATTATGTTAATTCAATTATTAAGACGTATAAACAGTAACTTCGCTTCAAATTTGCAATATATATTAGGCTTAGAACTCCCCGTAGCTCAGTAGGTAATACCTTCCCTTAAAAGCGAAATGGAAACACTGAATCGGGTTCGACTCCCGATAATGCTGGTAATCATAATTCAAGAGTTAGTCGAATGAACCTCATTAGCTTGGCCTGAGCGCTGTGCCAGTTTATGAACCGTTTTGATGATTATAATAAGTCAGGTTTCCTGCGATATATTTCTTCCGATCCAGTGAGACAAAATTGCGTCAATCAGTCTTTGCTATGAGTGATTTATCACCTTTTTTATCTTCGTTTCGTATGTTTACTAAAGAATTCCTTTGGTAAAGAAGAAAAAATCAACTGTATTCTAACAGTTTTTAAATTCTACCTAATGAAATTTGATTTAGAATACCATTCATTTGACTCTAAGTTTAGAATCGACATATGTAAATATTTTCTCATTTTTCTAACGGTAAATATATATATAAAACCTTCATTCGCGTTTCTCAGCGTCTGTTGATCAGTGTTACGGTAACACCATTTTCTTGTAAACGAAGTAAAGGCACTGAAATCGGAGGTTCGAGTCCCGATGATGCTGTTAATAATAATGTAGGAGTTAGCGCAATGGGCCGCATTAGTTGGCCTGAGCGCTGCGCCAATTTCTGACCCTCCTGAATCATTATTATTCATGTTTTAATTAAAAAAAAAAAAACTGATAGTGTCTCAAAATTGAAATCCTGGTTTCAATCCCATAAAACGTTTGTTTATCTTCAATAAATTTCTATTCATTTTGTATCGCTAAAATTAACATTAAAGACAATACGTCATACGCTTAAAAAGATACGCGACATTTTACTATATAGTCTGTAATTCACTAATAAAAAAAAATCAAAGCTAATAATTAAAAGTCAAAGTGTCCGTATTAATTTAACTTTACATTTTAACTTCAGATGCTTCGCCTAAACTTTCATTTACTGAAGAACAAAAATTACTTATACATACATACATACATACATACATTATAAAAAATCTCGTGTCCCAACAAACTTGGGGTGAGAAGTTAGGAACAGATCAGAGGCTGGAGGCGGCTATTGTTGCCCTTCGTGTGGAAAAAAGAGGGAAGGATGGGTCCCCATCCCAATCCATCCCCTCCTGTATCGCAGGAGATGCGAAGCTAGATGCATTTTTCGCGGGCGGTGGGGTCCCCACGTCCCCGAGCCAAATAAAATCGTTATAACATAATTTTTACACGAGTAAATGAATTATTATAAAATAACTTCACGTGTATTTCGCGACAAAAACCCCAAATCAAGTTCTGATGTTTAATTTTAACGCCCAATATGGTGTCACTCTATCGTTGTTTTAATAAGAAAATGCATTTATTACGTTACACTCGAAGAAAATGTATTTTATATATAAATTCATCCGTATTTGTCCATTTACACCCAAATCTTTCGGTAATTTCATTATTATCTTCGGTACTTTAGCTTCGTAATTGACAGTCCTGTTTTAAGGTCACTATATTGGTTTCATGTTAATATTTATATTAACTTATTGCAAAATAAAGTTGTTCTTTAGTTGCGAAGCTACTTCGCATACGAAGATAACCTTATCACTATTAGCGGGCTACGTCGTAGCCAATGTCGTAACACCGCTTCCCGTTTGATCAGCGAAGTTAAGCGACATTGGGTCTGGGTAGTAGTTGGATGGGAGACCGTCCTCCGTGTCCAGATTATGTAGAGATCCCGTGGTTCGGATCCCACGTAAAGCTGTAGGTCCCCTCCGTCATATGACCTTAGATGTTGCGAAGGAGGTTAAACAACCCCAATCATTGTCAGTGAATAGTTTTAATATTTTTAATATGGTTTACTCTCCCTCAACGTCATTCCCATTCTTATCCACGGTTTTCCCACTTTAGTCTAGGTTAGGTTAGGTTAATGTTAGGTTAGATTAGGTTAAGTTAGGTTAGGTTAGGTTAACAAATATTAGCCATTCCCATTTGGCGCCTTTGCCGCGAATGCGAATGACATTAAGTGGGCAGTAATCGGTAATATTTCAGCCAATGACTGTTGATTTATTCAACCCAAGTGTTTCCTTGAGAATATATATATATATATATATATAACTGTAAACGGCATGCTCTTTCCCTGAATTTGAATAACTCAATGTTTTTGCAGTGTTTTTATTATTTTCATTTGTGGATAACGCGTTAATATGTATGTTTATAATTCCTTGTAATTACTTGATTAATTTGTAAGTTTATATTTTGTCCATTCCGTCTCGAAGCTGTTCCATTATATTTCTATTTGTGTATATAAGAGTACATGAAATGTTATTTTTTCATTAAAAGAAAGATCTCTATCGTATATGAGCTAATTTTATTTTTTACCTAACCTTGCATTTAACCAATTGGTGAATTTGTGTTTTTTATATTATTTCAAACAAACAAACAAACACTTTATTTCAGACTCAACAGGTACAAACATTATAGAAGAGGTCCATAGAAGATTAAGAGATAGTTGTCTAGAGCACTGATTAAGTAGGCCAGTGAATCACTGTGCATAATGAACATACAATTGCCTACGCCAATGCTTCCAGAGTTGAGATTCATAAAATACTGTATCGGAGACCAGTCCACTAACCATGGCTTCTGTTATCTTATTGATTGACTCACCAAGCCTAGTGATAAATCTAAATACAAAATTGAGAATGACATTGGCACAGTTAGGCACCTTATTGACTACAAACAGCATACTGACACTAGAAGGAGCACCATTTACAAATCTTGCAGTTCTTAATAAACTCCTAAAAATATTATTATATGCAACATATAATTTTTTCAAATTATACATCCTGTAGTTCCACCACAAGTGAGCTGTATACATTGGAGTACAAAAAGTTCTGAATAAAATCAATTTAACATCTAATGTACACGTATGAAATTTTCTAACCAAAGTATTTCCTTGAGCATATAATTGTCTACATTGCCTTAGAATATCAGTCATCTGAAAGACTATCAGTTAATATGTGGCCAAGATACTTAGTCTGGGTCACTTCTCACGGCACCATACCATTCACTTGTTTTCCTATCCAAGTGTTTAAAAGTATATCGGAATGCCAGCTTAATTGTTAATTTCATGAATCGTGTCAAGAATCTCGTTTGTAATGCCCTTAGCTTTTCCATTCAGTTGAGTCACATGAGCTATGTAATTTCCATCTGATTCTTTAATGATCACATAGTGCTCCTCCATTATCTTTCCATTGCCTCCATCTTCTCTCACACTTAAAGTCTCATCTTTTCTTCCATCGAATCCTAAGCATTCTATACCAATATTTGTATTCTTACTCTTATCAAGTCTCTCTCTCTCTCTCTCTCCTCTCTCTCTCTCTCTCCTCTCTCTCTCTCTCTCTCTCCGTACTTTCGGTCTGTTTAGCATACTTGGCTCATTTTGTTGGCCCATATCTTTTAGGACAGAATTAGCAATCGCGGCGCTAACAGCATTACTATCCCTATATCAGTCAGCTATTAAGGCAAGCTCAGGGTAGTGATGACGATTCTATGATGTTTTTCCAGCCATCAAAGTCAGAATCTGAGCCGTTTGAATCTGGCCCTGAAAAGACATGCTAAATATGTTAAATCTAGAATGAACTTACAAAAGTTGTTGCAAATGATGTGTCAGGCAATGATTTATCTAGATGAATTGGTTCCTCTCCCGTTCTCTTTGCTTTTATTCTGCAACTGTGTTGTGATTTTCCTATCAATTTCATGTACTTACCCTTATCTCTTTTCCTGATAGCAATAAGCCTCCCACTCTGATTATACTCACACTATCTTTACAGAACAGTATCAACAATCAAAGACTATTTTGGGGATCAGGATTATAGCAAGTACAACCACTCAAATCAAACAGCTCATCATATTTTGCCAACATTTGTTTGAAATCATCAGTATCTCTCCGCTACTGCAAATTTTGCAAACATTTTGACGTTCCTCATACAATCTCTTTACTCTGAAATTAACTCCATCTGAGATAGTACGTAACGAAGACAGTTCCCACATAGATTTCAGATCTGATACCACTTTCATGTCTACCTCCTTTTCATACAAAAACTTCCAAAGGTCTGAGTGAATTTTATACCTCATAGGCATAGATTAAACGAAATATTTAAACAAACTTTACTATTTCATATAAGCTATATTCGAGTACAATATATACAATGCTGACACAATGATATAATTTTGTGTATACAGGGTGGTCCAAAAGTTCTTATGTATTTTGCTGAAATAATAGTATTTTAGGATAAAAATGTAGTAACGTAATTAGATGTATATTTATTTAGCAAGCTTAGGTTTAAGATTCGACGTGAGCACCATCAGTGTCTCTGCAAATCTCAAATCTGTCTACTGCATTGCGGAACACATTCCCAAGCATCTCGTGGGTTATTTTAGCGACTGCCGCGACAATGCGGGTTCGCAGAGTCTGCAGGTCTGTAACTCTTGTTTCGTAAACCTCAGACTTTATAACACTCCAGCACGCAAAGAAGTCTAATGGTGTTAAATCTGGAAATCGTGCTGCCCAGGGCATGTTTCCACCATGTTCAATCCAGCGATTTGGTAAGAGCCCGATGTTTGCATAGTGACATGGAGCTCCATCTTGTTGAAAGACAACAGTGTCAAGAATGCCATCTGAACGAAGCTGGGGTTCGAGAAACTGCTGAAGCATGTCAAGATAAATTGGCCCTGTTACCGTAGCTTCTGCAAAGAAAAAAGGTTCGTAAATCTTCGATCTTGTCATACCCAACCAGACATTAACTTTAGGAGAACCCCTCTCCCATTCGTAGAACTCGGTTGGTTTTTCACTAGCCCAGATACGGCAATTATGTCGATTAACCTTTCCGCATGTGTGCAATGTCGCCTTATCACTGAAGAGAATATGGTTTAATAAGTTTTCGGTATGAATTTTTTCAATCAATTCTGTGCACATGGTGGCTCATCTTGGATAATCCTCTTCGTGTAACTCATGTAGCACTTGAATATAACTTTTCTTTTTTTAATGTTGATTTTAAAATCCTTAGAACAGTCGTTTTTGGTATACTCAGTCTATGTGATGTTGTGCAAGTTTGTTTCAAAGTCATCTCTTACCAATTCGACATTTTCTTGCGAGGTACCTGGACGTTCAGACCTTGCCTCATCATGAACATATCCGGTTCTTTTAAATTTATTGACCAGCTCGCGAATTGCTTTGTCTGTAGGTCCTGGTTTGTGAAATCTTCTTTCGAATTTTTCTCGAATTTCTTTGCACTTCTTCCCTTGGATACGTAGTGTTACAACCACCACACGTTCTTGTACATCCATCATCATCATCTATGGCCTGTAGAAAATAAAATAGCAATATCATTATTTCAGCGAAATACATAGAGACTTTTGGACCACCCTGTATATTATGTAAGTAATGACATCTTTGTGGCAGGATTTCCAGGAATATTTGGGAACTCTCATTTTGATATGATGTTTCTATACCCAAATGGAACAAAATGGGGTATGATCAAGGCTCGAGAGAGGAATCATGGGCCTTGGTGCAATTTTTTACTCCAGGCCCTTTTACTCCCCATCACCTCCTTCGCTATCTTCCAGCCCGGACCCTGGTGCTTTGACACCCAATACAACCCCTCTCTCGGGCCCTGGATATGATACATGATTGTGGCAACATTTTTAAGTTTTCATTACACCCTGAATATATGTATTAAAAATGAAAATGTTTTTTCGTATCAAATATTACAGCCTGCAATAAGGTTAGTTGTATAAATTTATATGCTTTGTATTTATACTGGATTAATGTTAATAATGTTTAAACATATAACTATAAGAATAGGCGCAAATTCAAAATCTATACGTTAAATTTAATAGAGGAAGGTGAGATAAAACAATTTGGTTAATGTGGCCATTTTAAGTAACATTTTACATTTTCTGCGTTCCATTTTGTCACATTTTCTGCGTTCCATTTTACATTTTCTGCGTTCCATTTTAAGTCACATTTTTAAAACAGTTGAGGTTATGCTTCAGATTATGGGATGATGATGTTATGGAGTTGTTTAGCTCCCTTCGTAGTAACAACAAAGACCATGTGACGGAGATGACTTACAAATCCAAACCGAAGGTTGGTACATTATGTGAATTTAGAGAACGGTCACCTATCTAACTACTACCTAAAGTCCAGTGTTTCTCAACCTTTTCCGGTATCATTCACCCTAAATATTTTTATTCATAACTCATTCACCCCACTTTAAATGCAGTGGAAAAGTAAAGTTTCTAATTCACAGTGTACTTTATTTATTATGACTTGAATTATAAGTATCACTTTACAATTACATAATTACAGCTAGAGTAAATAATAGCTAAAATATAAACTTATATATGACACAACTGTATGCACATTCTTCTTTGCCAATTGCAGCTGTACAGCTAGTGACTTTCCTGCTCTTGAATTTGGTTGGCAATTGCATCATAGTCAGGAGTGATGGAGGTTTCAAGAGCTCCCCGCATCAGAGGATCAACATCAAGGAGAGCATTCCGCTTCTTAGATTTGATCTCCACCAGTGATGAGAATCCTTGTTCTGAAAGATATGTAGTGTCCATGCGAACAAGAATGAACGAGGCTTCCTCTGATAGGGATCGGTACTCAGGAAAATCTAGCAGAGATACCCAGAAGTTCCCATAGTATTTGAAGGTTGAGAAGGAAGCTTTCCGTCCAAAATCTCTGTGCAAGTCCAGAAGTGACTCCATGTTGTTTCCCAGCTGAACCCTTTTCACATGCTCCGACACAAATGGATTCACTATCCACATCTTTCCCTTCAGTGATGCAGCCTCATCTACTGAGAAATATTCCTCCAGGTTCTCCTTCAAGAAATCGAGATGAAAGAGAGCGAGATCTTTCACCCTTTCTTCCAAATTAGGAGCCTTATCTTCCCACTGACTGTGCTTCATGAAGTCATTGAGCTGAACAAAATGAGAAAAGTTCTTCTCTTGGGAATGGTTTTTCCAAAGATTAAGTTTTAATTTGAAACCCTCGACTTTACTGATGACATCAAATATGTCTCCTCCTTTTCCTTGGATGGACAGATTCAGCTTGTTGAGGTGCTCAAAAACTGAAGCCATGTAATGCAGTCTTGCCAGCTATTAGAGATCCTGTAATTTCGATGCCTTCTCCTTGTCCTCTTTAAAGAATTCAGTCAGTTTTTCCTTCAGGCTCAGGATCCGAGAGAGCACTTTTCCTCTCGAAAGCCATCGGACTTCAGCATGGAAAATAGATTGCATATATTCTGCACTCATGTCCTTTCAGAGTTCAGAAAACAGGCGTGATTTTTTGGCATTTGTACGTACAGCATTTACGATTCCCACAACATCCTCAAGAACTTTTTCCAGATTATTTTTCTCAGCCTGTTTTGCTTTCGGTACAGGCACAGATAGCCTCTTCGAAGCCAATACTTGTCTGTGAATGAAACAATGGGTTGAAACACAGTTGGGTGATACGTTCTTGATTCGAGTGACTGCTCCCTGCAAAGATCCAAACATTGCGGCAGCTTCATCAGTAGTCACACCGACACATTTGGTCCAGTCCAGGTCTGCCTCTTGTATGAATTCATCCAGCTTTGTAAATATTGCATATCCAGTGTTGTGAACGCCTGCTGGCAAGCAGAAAAGATAGTGCTCTGACATCTTCTTCGCTTGCACATCAGGGAATCTGCAGTACGCAATCAGTTGAGCCTCATTTCTGATGTCAGTTGTCTCATCAAATTGAAGTCCAAAGCAAGCTTCTTCCCTAAGGTTGCCAAGTAACTGACTTTTCAAGTTTTCCGCAACTGATGTACATCTTCTTTTCATCGTACAATTGGATAGGGGAATTCTCTTCACTTTTTCCACGTCTTTCTTTCCACCATGAATATACTCAGCAGCAACTTCCAGACATGGCAAAATCACATTCTCTGCTTCGACAAATAGTTGCTTTTTCTGTAACAGAATATGAGTTAGCTAGTGGGTAGTTAGTGTTGCTTCAAAAAACTTGACTGATTTGTTCTTATGCTAAGGATGTTTAGTGCTTAAGTGAGACAACAACTTCGAAGGAGCAAGACAGGCATTGCTGTATCTCACAGGGCCAAACATGCACTGCCCAGAAGGGTATGGATTCAGACCTTCACTTTTAGGTAAAAAAAACCATACTTCAAGTATTCCTCCTTCCATTTCCAATACTTTGGTTTCACAACAGACATTGACGGTGTTTGCTTCCGTTTCGTTTCCATAATTTCGTTACCCTCTGCATTGTCCTCCAGGCTGACATCTTCCGTGAGCATCCCGTCATCACTCAAGGTTTCTGTAACCTCAGTTTCTTCTCTGGTACACGTTCTCTGGTACATAGACATTGCCCAAATCATCAATCTTCAAAACAAATAAGCTAAAGTCAGTTAATTGGTAAAATAATATAAAATAAAAATATATACATAATAACATCATGACATAACTTATATGCATGCAAAATAAATTAAAATTGGAACAGAATGTCTGAGGGGAAATAATTAACAATACTGTATATATATATTAATATATAATATATAATTATATATATAATATATAATTATATATATAATATATAATTATATATATATATATATATAATATATAATTATATATATAATTATACTATATATAATTATAAGAGAAAGAAAGATATAATAACTATTAACAATCTTAGCACTATTAAACTATTTCCTGAAATGGATAAATCATCCTCAGGTGTTGAAGAACCATATCTTTTCAACTATTTATCAGACAAACTTCCAGAAAAAAAGCCTTTAATTACTGATCCAATCAAATTTGATAAGTTCAAAATGTTCTAATGAAGAAATATTAATACACTTGCATTCATAACTACACAATATTCATTCACCTTGCCATTCACCCCACCATTCTCATTCACCCTGACTCTGATTTCATTCACCCTAGGGTGAACCATTCACCAGGTTGAGAAGCACTGACCTAAACCAAATGTCGCTTAACTTTGCTGATCTGAGGGAAGCGGCGTTGTGAGATGGCCACGACGTAGCCCTCAGATTCTGTGAAACAACGACTCATTAATTCCTCATTGCAGTGATAAACGATCATTGAATAAAGTAACTCTTTGTCCCCTGAATTATGGAAATCTTTTCATGGAACGAATCTGCATTGTCCAGGTTTATTATCATAAGATTCAATACTACGAAGTCTTTGTAGACTTCATTATTGTCTAGACCAGTGGTTCTTAACCTGGGGGGCGTGCCCCCCTAGGTAATTTCCAGGGGGGGCGCGATCCCTTGGGGAAAAACACTAATTGTATTTGTTATTCTCTTAACGAGAGCATGGGCTAATATTGAGAAGTTTATGAAAAAATGCAAAAGTATCCCCCTCCAAGGGGGGCGTGGAGGGAAGGACCAATTCCTAGAGGGTGCATGGTAGTAAAAAGGTTAAGAACCACTGGTCTAGACTCTAGACTCTAGAAGATATGAATTTATTTCCGATTAACCGAAATGTGGGACTGATTTTGTATAATTATATTTCTTTAATGATATATTATTAAATGTATAAATATATCCATACACGTATAAATTGTATATTCATCTGGAAATTATACCAATTTAGCCATTTTCATGCAGCTTTACAGATCCATGACTTTCATATATGGCTTAAATTCAGAAAGAAATCTGACAGATTTAAAAAAACAGTTTCATTCTCCAAAAATTAAAAATAGAGGACTCCCACGCACAAGAATCACCTCAATAATTTATATTGATGAGAATAACACGTAGAGAACGGAGCAAAGAAGAAAAACTTGTGAATCCAAACATCAGAAATTAAAGATAAGAATCCTTTCAAAGAGAAGAAGGAAATAAAAAAGCCTAAGTTAAGACATATGAGGGAAATTCATTTGGAGTAAGTGTCACAATCATAAACACATTCTGTCAGCTTGTGAGTAAAGAAATTGGATCTTTATACAAGAGGACATTTTGAACTGTGACTGTACGATGATCTGCATGAGAGGACATTACGGTATCACAGAGCTCAGACTCTTTATATGAAGGACCTTAGGTTAAGTAAGCCATTTATAAAAGATAAAACATTCTGACTATGGATAAAGATAAATCAGACGACATTGAGTATCAACTTCAAGCAAATTTCTTTAACCAGTCACTTACTTCAGAGCTTCGAAAGATACTACCACGTTTGTACATAATGTTAGATCTATTGTATGTTGATCAACCATTTACTCATTCAAAATGGCAGTTAGAACAGACAGAATCGTCACGGGATTTAGTCTATAATCTGTGGGTCACCATTCCGACGTTTTATTGGTTAGTTAAGATAACAAATTCTTTTATGTTTACTATTGACAGTTTTGAGAATACTTTTTCGCTAACATATTAGAACTAAATAAAGCTTTTAAGTAACTTCATGAAAAAATTAATGTTTCTGTTTGTTGAAGATATGATTATCATAATGTTAATTCAGTGACCTTCAGAATATTCTAATAGAATTGCGTAAGAGAACACAAGAAACCCCTCAAATAAATTACTATAAGCCATACGTCTGGATAGATGCTGTTGACATTACAGTCTGCAGCGTCATACTTATTAAAATTCTTGATTGATGCGGTGTTAAAAGTGATGGACACTTTCATTTTCGTAAGCCTTGGAATGGAGTCTGGGATTCTTGTGGACCATCAGAACGTAACTTATAAAGAGCTTCGTTAGCAATGATAATCGGATGGAGAAATTACGCCAAGAAGGTTTTGTAAAATTTGAGACTGAATTTCTAGACGAAAATAGCGATTACTTGAAATAATAATAATAATAATAATAATAGCAGTAACAGAAACTATACTGATAGGTGGTATCCCACGATTACATATCATTATAATATTGTTAGTTATGAAAATGAAAATGAATGAAAAGGTTTATAACTTAATTATAAATTATAAAGCATCTATAACTTACAAGCTATTTTTATTTGATTTACTGTAAATATTATCATAAAAACTGATTTTTGGGGCTACATCGTAGCCAGTGTCTTAATACCGCTTCTCATCAATCAGCGAAGTTGAACGATATTGGATCTGGAAAGAAGTTGGATGGGAGACTGTCCCCCACGTCCAGATTATGTAGTGACCCGTGGTTCGGATCCCACGTAGCCCTGTAGGTCCATTCCGTCATATGACCTAGAGATGACCTAGAGAAGGAGGTTAAATAACCCCATAAAAAAAATCTTTCGTTTGTTAAGTGACTCTAGATTCTATTGTTCTTCTCAAGGGATAATTGACGGTTGACAATTATGGAACCAAACTCTAGAGCAAAGTTTTTCACGATGTTCGATGTGTTCCTGTCGCAAGATGCACTGACTCGTGTTAAAGAGATGCTCCAAATAGTTCACCTACACCAAAGATCTCCCCTATCTTCCTCAACTTAATATTGTTTTAATATTAATAGTCTAGTGGCTTTGGTGAATAATCGTAACATATCGGATTAAAGCATTAGTTTTGGTAAAATTAATACACATGTCATATGTAAACATTTCTTAGGTGGTGCTCGACCTGGGTGACCCCCTTCCCATGAAAATCCAAGATGGCGTCCAAGATGTACGCCAAACATACAAATGACAATATATTTTTGTAAGTGGGCTGAAATGTTACTTGAGAGGTCTACATATGTGTTCTTGGGAGCAAGGAATCCATATACTGATACTTCAAATAAGTTACAATAGTACACTACGCCACAATTCAAAATGGCTGCCAGAATGGTGGCAAAAATTAAAGAGATGTGGAGATTTACATATCAGTTTGGATACTTATCGATATATACATGACTTAAGCTGTGGCATGATTTCGCAATGATCCACTAGACTTCCCTCAAAAGTGTTCATTTGTGCGCCGGATATTAGTTTTCCAAATTAGGCGCCCATCACATTCAACGTTTACAGTTCCCCACTGCACTGGCAAAGTGCTGTGGACTCGAGTTCAATGCTTTTGCAGATGCACCTTCTTGAGCATATAATTCAGTCTTACAGCCGGTCTTTATTAGTTCACTGCAGCTTTTTGTTGCTTCAGATTGTGTCACCCAAATTGGCTGCCAGGTGTCCTCAATTTTCGCCCAGCCAAATGTTTCTGGAGTCGGGGCATTCCGCTGGGTTCTCAAGTTCGTTAACTAGGTGCTGGCATGGTAAATGCTTTGGTTTGTGTGCTGGATAAGAGCGTCCTGTGTCGGTGGAAGATTTTGCATCATCCTCAGCCTTTTACCTAAGAAAAAGAACTGCTGTCTCAGGTTGTTCATGCTATTAAATGAGGAGGTGCTATCATACAGGTTGCATGTAAATCGCTTTATGACTGCGAAGGCCTCTGATTCGGCTTCTACTGGTTTGAAGCAGGCCGTTGTGCAGCAACTTTTTTGGTTGCGAAATTGACTTGACACAAACACATGACTCTAACATTTATTTTTCAAAGAATATGCTCATTACATTTTAAAAACATAAGAGTCTCCAACATCTGAGGAGACAGCCTCGCCCGATGTGGTCGCATTATTATCCCTCCTCGGCTAAAAATACGCTCCACCGGAGCACTGCTGGCTGGCACACACAAATATTTTTTGAAAGGGTATACAGTGAAGGGTACTTGAGGTTTCCCTCACTTTTCTCCTTCCAAAATGTCACTGCATCCATCCCATGCCGCTCTTCATCTCTCAGATATTTCTCAAGCTGTACTCGCACACAGTCCTTTTCCCGACTCCTTGACCTTGTGCGACTCCTTATACTTTTATATTTGGCCAACAAACGGGGCACTTTTGCAGGGCTTTCATCATCTTCGCTGCAGGTGTGGTAAAAGAGGGCTCCAGCTTCTTCGCCATCATTCGATGAGAACCTTTCCGCTTCTGTTATGACGATCTCTGTAATATAAAGCAAAGGAAATCAGTCCAGAAAAATTAAATTTGCAAGTTTATTCAAATTATTGTACATTTGTACAAGTTCTGAACTATTTTTTTGGATCCTGTTCTCAACCCTTGCTCTTTCACTCTTGATCATAAACTCAACATACCTTTTAGAGTATTCTTCAGAATTTCGTGGGCATTCTCCGGACCTTCTTCGCACACCAGTGACACCACGTCTGCATCAACCCAGTGCAGCATGTACTGTGGATCCAGGACAGCAGCCACAAGATAAAGTTTTTCAATAAATGGCTCTTGATGGCTTCAACTGCCTGGATCGGTGTCCATGCCACAGTTGATAAACACCCCTCTGAAACGTTTTTTCAAAGAAGTGTGTAGAGCTGTGACCAGGGTTTTACAAAACCTTGCATTATCAGTCCACTTGCGGAGATGGCTGTTTATATCAAGGACAACAGGAACTACTTGACTTATTGTGGCACTCTGATCCCCTGTAAAACAAAAACAAAATTTACATTGATGAACGATTTTGAACTAATTACCACCAATCAAATGACAAAGTTATTTATACATTGTAAATTTGATTGATTGTTCAGGGGATGTTTGCGCCACTAAAACTCTTACCCTGAGTCAAGTTGGTGGCTTCGGCGAATGGCTCCAGAATTTTGCACAGCTCAGTTAACTGCCCCCACTCGTGACGAATCAGAAGAGCATGAGCAAACTCTTGGGTATCGCACACCTCAGCCAATTTCTTGAGGTCCATTCCTTCCATCCCCAGCAGTGACCGAAGCTGGTGGTATACTGAGTTCCAGCGAGTAGCCACTGCTGCAGGTATGGTTCGGCCATCTCCAAATTTTTCTTCAAACCTAGAAATAAGAAAGGCATTTTAATGTCTTCCATTCACACTCACACCAGACAATTGAAAAGGCAGAGCTGCCAACCTTACCAAACAAAATATGGAAAATCCATAGTAGTTGGCAGCTCTGAAACCGTTACTCACCTTTCTTTGAAAACAGAACTCTTGTGTAAGAGTGGAGATCTTCGTAACTTTGGCGATCGCTCGGCTGACACACTTCATGTCTGCTAACCCGTCACGAACCACAAGTTGAAGTGTGTGGGCGAAGCAAGATATCCGCTGCCTTGAGCTTGTTCTCAATGCAGCGTCAACATGAGCTTCATCTTCTTCGTCCAGCTCCTCCCAAAGTGTCTCATCTTCCACTTCCTGGTCCTCCTCAATGTCCTCCTCAAAAGCTGTCTCTTCATTACCCTCTACTGGAAATTGAACCTTGAAAGCTTTTTTCATGTTTGCAGCATTGTCCGTGACTATGTACTCTACCTGAAATAGCAAAAAAAATTAATGCTATAGCTGGTGCATTTATCTCTATTTATCATTGACAGTTTAAAACCCTAACAATGACAGCCTTAACCAACCTTTGCTCCTATGTTATAATCTTCCAGAATGCTTTCAAATGCTTGTGCAATTCTTTCCCCTGTGTGCTTCCCATGGAAGCGCTGGCAGGTCAGGAGAACAGACAACAACCCATAATTTCTAGTTCTAGGGTTTGTGCCCATGATGTGCGCTGTTACACCCAAGTAGCTGCGCATGGTCCTATCAGTCCATATGTCAGTCGTCAAGGAGATACTGCTATGGTGGGACAGCAAGTCCATGACCTTCTTGATTCCTTCAGCTCTCAACTTGGGAAGTGTCTGACTTGTCAATGTTGACCTTGCCATGGGCTGATACCTAAAATTTCCAACAAAAAATATTCAAACGTTAACAGTTTTTAAATGAAATAAATGCACCAAGCCTATGCTGCTCTGTAAGATGGAGTTCAGCAAGGCATAATCATGCCCCTTGAGGATAGAGGGGAGCAAAAAAACATTTCATTTACCTTGGATCCAAAACTTGCAGAAGGTTCCGGAAGTGCTTGTCCTCAACAATGGAAAGTGGTAGGCTGCATCCTACCATGAACCTCACTACTTCCTCAGAGATCAGCCTCTGCCGTTGATTATTTTGCTTGTATTTCATTGGTTCTCCATCACTAGACATAGAAAAAAACGCATTGAGATTCTGTTGCGAGTTGTCGTTGATGGTTGTTTTTCCCTTAGCATATTCTTGCCACCTGCAGAATGAACATAAATGTAAGTTCAAGTTCAAAACAAGCAAATATCAACAACAAGCAAAATAAGCAAAAATCTCAACCTCTACTTTGTTAAGGCATTGCAGACCCAATGATTTCAAAACTGATAGCAATTTGTACATGCACTTACTCTGCTTTGTGCACACGTTTCAGGTGCCTTGTAAAATTGGAAGTGGTACCGTAGAACTCACTAAGTTTTGGAGACTTTGCCTTACAAAACTTGCACCTTGCTCTATGTTTTTTCTTTCCATTTTCTTCAAATATCTCATGCTCGAAGTATCCAAATTGGATGATTCGAGAATTTGCAGACATTATTAAGTTAGAAGCGCAGATGAGATGAGAATCGGCACAGTACTGTAAATGACAATAGTAAAACTGTAAAAGACAGTAAATGACATTATGCACGCATCAATGTTGTCAGTTATTACTGTACGATTAATTTTTAAAATTTTAGTATATAAACAATCACATGGTGATTCCTTACGGTACTTATACAGTATGCCAAAGGAAGCCATAAATTTGTATTAAAAAAATATTTTAATAAAATATAAAAATAATTGTTGAATAAATTACTCACGTTATGATTATAATTATAACACTCCAAATAACAAGACTATTTGTCAGTATTTGATTATAAACATAATGTACCACTGTACGACAATACGGACTCACAATAGGCTAGAGCGAATTCAACTGTCGCTCCCAAGACTGACAAGAGTACGTGTATTAACAACATATGCGGCTCTGCCAGACGTACAATTCTAGTTAATTACAAATAAGTAATAATTTCAATAAAATACTATAAATGGCTTATATCATTATTACTGAAGTAACTATTAGCAAAAATAAACTTATAAACAAAATTCGCGATTGTTCCACTTATATTTTCATTACAGCAGTAACATATAATTTATATTTACTTGAGCAAAAAATTTATCGCTCCATCCGGCTGCAATATTATTTTGTATTCAAACAGTGGTACGCTGTTTGAAGCTATGCTATAAGTTTCATGTCACATGAATTTTTAAAATATATTTTATAAGTTTAAAATATATTTTAATATCTTAAAATTAATATTTTTTTCTGTTAAATTAATATTTATCGTTTCATGCAAGGGGGAGCGATCGCTCCATCGCTCCTATACGCCATTCCCCACTGATTAATTATTTGTATTATAAATTAATTTATTAAATTTGTATTCTAACATAAACGACATTGTGTTACTTATTACTTAGTTATAGCTACCTGTCTGATCGCGAGAGAAAGATGGTGTTCTCACCACTCTTATTGAAATAAAAATATCCAATATCAAAATTAATTCAAAACGGGCGGCCTCGACCGGCCTCGGCGTATTTTTCGAGGCCAGAAGGTGTCGAGACCAAGGCCGAGGCCGAGGACAAGGCCGAGGCATTACATAGCGAGGCCAAGGCCGTGGAAAATCGGCCTCGAGGCCGGCCTCGAGGACTCCAACACTGCCTTCCGTTGCCGAAGGATATGCCTTCCATGTCTTCCACGATGACTTCTTCCCTTGACCGCCAAACTGTGATGTAGTATCGGATCCTGTGAAGGCATGGGAAAAGGGAAATGCACCATCATTACCATGGAGTTGATGTAGTAATGTTTGAAGTGTTTCCCTTTACCAAATACCACCCATGGGCCATAGATGGATAGCATGATGGTGAGTTGTCAGCTGGAAAAATATGCCCATCAATACCACCAAGATATCAGTGTCCACCGTGCTGACCATAGCAGTAGTTGCTCCCTTTTGAACAGCATCCTGGACATGAAGACAAATTCTTGAGTCAGCTTCCTCATGATCAGCGGTTGGCATCGGGTTACTGCTGCCTTTCGACACAACCGATTGGCCAGAAGTTATATAGGCTTTTTTGTTGGCTAAGTAGTCACAGGCAGCCACCTCCTCAGTCAGGAGAACGAATAGTTCTTCCTTATTCTTGGAGTCCCGTAGGAAGGAAACGAAGTTTACTGGCACTTTTGCCTGGCGTGATACCTTCTTCCTCGCTCCCTTCTCTCTCTTCTCTCGAGTGGCCTCCTTGAGACTGCTTGCCTTGTACATGTCAAAAGCCACATAGATTCTTGTGCAGTTCTGAAGTTGCCTCTTGGGCCAGGATAAGAAGACCAAAGCACTGTTGTTTCTAAAAGTCGCCTTTTGGCAGAATAGGTACAACGGCGGTCCCATCAAACACCTTGGCATCAAAATGAGGAATATTTAGATTGTTTATTTGGTCAAAACAGTCCAGTATCTCTGATCTGTAGCTAGGCAGCCAGAATTTGCCATAATGAGATAAAGATGGAGGCCATGCATGGTACGAGCAGAAATCTCACTTAAGTTATGGTCTGATCCTTGATGTTCGGACCATACAGCAGCAGAGATACTAAAGATTTGAGGCTATTTGGCACTAAGCTCTCTTGACAGTCTGAAGCAAATGTGCCAGAGAATTGAAAAAAATTCTCCATCAAACATCTATTTTCTTACAACTTTCGATACGCGGGCCGTAGACAGAACTTCTTGTTCAAAGACAGGTGATTCCATGACTTTCTTCAACAGTTGCTGCAGTCACTCATTAAAACCAGGAATGTGTTCCTTCCATCATATTGCTCCTGACACTTCGTCAGAAAGTGTGCAAGAGGCCTTTTCCTGAGCCTGGACTTATTGATGGTCTTTGCAAATCCCAATATGTTAAGTCGTTCTTCGTACAATGTATGAAATTCATAAAGTCTGAATATATAGGTTCTCTCTTCAACACTGTTTTCGACATACAAAACTAGTTCCGCAAACACCCACCCAAGACTCTACCATTTCCTCGCACGTATCAAATGACACGGCCTGCCTCTTTCTCAACATATTTCTGTAGCGATTCTTGTAATCTGTCAGACATCTATTATGATATTTAGCTTCAATAATAACTAAATCCCCACCCGCATTCCGTGATAATAGTTCTGTATCTTGTAGCTGGGTAGCCATTTCCCTCAGACTTTTATCTAGCGTGAAAGTTGAGCAATTATGTAGCAATCCTTGCGTTTTCATACAGAAGATGCATTGTTTATCGGAGCGTGCTCGTAGCAGAGATTCCGAGTGATTTGCGTTTAGCCTTTCTTTCCCTTAAATCAGTTTCGTTTTTCTTCTTGTCACTTTGTCACTCCTTTGTCCTTTGAAGTTTGGAACTGGCAAACTTCAGCTGACACACTTTGTGCCACTTAGCACAGTTTTCCAGAAATTCAGCAGCAACTGGATAGGCAGTACATCAAGTTCCCGAAAGCCTTTTACATTCCTTAGGAAATCATCGTAGTATTTCAGTGTTTCCTGATAAGATCTATCTGCTAGACACTTTGAGTCCTCATCACTCCCACCACAAATTACGAAATTTTCCCAATCTATTATGCCTTGTTCAGAGAAACATTCAACTCAGAAACTTCATTTACCATCAGCAGAAACTGCATTCATTTATATGAAACGTGCAATAAAAGAAAATGCGAAATGTTAAAGATTTTTGTTAGAGTTGTCATCTTTTACAATATCAATTTTGGACATAATCGCATATCGTGACGATATTTACCGTATTGAGGAGTTTAAAATACTAATATATGAATTCTTTGACCACAAAAATATATATGTTATAATGTTTCAGACCAACAAAGACCCTAGGATCCACTCATGGCTGGTCTACCTAACTGTGGTTGCAGTTGTGTATTGCGCAAGCCCTCCGTGGTGGCGGAGGGGACCTACAATTTTACGTGGGTTCCGAACCACAAAAACCCTAATTTTACTACCTTAAACTATACCCAATCTATCAACCTATGCGTCTAATCGATTCTTAAACATGTTTATAGACGTGCTAGTAATTACTTCTACCGGCAAACTATTCCATCTATTTATATAGCTATATGCGTAAAAAGGTTTTTGGCAACTGCATGCTGTCTCGAACCTTCTACTTGTCAGCTTACACCCGTTATTTCTAGTTCTATTATATTGTGCTATTTCGAAAAAGCTATCTCTATTTACGTTATCGTTATCGAACCCATTCATAATTTTAAAAACCTGGATTAGATCACCCCTTAGCCTCCTAATCTCGAGTGTAGTCAATTTTAACTCCTTAAGCCTATCCTCGTACGACTTCGACCTAATAGACGGAATCATCTTAGTTGCTCGTCTTTGAACTCTTTCGATTTTATCTATATCTTTGCGCATATGCGGATTCCAAAATTGGATCGCGTACTCCAAATTGGGTCTAACTAATGATTTATAAAGACGAACAATAATATCGCGCAGGTTGTACTAAAAATTCCTAGCTATAAAACCTAGCACTTTGTTCGCCTTATTGACCGCTGCTGTACTTTGTTTCGCCACTTTTAAATCACCAGTGACTATAACTCCTAACTCTTTTTCCTTTTCTATGCTTGCCAACTCCTTCCCTGACATACTATACGCAAAATTACCTTTACGCGAACCTATATGTAAAATTTTGCTCTTATCGATGTTAAATCTCATTTGCCATGTGACTGACCAATCAACAATTTTGTTCAGATCTTCCTTGATTTTACCTCTGTCTTCATCGTTAATTGCCCTACCACCCAACTTCGTGTCATCCGCAAACTTTGAAACTGTACTGACTAGGCCGACATCTAAATCGTTAATATATATAAGAAAAAGCAAAGGGCCCAATACAGAACCCTGAGGAACGCCGTTCGCTAAAATCTGGACACTTCAATAAACATTCTAGACCCAAATACAAGCAGAGCGATGAGTATATGTATGTTGGACAGCCGTAGTGGACGCCCTTTTGAATTTTCGCAAAAAGTAGGTCACTCAGGTTTGTCACCCGATGTATGAAATGGCTGTGTATGAAGTGTAAACTAACTGTACCAAGTTTGTTGCTTTAATCCAGCATGCCACGATTTCAGTCAGAAATGGCGCTGGTAATTCTGGTAATTTATATATAATTATCTCACGTGAATGTTAGTTTAGTGGAATATTCTAAAATGTAATGATGGTATTGTTTAACCCCCTTCACAACATCTAGGTCATATGACGAAGGGGACCTCCAGCTTTACATGGGATCCGAACCACGGGTCGATACCTAATCTGGACGCAGATGATGGTCTCCCATCCAACTATAATCCAGACCCAATGTTGCTTAACTTCGTTGATCGACGTGAAGTGGTATTACAACACTGACCACGAAGTAGCTCATATTTTCTTAAAAAAAATTTAAAAAGGTATATATATACTCGTATAATAGTTATATATATATATATATATACACGAGTGTATATATAGGATGAATTTCACAATTAAACACGTGAAATGAATGAATGATGCAAACCCACAATATATATATATATATATATATATATATATATATATATATAATAATAATAATTAATATTAAACAGTAAAAGTTTATTAAAAAATAAATAATAATCTGAAAGTGGCAATTTTTCCTATAAATCCATTTACATTCTTCTGTAAATGTATGAAAGCAAATATTTCAGTGTTGGTAAACGACCTTGTTTTACTTTTTGAAATACTTTTGGTTCAATTTTCTGACTGATGAATTTTTGGAGTGCTTTTCGCTTCTTCCTGACATGAATAATGGCTCCAAAGAACACTATTTCAGATGTACGAGGGACGGTACGAAAGTAATGTTTCTGTATAAAGGCATCTGTGAAAGGGCTCGGCACACTTTTGAAGGTTTGTGAAAGGTATGGAAAGGACAATGACATGAAATATAATCCTGCTAAGAGTTATATTATGATTATGAGGACCAACCAAGGTCTACGAGTGTATTAGATTTATCGCTAGGCTTGGTGAGTCAGTCAATAAGATAATAGAAGCTATGGTTAGTGGATTCAACTCCGATATATTTTATAGACCTCAAATCTGGAAGCATTGGAGTAGGTATATTCATTATTCACAGTGATTCACTGGGTGCTGGTTAAGTGTGCGGTCTACCTACGATTCGGCGGTCTACCTTTTAATTATAGCTTCTTATCTTGTTTACTAATTGTTTGTTTACATCCCATTGTCAATCGCCCTTGACGATTGGTTAGGTTTAGTCATGATATTTTCATTAGTTTTAACGAAAATATCATGATTAAACCTAACCAATCGTAGGTAGACCGCACACTTAACCAGCACCGATTCACTGGCTCTTTGCTCCAAACAACTATCTCTTAACCTTCTTTGGACCACTTGTATAATGTTTGCACCTGTTGAGTCTCAAATAAAGTTGTTGTTGTTCTTCTTGTTGTTGATGTTGTTGTTGTTGGTGGTAGTGTTGTTGTTGTTGTTGTTCTTACTAAATATAATTCCAATTCCAATGAAAATTACAAGCAATATATATATATATATACGTACAAAAAAGAAAAAAAACATATATATATAATATATATATATATATATATATATATATGATACACACAGACCGTGCATGCATTAAATTAAATATAAATTGAAAAATAAGAGGCATTACTTTCGCACCGACCCTCGTAGTAAATCATAACCTAATGACGTCATATATAAAGCCGAGAGTCAAAGGAAAATTTGTATAAAAAATTGAAGGTTTCTAAAGCAGGTCTTCAAAAATGAAACGAGAAATACAATGAAATTGGCACCACTTATGATAAGATCGTGTCTGGAAGACCATCATAGCTATCAGCATCTTCAAGCAAATACTGTAGATGAGAATTGGGTCACTGAGAAACCTGAAATTCAAAAAGCCGCTTTGCTGCAGAATTTCAGGAAACTACTGGTGCCAAAGTTGACCTATGCGCAGTTAGACGTAAATTATGCCAGGAACGGCTTAAAGAATGTTTTGCACTTAAAAAAAATTACTAAAAGTAACGAACGACGATATTAACATCTAAAACTCACTACGACACGCCACTCTTGACCGAATGCCTTTATTGGCGCGGTATATACAGGGTGTTTCAGGAGGAAAGGTCAATACTTCGGGAGGTGATAGTATCGGTCATTGTGAGAAAAAAAGTTCATATGAACATGTGTCTAATTCTGAATGGTTACGGAGATAGAGCTGTTTGAATCTACAAATACAAAAGTATTGTTAATGATAATCAAGAAAGAGAAACCAATTACTGTTTCTAACATTTAATGTTTAAACATTGGCATTTTGAATGGTATCAGATACAGAAATGACAAATTTGTTACAGTTTACAATACGTTTATGAAAATCCCACCGTCAACCTCAATGCACTTTGCAACTCGTGTGCGAAGATCGCGTGTTGTTCGTCTGAGTTGATCTTGACGTTCCTTTATGCGGGCAGCAGCATCCAAAATGCGCGCGAGCAATTCGTCTCGTGTATCCACCTTTCTTTTGTAAACTTGACTTTTCATCCACCCCCACAAACAATAATCTAACGTAGAGAGGTCTGGAGACCTTGGTGGCCATTGAATGGGACCACCGCGGCAGATCCATCGACCAGGGAAAGTTTGATTTAGGTACTGCATCACCAGAGGGGTAGAATGTGGAGGAGCTCCGTCATGCTGAAAGTACATACCAGCAGGGGTGCAGTGCTGCCGGAGCTCACCGGAGCGCCGCTCCGGCACCTCTGCAAGAGGAAGTTTGGAGGAATTACCATAACAAGCAACAAAAAAATTGTCTCCATTAATTATCAACAGTTTCTTACTAGTCTTGTGAACAATTTGCAGCACCGTATGTTCACGACAACATCCATGAAAGGTTCTCAAACTTCTGAACCTCAAAGTATGTATAAATCACTGCTAAATGAAATGTATGTCCTTGAAAAAGACTACTGGCCTGATGAAATACCACCTAATTACGGAGAAGCTGAAATCTCATCTCTCTGTAAGAGGTTTAAGCTTTCTTCTTACTCTGTACTAAATGCCTTTAGAGACTATGTGGAAGATCATGGGCGCCGCATCCCCCAAGATTTACACCCATTACTGAGCTGTTCACAAGTTATTCCTATTAGTACTGCTGAGTGTGAGAGGGGATTCAGTCACATGAACTTGATGATAACAACAACACGCTCAAGAATTCTCATAAATCATGTGTCAGCGCTTATGTTTGTTAAACTACATGGACCTCCTCTAGTTCAGTGGAATCCTGAGCCATATGCCATATCATGGCTGCGGTACCACAGATCGGCAGATGACACCAGGACAAGAGTTGCTTCAGACCCCCGAAAACATATCACGCCTGACCCCTTGTGGAAATTATTGTGAAACTTCCCACTGGTGGTATTTGGTAAGCACTAAGTAGTTTTAACTTCTTAAATTGATAAAATACATGATTGCTCTTTTTTCTTTATTTGCTTGATAATTATATTTATTTTATGATAATTAGTGAGTGCAAACACGAAATACTTAGTCATCGTGTGGCATATATAGAAACAGGATAGGAAATGGCAGGCTTTTGTCAGACCCACCAGAGCTCCGGCACCTATAAAATTGGCACTGCACCCCTGCATACCAGCGCGTGTAGTCAAAGGAACATCCTCCAATAGTCCTGACAATTAGGTAACCTTGTCCTGTAAGACGATTCTCTAAAGTAACAGGGCCAATCAGCTGATCATCGATGATACCGCACCACACATTGGCAGAGAAGCGATGTTGAAAATTTGTTTCCACAGTGGCATTTAGATTTTCGTCTGACCACCGATGAGAGTTACGAGTGTTGTTGATACCGTCACGGGTGAAAGTAGCTTCATCGGTGAACAGTATTAATCGAAGCAATCGGCGATTAACATTTACCCAATGACAAAATTCCAGTCGCATGGCAGAGTCTCCTGGTTGAAGGTGTTGTAACACGTTATACATGATATGGATGCAAGCCTTCCTCACGTAATGTTCGCCATACTCTTGTGTGTGGTACACCGAGACGTGTAGAAATTCTTCGTGAGCTAGTAGTAGGACTACGCTCTACCAACTGAAGAATGTTTTCCACTTCATCCACATCTCGTTGACCTTCACGTTCAGATGAAAATTGAGCGCTGGGAAGTGTACTAATCTCACGCAATGTGTTGAAAACCCTGGTAAACACTCTTCGATCCCGAATTCTGCGGTTCGGAAACCGTCGATGGTATTCTGCAACAGCAGCTGTTGCACTTCCATCGCAAAAACCGTAGACATACACCATATCCGCATATTCGGCATGTGTGAAGGTGTGCGGCATTCTTAACACTGCTTCAAACACCAAACAATGTCACTCACAACAGTCAGCTGTCGATTGGCTTATGTTACATGCTTACATTAAGCTTACATGGTTCAAGGTTATAGGGGAGGGAAGGGGGAGGAAGAGCTGCGCGCGCATCAGATTCAAACAGCTCTATCTCCGTAACCATTCAGAATTAGACATGTTCAATGTTCATATGAACTTTTTTTCTCACAATAACCGATACTATCACCTCCCGAAGTATTGCCCTTTCCTCCTGAAACACCCTGTATATATATATATATATATATATATATATATATATAGTGGTTAGCGTCGCTGACTACGAAACCATCGGCCCCCGGGTTCGAGACTCAACGGCAGCCGGCTCGCAGCAAAACCCAGCTGTTCATCCTTCCACACAATAAAGAAAGTGGTTGGTAGATAAATGGGTACCCTAGGTGGCCTAGTGGTTAAGACGCTGGGCTGCTGATGGGGCGTGTTTCGGATTCCACGTTAAACTGTAGGTCTAAGGTGGAGTGAAAAGCTTGACCTTCGCCAGAATGAACAATACGTATATCTCATTATTTTGAGAGTCACTTCCCGACCCGCTTGTTCGTTGTGACCAAGTTTGGACATGTGCAAGTTTAGTCGTTCCAGAAAGCTGTCATTGCCTTAATGGCACTGATGAATTGAGTATACGAAATGCATCTATTTTTTAAGATAGATATTAATATATTTTTCTATATTTCTATTGAATATATATGTAGGGACCTATATATACAGGGTGGGCGGAAAGTAGCTCCCTATTTTGGATTGGTAAAAAAATACGTATATTATCCATTTATTTCAGAAGAAATAATATGAAAAGGTAGGCATACATGGTAGGTTTTCTCTAAAATTCAATGTGGGCTCCAACTCTTTCCACCAGCTTCTGGAGCCGCCCAGGAATGGCGTCCACTGACTTTAGCAGGAACTCCGGCGGGATGGAGGACATGACTTCCCGAATTCGGTCCTCCAGTTCTTCCAATGTCCTCGGTTTGGTGCGTTAGACTTCTTCCTTTACCCACCCCCAAAGAAAGAAGTCGCACGGTGTCAAGTCGGGGCTCCTGGCTGGCCATTGATGTGGACCACGACGACCCATCCAACGCCCAGGGAAGTGGGCATCCAGCCACTCACGGACAACAAGAGCGAAGTGAGTGCGGAGGGGCGCCATCTTGCATAAATATCAGATCGTCGATGTTCTCCCATGTGCTGACAACCGGCCAGACCTCGTTTCGCAACATAGCAAGGTACCGCTCAGCATTCATGGTGTTGCGCAGAAGGAACGGGCCCACAACCTGATCTGAGGTCATACCACACCACACCGTTACACTGAACCGATTCTGCCGTTTTTCAGCGGTAACCGTGCGACTTCTTTCTTTGGGGGTGGGTAAAGGAAGAAGTCTACCGCACCAAACCGAGGACATTGGAAGAACTGGAGGACCGAATTCGGGAAGTCATGTCCTCCATCCCGCCGGAGTTCCTGCTAAAGTCAGTGGACGCCATTCCTGGGCGGCTCCAGAAGCTGGTGGAAAGAGTTGGAGCCCACATTGAATTTAGTTTTAGAAAACCTACCATGTATGCCTACCTTTTCATATTATTTCTTCTGAAATAAATGGATAATATACGTATTTTTTTACCAATCCAAATAGGGAGCTACTTTCCGCCCACCCTGTATATATATATATATATATATATATATATATATACTGAATATGCAGTTATGTACAGTATATTTGGTAAGTTAGCTTTCATTCTTTTCATGGTCTGAATTATTTGCAAAATTCAGTTTCAGTCGTGCGAGTGTCGTAACACCCGTTCTCGTCAATTAGCGAAGTTAAGCGACAGTGAGTCTGAAGAGTAGTTGGATGGGAGACCGTTCTCCACGTCCAGATTATGTAGCGACCCGTGGTTCGGATCCCACATAAAGCTGTAGGTCCCATTTATCATATGACATTCGATGTCGCGAAGGAAATTAAACATTCCATAAAAAATGAAATATTAGTAATAGTTGTAATAGTTGTAATAGTAATAGTTGTAATAGCAATAGTTGTAATAGTAATAGTTGTAATAGCAATAGTTGTAATAGTAATAGTTGTAATAGCAATAGTTTTAATAGTAATAATTCAGAAAAAGTAGAATTTTGCAAAGTATTAATGTCCATTTTATTAAATAGATATTACATTTGATTCTAAAAATTTCATTTTTCAATTTTTTATAATCACCCTGTATAACGAACCTTCAAAATTGTATATATATTCTCGTTAAAGTAATTACTTTTCTAACTAAAAACGCAACTCTCTCGCGTAGTTACCAACACGAACATTTAGCGGCTGTTTTATTTTTTACTGAAC
>JAJOZX010003015.1:555000-567518 GCA_023014485.1 Bathynomus jamesi
TTCTGGACAAAAGCACCAAACTTGGCTCAGATGTTGTTCAGGACCTTAGCTACCAATTTTTCCCGGAACCAAGACGCACAACCCTATCTTGGCTGCCATTTTGGAAATCCAAGATGGCTGCCAGCTAGAAATCAACAAAACTATTGTGAGGAGTAGTTGTAAATAAATAGTCCCTAAACCTACATATTTCGATGCCAGGATTGCTATAAAATAATCAGAATTACCCTTAAATGTTTATTTAATGTAAAATATTTAATAATATAACAATATAATATGTGCTTTTCTGTTTTGCAGGTGATTTGTGAACATGGATTGGAGCAAATGCATGGTTTGTCAAGAGAGCAAAGGTGAGACTCTTAAATGTCCACTCAATGCTGTGAGTGGTAAAAAAACTGAAGCATATGCAACATTTATGGAGAATGTCAACGCATTCAAGAATCTTGGAAGACTACCAGTTCCTCTTCTTTTCAATGAAGAGGTGACTGTTGAAGATCTGGTTCAGAATAAAGCTGTGTGGCACAAGTCATGCCATGTTAAATTTAGTAAAGAAAAGCTTGAAAGGGCTACAAAAAAGAGAAAGGGCGGATGAAGGTGAAACCAGTTCATCTACGGGGAAGCGGGTTCAGCGGCATCCTATGGACAAAGCAACTTGTGTGTTTTGTCAACAAACACATGGGCATCTTCACGAATTCAGTACATTTGGCGCTGACGTCAATTTACGAATGATGGCTACAGAACTCAGTGACACAGAACTAATGTCAAGAATAGGAGGTGGTGATCTCATGGCCATTGAAGCCAAGTATCATCTGCAATGCTTGACATTTTATCGGAACCGTTACCGCTCACTTTTGAGACAAAAACAGAGCAAGGAAGAAGGCTATGAAGAAAACTTGATGAAAGCAAAGGCAATAGTTGAGGTCGTTAATCATGTAGAAAATTGCGTGGAAGAAGGAATCTTTCAAATGAAGTTTTCTGTGCTATTTGATCTGTATCAAAAAAGACTTCGGGACTTAGGTATTAATAAGGAAATGAACAGAGGACGATTCAGAGAAGATTCTGGAGTATTTCCCATATGCCCAGGAAGTGAGTGATGGCAAGAACAAAATCTTAGTTTTTCAGCAGGGAATTCAGGAAATGCTCAGAGAGACAAATAGACAGAATTTTGAAGGAGACACTATGATTCTTGCAAAAGCTGCTAGAATCATACGCAAGGAAATCGTCAACTTTACTGGATTCAAGTTTGCAGGTGCCTTTCCATCTGGTTGTCAACAGGAATCGGTACCTACAACCTTGAAAACCCTTATATCTATGATCACAAATGGTGCTGACGTGAAGGACCAAACACCAGAAGACTCCCCTGCAACTCTCACTGTCTCGCAACTTATCCTTTTTAATTTTAGGAACAAGCATACATCATCATCTAAGGTTCGCCATTCTTTGGAAAGAGAACCACCATTGCCTCTGTATCTTGGTCTGAAAATTCATACTGAAATTCGGTCAAAATCATTAATTACACAACTATATGAATTGGGTCTCAGTGTGAGTTATGACCGAATTCTTCAAGTCGAAAGCCAACTTGCAACAGCAGTGTGCCAGAACTTCAAGACCAAAGGAGTGGTTGTACCAGCTCAGTTTCGTCATGGACCATTTATTGTTGGGGCACTTGACAATCTGGATTACAACCCATCTAGTACAACTGCCGTTGGACCATTTCATGGTACAGGGATTAGTCTGTTTCAGTTCCCAACTGTCTCAAACTGTGGAACCAAACAAGGTGATCTTGTGCTACCTTCTCTAGGTTCAAAGGACTTGGAGTTACTCATGTCCTACTCAATTGTACCAGCTGTTGCAATGGACAAAACCAAGGTAGAAGTCCTGAAGTTGTCTAATGTGTCTGACCCTATTGAGGGACACTACCATGAAGCATGTTTCCAGGAAAAGGAGTGGATGAAAGAAGCGTTCAGGATCTTGGAGAAAGACACGATAGGGAAGGGTGATGTTATATCATGGTCAGCATACCACGCTACAAGGCAAGAACAAGATGAAGATCAAATGAAAACCCTTTCCTACCTCCTTCCCTTATTCCATGAAAAGGCCGCTACTCCAGCGATGATCAAGCATGGAATGAATGTTGTTCGGTCTGCTACTGAATTCCTTAACCCCGGCAAATACCAGTTGTTGCATTCGATGCACCCCTATATGCCCTTGGTTGGTAAATTCATTCAGTGGAAGTGGCCAGACACCCACGGAGAAGACAAGGTCATCGTCATGTTTGGAGGTCTACATACAGAGATGGCCATGTGGAGAACGTATGGAGATTATCAGAGGGATCTGGGTGGACAAATGCCTTGACACAAGCAGGCATTGCTTCGGCAGGAACTGTTGACTCATTTCTTAAAGCCTCTCATCTTACAAGAACCAGACATGCTCACCAGGTAACAGCTTTGACATTGGCAAAGCTGCAGCATGAAGCCTTTATGGAAACTGTTGGTCCCTATGATGACAAGACAAAGGAAGAGTGGAAGAAGAAGATGGTTCAGGTCAGTCCAACATTCCAATACTGGGAGACAATTCTTCAGATGGAGATAGACGGCCTCATATTCATACGATCACATCGTGCAGGAGACTTTCCATTGTATGTAGAAAGCTTGAAGAAAGTAGTTCCCTGGTTCTTTGCTCTTGACCACCAGAATTACGCACGTTGGCTCCCACTCCACATCCGGGACATGAAGAATCTCCCTCAGCCAGTTATGAATGAGTTTTCACGAAATGGACACTGGGTAGTACACAAGACCAAGAAGAGATTCTCAGCCATGCCTTTAGACCAAGCGCATGAACAAAACAATGAGAAAGTCAAAGGTTCAGGAGGCGCGGTGGGTCTGACTGAGAATCCAGTGGCATTCAAGAAGTGGATGGTAGCAGGGCCAGAACAAGCCAGATTGATTACTGAATATGAAGACGAAAACCTTCCAGAAACTGAAGACAACAACTTCCACCACGAAGAAGGACTATCTACACAGAGAAGATTCAAGGATCATGTTTCTAATCTCGTTGAAGTCTTCCGTGATATGGGAAATCCATTTTGTGATAATGGGAATGCAGCGAATTGGTCAAATGCGGCTGCAAGAGCAAGAGTGGATGTGGCACCAGGTGTGCTTGCAAGAAGGCCAGGTGGAAGTGTACAGAACTGTGTAGCTGCAACTGTGCAGTTTAACATATAGCGTCGAGCGGGGTGAGTTGGGACAGTTCGGGACAGGGGGTGAGTTGGGACAGTAGGCATTGCAATGCTAAATGCCAAGATATTTCCATTTTATGGTGCCCATTTAATAGCCCTGCCCTTACTCTACAAATGTTGTTAATACAAGTTTTCTATAGAACCACGAATAATGCATGAAAATTGTGCAAATATGAAAGGGTAGCATTTTGACCTTTGTAGAATTTCATTTTTTAAAATGCACATATTTTGCCAATTTTCTTCTCCCCATTCAGTTATAGAGCTAAAGGTCTACTTTTTGGTGGGTGAAATCTTCAATTGTTATAGTTTCGTTGATTTTTCTTAAACATGGTTTTCTTGAACATGGTTTTTGTGTTAAAATATTCACGATTTTCACTGTATATGTTGTACGAAGTGTGATTTCTGCAGTAAACATACTTCTGATCAGCTTAAAAGTTGTTTTATTGATCTGATCATGCCAAAAAACATAGTTTGATGCCAAACATGCCAAGGGAATTCTCTATTGAAACTTATATCAGAAATTCCATTTTGTCTATGGCGGCCATCTTGAAATCCAATATGGCGGCCAAGTAATGGTCTCTGAAGGTGGTTCCGGGGATATTTTTAATTGTTGGTCCAAAATATACAAGTAGGGAAAGTTTGGTGCTTTTGTCCGGATTGTCCACTTCAACTTGTTTAGCTGCCCTACTAAAGTTAACATGATTATGAATAGAAATGGAGCTAATACTGTTCCTTGTGGTACTGAGTTAAGGATCTCTGACTATAATGAAGCTATTCCTTGAACTGTTACCACTTGCTACCGCTCACTAAGTAAATTATATATCCAATTACTTACTTTTCGTGCTAAGCTCATATATTTCAGTTTATGTACTATGATTTACAAAGGAATACAAATACAAATGACACCAAATAGCAATAGACCGGCTGGTCCCTATGGGTTGTCTGTTTAAAGAGGAAGATTAAAAGAGAAGAAAATTTAAAAATAAGTGAAAATTTTAAAGCAAAAGAGAAGGGGGGGGGAGGGGTTGAAAGAAAAGAGGGAAATTTAGAGATAAGTGAAAATTTTAAAACAAAGAGAAGATAATCCGAGTGAAAATTCTACAATACTTTTTATATGCTAGCAAATGCTTCTAACTGGGAAATGCTTCTAACATCTAACTGGGAGTTTATGACAAGATAAACATATACCTTTGGTTAGCTTCCGCTTCCGCCCGAATTGTTCATTCTGACGAAGATCAAGCTTTTCACTCCACCTTAGACCTACAATTTAACGTGGAATCCGAACCACGCCCCATCAGCAGCCCAGCGTTTTAACCACTAGGCCACCTAGGGTACCCATTTATCTACCAACCACTTTTTCTTTTATTGTGTGGAAGGATGAACAGCTGGGTTTTGCTGCGCGCCGGCTGCCATCGGGTCTCGAACCCGAGGTCGATGGTTTCGTAGTCAGCGACGCTAACCACTACACCACCGAGGCACCTAGTTTCATTTTAAAGGACTCACTAATTTTAGACTATTACCTCGAGTTCTATCTGCATTTCTGAAGATGAAGTATTTGACGGCGTCGACGTTATCAAAGCGTTTAATTATTTTTAACACTTGGATTAAATCTCTTCGAATCCGCCATTTTACGAGTGAGAATAAACTTAACGTTTCTAAACGGGCAGCATATGATTCGTTTCTACGTCTGAGAATCATCTTTGTAGCCCGTCGTTACACTCTCTCCATTCTGGCTATGTCTTGCCATAAATATGGGGCCCAGAACTGAACGCAGTATTCCAGGTGGAGACGTACTAAGGAATTATATTTTAGCATTGTTTTCTCCCACTTAAATTCAAATGATCTACCAATAAATCCTAAGATTCTTTTTGCTTTTTTAACCGCGTCGATACATTCCTTACTCGGTTTAAGAGTATTTTTCAAGAATAATACCTAAATCTTTGTCTTCCATAACATTCGTTAGTGGCTTGTCGAGCATTTCTTCAGCATTGTTTCTATCGATATGCAACGTTTTACATTTATCTACATTAACCCTCATCAGGAACCATTATGGGAGTCAAAACATTGAAAGAGAGGATATTATTCTTAAAAGTTCTTAAATATCAAATACAATTCATGTCATTGGTTCATTACACACACTTTTTATAGCACCATTTTGTAAAGTTAGGTCTGGGGTCATAGAGACCGCACGGTTCCAACAACGTAAGTAAATTGAAAGTTCCTGACCAGGGTTAAAGTTCATTTGCCAAATTTCTATCCACTCGAGTAACTTATTAATATCTTCATGGTCACACTCGTCGAACGTTTTGGCAAATTCTGTGTATATCACATCATATTTTTCATTGTTTTCGAATGCATTATCAGTGATGTTACAGTGGTTCGTTAGCTGTGATAAACACGATCTTTCTGATCGAAATCGACGTTGGTTATCATTTAATTTTTTCCCCAGTCTCCAAAAAGTCATAGAATTTTTCTTTATTCTTTCAGATATTCTGGTGAGATGAGATGTACGTACGTATGTATGTATGTATTTACCTTGTGTCGTTGTATGTAAAACTTCTGAAAAAAAGTCCGCCTAGAAATAAAATTTCTAAAATCACAAAAATTACTAATTAGTAATGACTATGTTTTGGTTTTGGTTTTGAAAAATGTCGTAATAACAATAAAACACGCGAAGAAAAGCAGAAATGTTATATTTTATGCTTCTTAGGAATTGTATGTTTGTAGGCGAACATTTTTCCCCGAGACCTCACGCGCATATTACTATTACACCAATATTTACGCACCTATTTATTTCATATTTTTAAAATGTCAATAATAATTACAGTATTTAATAAACCCCCAATTTACTCCACTTACAATAAAGGAAATTTTATCTTCATTGCGACATTTTTTTTAAATTATTCCCGACACATTTAAAGAGGTCAAATGAAATTATTTTTCAGTGCTAAAAAGAGTGATAAAGTAGGTTTTAAGCCTTTGTAGGGCAGTGTGACTTTACTGATTTTGTTCTGGTTAACGCCAGATGATTTTATTCAGGTTCGGAAAGACCTCTGCGTAGTAAAGGATTAAAGAAACGTCCTTAGCCCTTTACTATACAGAGGTCTTTCCGAGATTGGATAAAATCGTCTGGCGTTGGCCAGAACAAAATCGGTATAGTCACACTGTCCGACAAAGGGTTAATTCATTCTAAATATAATGAATGTTCGTATGTAAGATTCGCAATCTCTTCCACTTATCTATAACTTAAAAGAGTAAGTTGAATTTGATCCTATTGAAAATGAAAATGAAATAAAATGGAAATGAAATAAAATGAAAATGAAAATGAAATAAAATGAACTAAAATGGAAATGAAATAGAATGAAATAAAATGAAAATGAAAATGAAATTAAATGAAAATGAAATAAAATGAAATAAAATGAAAATGAAATAAAATGGAAATGAAATAAAATGAAAATGAAATAAAATGAAAATGAAATAAAAATGGAACTGAAAACTTTATGGAATGGTATAAATGATTCCAAAATCGAGTGTTATATAAACTGCTGTAAATAAAGGAACTTTTGCCTTCGTTGAATAACAACAAACACTACACGCAGCAGAAGTTAAGGGCTGTAATGACCACCACCGCCCCCTGGAGGACCCCACACCACTTGACATTTGCGTGTGGTTTTTCGCAAAGTCATGTGGGTATCAGAAGAAAATTAGGGATCTGCATGAACTTCGTGATAAGATCTATGCAGTAATGGAGAAGATCACGCCAGAAATGCTCGAGGATGTGTTCCGCGCCACAGAGGAAAAGGAGGTGGAAAATTTGCATAGAAATTATTAGCGGACATGTTGAAATGCGCTAACATGATTTCTTAAATAAAGTGATATGATATCCTAAATAAATAAGTATTTATATGTTCAGTCCTTACAAGAAATAGATTAGGATTTTTTTTGGACACCCTGTATATATATATATATATATATATATATATGCTGCAAACCCACAAGGAAAAAGAAAAACGATTCCAAGGCCTTTCGTGTATTCAAAGCTACACCTCGTCAGGGAATGAAGATAGAAGGCGAGATGCCCATAAATATATACAACGTACAGGAAAAACAAAACAATTAGCACATACTTAACAGGGGTTAATGAGAGGGAAAATAAATTTTAACATGATAGCGTCAATTTTATACGTCCCCGCATACGTCCCATATATATATATATATATATATATATATATATATATATATATATATATATATATATATATATATATATCCTCCTCGTTAACCTCGTTGATGTTCCATGTGTTGGTCTCTCTTCACACGAAGGTCAAGCTGGTGGCCCCTACCTCTAGGCCTGGTTTAGTGGAGGAGCGAGTTGCTTTCTTGCGCTCTCCACCAAACATAGCCAGGTACACCCGGTTCATCTAGTACCGTCCTGAGCCAGACATCTAGACTTCTCTTGAAGACTTCAACTTTGACCCCTGTAACGTTTCTGAGGTCCTTTGGAAGTTGGTTAAAAAATCTTGGCCCCCTAACAACCAAGCTATTTTCCTTTATTGTTGAAGAGGTCCCTTGTCGGGCCTTTAATTTGGGAACACTACACATTCTGCCTTTCCTATTTTCCAGTGTTGTTTGAATGGTAATTGGGCTTAGTTTGAGGTTTGGTACCAGTTTTTCGATCATTTTCCATATGTAGATTATGGTGTACCTCTCTCTTCTTCTTTCCAGGGAGTACAGATTTAGTTTACGTAGTCTTTCCCAGTAGTTGAGTTCTTTGCAGCCATCAATCTTGGCTGTGAAATATCTCTGTGTTTCTTCTAGTTTATTACTTTCTTTCTTTTTATATGGGGACGTCAAAACTGAGCAGTATTCAAGTTTTGGTATAATCAGTGTTCTCAGCAGGGGAATCATTTTATATATATATTATATATATATAATATATATATATATATATATATATATATATTCTGACATAGGGACGTCGCCACCCAACCACTCGTCGTAAGGGGCAGCGATGCATGAAGGAAAGGACTGGGCTGGGGATCCATCTTTCTTCCTTCTCCCGACGCAGTACAGTAATAATTTTGGACCTTCAGGCTTTCCCATCCTAATTTTTGGTAAATATTTTTATAATATATATATATATATATATATATATATATATATATGTTGTTTTCCTTTTTTCTTTCAGTCATCTTAAGTGGAAGTAAAGTGAAAAGTTTAACATTTTTCACACAGAGCATCATTCCACCCATACGCCCACTTCAGGATATGAACAGCTCGCAGCAGCATTGACAAGCCAAAAGGAGGTCAATATAATGACGAGGCCTCTGTACATAGTTGATCACCACTGAAAGCAACAGTGATCCGTGTTATCCCAGTTCAAAGAATGACCAAATCTGCTAAGGAAATTATGCACATATATTTCGCAAGAAACATTGCGCATTTCAATGGTCATTTTATTTTTCGTTTGCCTAAGGCTGTTGAAAGGAGTCGCGAAGACTACTTTTTACTACACAGCCCCACATGAAGAAATCACAAAGTTCATTGCCCGGCTACGAGTTGGCCAAGGGATATCACAGCCACACTCGATTTGGTCAACTAGAGAAAACTGTCGCAGCCAGCTTAAATAAGTCCTAGACTGACTTACTGGCCTAAGCACCTTCTATATTAAGTTATAATATTAATGTGATTTGTGTAATTAAAACTCGTATGTCTAAATTTTCATTATATGGACGTTATACTAATTTATGGGAAAATCCTTGACTTATTAAAGTTTACTATCGAGAACTACTTATGAAACACTATATATATATATATATATATATATCTATATAATATATATATATATAATATATATATATATATATATATATATAATATGCCTGGCTCAGGACGGTACCAGACGAGCCGGGCGTGCCTGGCTATGTACGGTGGAGAGCGCAAGAAAGCAACTCGCTCCTCCGCCCAGCCAGACCTAGAGGCGGGGCCACCAGCTTGACCTCCGTGTGAAGAGAGACCAACGCACGAAACAACATAAGGTTCATAAGGTAAGGTGTGTGTGTGTATATATATATATATATATATATATATATATATATATATATATATAGTGTTACATCATTGAAAGAAACGCTATATAAAAACACTGCATAAAAAATATATATACATAATGTTACAGCATTGAAGTTGTTTTGGACTTGATGGTGTTTTTTGGCCAGAGTTCAATTCTCAGAAGAGAGCTGATTGCGTGCGATTGCAACCGTCCATATCTACTATGGAATTAAGCAAGAAATGAAAAGTTGTTCATAATCTTTCATCACGGGAACTAATACCTAACTTTGGGGGCAAGTTTTTATGTCATCTTTTTATGAAAATAGGGAAAGGATATTTAATGTGTACAATAATATATATATATACACAAGAGGGGGGGGTCAATAAATAAAATGTGTGGTAACGGAATCAAAATAAGCCTTGTTACCTTATTTACTGAACATGCCTCGTATATGACGGGATTATTCATTAGCCTCGTTAATAGGACCGAGGTGATAAGAGTGCATAAATGCGGTCAGCATTAAGTGAGAGTTTAAACCTCCCAACCCTAAGCTGCAGCCCCACCGTTCCTGCATTAGCTGGCTACGTCAGGCTTTTTAGCAGCTCCCACGAGCCTCAAGAACTGGTTTCAAAGATGTTTATTAAATCTTCCAACCACTCGGAGCGGTGAGGCTGCAGCCCTTGTGTTGAGGAGTCAAACTTTAATTTAGGGCTGTCTGCATATATATATATTATATATATATATATATATATATATATATATATATATATAATATATATATATATATATATATATTATACACAGAGACCATGCATGGAACAAAGAACCCTTCTGGGAAAATTAAATCCACTAAAGTCCGAATAAGTACTAGTAAATGACAAACACTATAGTTTTTTCCTTTTCATGATGTTAGCCCGACGTGGGCAACGGGTCACTCGCAAAGAGGCCCCAAAATATAGCTTCCCTCACCAGCTATCTGCCAAGCAGATAGGATCCAGCTTTGGGCCAGGATCTAGGGTTTAAAGCAACCTAGCCACCACAAGGTGGTGAAATCCGAACACGTAGGCGGAAGCCCACATGGAAAATACAAATGTAGTGGTAAAGACGCTTTCAAATATTTTAGCGATGTTCCATCAACACAAACACGACCAAGATGACGTCACACAAGTACGACCAAGATGACGTCACAGCGAGAGACTACTTCAAGGCATGTCCTTATGCCTTGCCTCACACCAACTTCGAAGTTACGAGGACTTCTCATCCCACCTCGACTCTCTCCGAAGAACAGTGACACGAGAGCTACCACCATATAAACACCTTTTGTGCAGGCCCCATTTAGGCCTGGTGCCATTCACCTAACTTTATATAAAGACTACTCATTACCTCGCGCGTTATTAACAACCAACTTATATTTTGTCTCATTCATAAATCATTTATTTTGTTTAATAAAGGAAGAAAAGTCATTCTATCAATCAACCTAATTAATAACATTATTTGATCTGAAAAGATCATGGTCACTCCAGCCTTATCATTAACAATCAATCATTAACAATTAACCGCAATTATCTCATTATTATTATAATGCCAACATTACGCTATAAATTGGTGACTATAAAAAACTTCTAGATAATTCCAGAATCCGCGATAAATCTCTACGTCACCAGGACTTAAAAGCGCGAGTCCACTTCAATTCGCCCTTACTCCTTATTCTTCACCCCACTCGCTCTCTGTTTCCCGACCTTTGTCACTGAAGCTCTGCTCCATCTAGAGGGTGATCCCAAAACTCACTCGACCTCATTCGTCCGACCTTTGCTTCTCAAAACATCCGTCCATTCGACCTTCGAATTTCATTTCGGTTCAACAAGAAGTGCACCACCGTTGCAAGCCTGCAACCACTTCATCCACCGTCGTAAGCACCTTCACTCCCACAAACTCAATCTGTACTCAAGCTTTCATTAGTTATCCGAAATGGTGGTGAGGGTGGGCAGGGTAGGGGGAACCGAGAGCATGGCCCCAAAATTAAAAAAATAACTACATAATGCTACAATAATTGCTACATTCTGGTAACTTTTCAGGAAAAGATATGCAGCAAAATAATCAGTTTAGTGAAACGTTTTTCCAAGTAATTTCCATATTTTTTCAGGAAAGTAAATTATGACACGTGACTTTGGAACTTATATTTTGAAATACCATGATAAAATCCATTTTAATTACAATCAACCCCCATGTCCTCTTCCCTTAATCACAACACATTATATGACCATAGAATATTTACTTTAAACCAGTTAAATCATATAAAAACTTATAAATATATTAGTCTTTCAATAAACCAAAACACGTAATACGGAGATATTTTATTTTACTTTCTGTGCTTTAGTCAGAATTAGGTTGTTGTTAAAGCGTATTTTATTTAGATAACAAGGGGGATGGTTATTTGATTTTGAGTTAACAAGGAGGGATGCCATCCCCTCTCATTCCCCCTCTCAATTCGAACCATGCCTATACCCATCACCAAACTCAGATCCGTAAACATTTTGCTTAGGCCCAACTCACTTGGCCTACAGTGTTTACTGCTTCGTGCTAGGGCTACTTTGTTACATAGCCTATAAACCCAAACAAACTCTCAGCCCAACCGCATAGGCTATCTGAAGTGTCTTTCAATACCGTTAAATTGAACTGACATATTTATGTTATTGTAATACCGCAAGTAGGTCTATTGCTGTTTAACTACCGTATATATTTTGTTATTATAATTATTGTTCTTAACACCATTGTATTATTTAACATTTGTCCTGTATAAAATTACTCCTTCATTGTCAATAATTACTGATCGTAATAGCGCACAATTCAGTACAAACTGACTGTTATTCACTGCAAATAGTTATTCCTTTAAGTTCGGTTAAATAAAAAAAACTACAAAGCCTTTTTATCTCCTTTATAAAATACATTATTTTATTTGGTCAAAAGACCAAATATATATGTATACCCACGCCAGTGTCATTTATCATTATCAAGGAAATTATCTAGTCTTGAACATCAAATTGATGAAGATAGAAATACACTCTTCGCCTTTTCCCTACAATGAAAATAATTGCAAGCAACTTTGCAACTTGCATGAATAACGCAGAGAATGAACTCGATAAACCCACAGAGAAGCATCAGTATACTGATGTATAAACACACACACACACACACACTTATTTCGTACCTAAACATGTAAAACAAAACAAG
>JAJOZX010003016.1:0-65000 GCA_023014485.1 Bathynomus jamesi
AATGTTTTTGCGGATTCACTAGCGTTAGATCCTTTATGGAACTCATACATCACATGTCGAATATGCTCTTTCGTGGGCTCCATGGTTTTTCAATTACTGTATATCGTAGGAATGCGTTGTAACTGTATGAAAAACACCAGATAAAATATTCATTAGCCTAAGCCTACACTGCCTAAGTCATTCTGTATCATTCTGTATCGTGATAAAACCTGTGCGAACCTGTCGCCGCGTGTATTTTGCAACATTTCTAAAACTATTTCACATTATCTTGAGGTTATTCTATTATCTACCGTCCGTTTTCTAATCGAGCAGAATTTATGTTACAACCTGATATAATACTATATACAGGGTGTCCGAGAATTATCTGTACAATGTTTGGCTGTTATTAGAAGTCAACCATGAAGTGTAGAAATTCCAGTGTTGTCCCATTTTACAGAGAATCTCATTAAGTTTTTTTCTGATACCAAGTTTTGACAAGTTTTTAGAAATGTACGCGGGTGACAGACATTGATGATTTAAAAGCAAGAATCACAGCTGCTATTGAGCGAATTGATGTGGATATGCTGCAGCGTACATGGCAATATTTGGAGTATCGTTTGGATGTTTTGCGAATCACTAATGGTGCACATATCGAATGTTTGTAACAACGTTACTTTAAAAAGAAACTTTTGAAAATACAGATTCTAATAATCTTGTTTAAGAATTTTACGTGTGTTATCAAGAATTTTATTAAAAGATGCATTGTAGAGATAACGTTCGGACACACTGGAATTTCTAAAAAACTTGTCAAAACTTGGTATCATAAAAAACTTAATGAGATTCTCTGTAAAATGGGACAACACTGGAATTTCTACACTTCATGGTTGACTTTTAATAACAGCCAAAAATTGTACAGATAATTCTCGGACACCCTGTATACAATATATAATATGCGCCCTCGATACATGTAGCAGAGTATTTTGTCGTTGCAGCTTAGGTGTAGGTTTTTGCGTTATCGTTTTTGTACCCTCATGTATGGCATTTTGTCGTTTCAACTTAGGCTTTCCGCAGGTTGTCTTCTGGTATTTTAGGTGAGAGCAGTTGCTGGCCACAAATTTTCAAACGTTGCACACGTACACCCTTTTATTCTTTGGCGTAACAGTCACATGTCTAGTTGTGTTGTGCTTTGTTTTGTTTTGTGTCCCCCACTTACACATTTTATTTTTTTAGGTGATTTACATCAATCCACTCATCGATCATCATGCCTCGAAAGTGTAAAAATCACCCCGACAATTTCTGTTACGTGTGCGGCTCGTTCGCGACTAAATCACAACGGTGTACAATCACGATGGATCTTCGGAAAACTTACCGGTTATACTTCGGCTGTCCACTAGGCGACCAACATAAGGCGTGGGCGCCACATGTTATCTGTACCGCTTGTTCGAATGGATTACGTGACTGGTTGAACCAGAGGAAAAAGTCAATGCCGTTCGCTATACACATAATATGGAGAGAGCCGAGAGACCATCATGGCGATTGTTACTTTTGCAATGTTAACATAACTGGATTCCCCGTGAAGAACAAGCGTAATATCGTTTATCCGAACGTAGACTCCGCGATCAGACCGATCCCTCACGATCACACGATGCCGATTCCGGTACCTCCACAGCAAGGACTCGATGTTTAGAAGACGAAAGGAAATCCTACGAAGGTGCGATTGTCGGAGATGCGGGACTTTCGGCCGATCTTGACTACACACCTGACGAAGAGCAATCGGAGCCGGAGAGGCTTACCCAAAATGAGTTGAATGACCTCATTAGAGACCTAGCCCTCTCCAAAGAGAAATCGGAACTTCTCTCTCCTCAAGACTCAAGCAGAAACACTTACTTGAGAAGAACGTCCTAGTGTGTCACTATCGAAAACGAAACCATGATTTGGCGACATTCTTTACAGTAGACGGTCCGCTCTGCTATTGCCATGATATCAATGGATTTTTCGAGAACTTGTTACAGGTACACACACCATCTGAGTGGCGCCTCTTCATTGATTCTTCACAGCAAAGCTTGAAAACGGTTTCCTGCACAACGGGAACTTAAAGCCGTCCATCCCGCGCCCCACTCCGTTCATCCAAAGGAGACGTACGATAACATGAATATACTACTCGAAGCAATCCAATACAGCACTCATCAATGGAATATCTGTGGTGATCTCGAAGTCATTGGTATGTTAATGGCATGCAAGGAGGGTTCACGAAATACTGTTGTTTCCTATGCCTATGGGACAGCCGTGCTACCCCGGATCGTTACATCAGACGTGACCGGCATCAAAGAAGCACATACGAGCCAGGAACGGGCAGTGTCCAGTGTGTTCCTTTAGTTGATCCAAAGAAGATTTTCCTGCCATCTCTCCACATTAAGCTCGGCTTAATGAGAGATTTCGTGAAAGCGATGGGTAAGGCGAATTCGAGGGGGTTTTGATACCTTGTTAAGAAATTTGCAAACAGCAGTGCCGCGAAATTGAAGGAGGGAATCTTTGTGGGGCCCCAAATCAGGGAGGTTCTTCAGGATGAAGGCTTTGAAGAAAGCCTCAAAGCCTTAGAACTAAAAGCATGGCAGGCTTTCAAATGGATTTGTGGAAACTTCTTGGGTAACCTCAAGTCTCCCGCATCCAAAGATGAAGTTCAGAAACTGCTCGATGCATCTCAAGAAATGGGCTGTCGCTTGTCCTTGAAAATAAATTTTTTACATTCGCATCTAGATTTCTTTCCCGAAACCTTGGCGCGGTGAGTGACGAACAGGGGGAACGCTTCCATCAAGACATCCAGTCAACGGAAAATTGCTACCAAGGTTTCTGAAACGAAAGTATATTGGCAGGCTACTGCTGGAAGTTGTACTGCGACGATCAGGACAAGGTTTACAAAAGAAAATCGTACTCGCAAGGAGGCAGGATGAATAAAGTTGTACTTTTACGATAAATTGCGCTGAAATTAACACCAGTCATATTTCGATAACTAGATGTGCTACAGGAAAACCGAAAACAGATTTGGAATCAGCGTACAAAACTGGTTTAGAAAGGTGTGTATACATTTTTGATGAGAGAAAAGTTCGATTTTGTCGACCAGTGTTATCAAAGGTTTTTGTTGTCGGAATTTAAGACTACAAGAACTTATTTTATATAACTAACTAAAAATTTAAATATAAAATACAAGGCAATAAAAGTTTACGGTAATTTTCTTTGCAAGTAAGAGAGTTGTAAACAATATCAGATGTAGTGAGAATAAAATAAGAGGAATGCAAAAATTGGCATTAGAATTGCCTCAATTTTACTGCATTTCTTCATTTCTGCATTTCTTCGTTTCACCATTTCTTCAGTTCACTATTTCAGTACAATGGGTGATTACAAATTTTCGTTTTCATTAATGCTCGTTTTCTCTCCTCCTCTTGTGAGGACACTCTTCTAAACAAGCGTCGTTCTTTACATTAATTATACTCTGTTTCGTTTGCAGTTAAAATTTGTATGTATATATACGGCATTAGAAAGTGCCCCCTCAAAGGCCATTCGATTCCGCTCGTACGTAGGAGAATTACGAGTTCTGATTCGTGGAGGACCTTGGTGCATTGGTTACCATATCGGACCGGCAATCGGATGATTCCGGGCTCGATTCCCGGGAGGTGCCTCATTTTCCATTGCTCGTTTTCTCTCCTCCTCTTGTGCGGACATACTTCTAAACAAGCTTTGTTCTTTACATAATATATACAGTATATATATATATACTAGGGCACTCAATATTTTGCCCCACCCTTTTTTCTTAGTTAAGTAATAGGCCATGGGGCTGAAATGTCTTTTGGGCCGTAAGTTTGCCCTTCACATAATCTGATTTTTCCAGCTTGAACCTCCCCTCCTTGTATAAAACCGCTTTTAAATGCCCTTGTATAAAACCGATGGTTAACGCAGTTTCGAAAATGGCGTCTGACAGTGAATATGCGTCGTAAACAGAGAGCTGTTATCGAGTTCTTAACCACAGAGAAGGAAACAGTTGGAAATATTCACAAACGTCTACAAAACGTTTACGGAGATGCTGTTGTTGATCGAAGTGCAGTTGGACGCTGGTCTAAACGTGTGAGATCATCGAAGAGGGAGAGCCAGCCTCGATGATGAGCCAGGCAGCGGTCGCCCGGCATCGGCTGTGACATCTCACACTGTGCAACGTGCTAACAGTATCATTCGATCAAATCGGCGCGTCACATACAAAGCACTATCACTGGAGCTAGGAATTAGTGAAGGAAGTGTGAATACGATAATTCAGCAACTGGGATACTGAAAAGTGTGTTCACGGTTTGTTTCTCGCCAACTGACTGAAGATCACAAAGCCCAAAGAAAAGAAATTGCTTCTGAGTCGTTGATTCGATACGAGACAGAAGGGGATGACCTTTCACGAATTGTGACTGGGGATGAGACTTGGGTAGTGGGTACATTATTTTGAACCTGAAACAAAACGCCAATCCATGGAGCGGCATCACGCAGACTCCCCACGCAAGAAAAATTTCAAAATGGCTCCCTCTGCGGGAAAGGTTATGGCCACTATCTTCTGGGACAAGAAAGGGGAGATTCTGGTGGACATTATGAAGAAAGGACTAACAATCAACTCAGAGGCATATTTTGCTACCCTACAGAGACTCCAGAGACGTATAAAGCGAGTTCGACCGGAGAGAAAACTGGAAATGTCCTTCTTTTGCACGATAACGCAAGACCACACAACAGTTTACAAACAAGAGAGGCCATCACAAAAATGAGCTCGACTGTGTTACCCCACCCTCCATACAGCCCGGATCTGGCACCTTCAGACTTCCATTTGTTTGGGTCAATGAAGGATGTTATTCGTGGAAGAAAGTTTCAGAGTGACGATGAGGTTGTTGAGGAGGTTAGGAGGTGGCTCCAGCGGAACCCAGCAGACTTTTACCAGCAAGGAATAAAGGTCCTTGTTTCGAGGTGGAGGAAAGCCGTAGAAAAGGATGGAGACTATGTGGAAAAATAAAAACTTGTAAAAAATGTATGTAACTACTTGTGTACAAAATTTCTGGAACTTACAAGGAAACTTGGAAAGAAAAAAAAAAGGTGGGGCAAAATATATTGAGTGGCCCTCGTGTGTGTGTCTGTATATATATATATATACACACACACACAGTTCATAAGCACAGCGTTTATTATGCTCTGAAAGTGCCCGGATTTTAGCTGTTATATGCAACTACATTCATGATTGATAAATGTGTTGTTGGACGGTTGTAGGAAGAGAATTGAAAATGAAATTATCATTTCAGCTCGCGACCCCAAATATGATCTTTGGGAAGCCGTGATTTAATGCGTTATGAGCAGTATTTCCCCATGCAACTGCAATACATCATATGATGAAGATATAATAAAACCCGTTTAAGAATTATAAATGTAAGTTTAAGCATTATATCAACACTCCTCGAAATCCTTTTAAATATATAATTTATAGTGTCCTTCCACATGGTCCTTTCACTAAGTTTTAAAAAAGGAACTCGCATTAAGAATTCGTGAGATCGAAGAAAGGCAAATTTCAGAAGCTTTTCATATTCTTTCTGAAAAGACTTGAAAATAACGCTCTCGTACATTACGGTTAATCTGATTTTCAGTATTCTTTTTAAAAAAGGCGGACACACACACACACACACACACACACACACACACGCAATCGTCTGCCAGATGTACGAGATTAGACCTAAATCCTGGGTTTCGTTGTTTTTCTTATCTTTTCTTTTAAAACTTCCTCCGCCGCTGCTGGTCGGATATTTTAATTTTACTTTGAACCTTTAGTTTTACTGAATTTGAAGAGGGCGTGGTTGTTATTCCCGGAAATTAATTAGCCGAATTTTTAAATTTCTGAAGAGTTTAGTATATTTATTTACGTTGTGAATGATAGTGTTTTTCATATACATTTGCGTTCATAGGTAATCGCACAGAGAAATATTTCAATTATATTCGTCCTTACCTTTTGTCCCATGCATATCACAGCTATGAAAAGTTTACTGTTCCTTTGGAAAAATTTAACATATAAAAAAATTAGTTCAACCCCCCAACATAATAATCATAATTAATAATAATAATAATAATAATAATTTTATTGTTCTTTGCTACATTTATAAGACATACAAAAGGTATACAGAGAGTGACATATAATAACCCACATTTTTATATATATATATATGATAGTGCAACAGTTAATGCATTCCTAAGGATATGTAAAGACAATATAAAACAATATTAACAACAACACAACAATAATAATATTACAATTTATTATTGTTTTTATGCGAGTTCATGAGCCCATCAGTTGCCACAGGAAGCATGTACGTATATATATATATACAGTGTATATATATATATATATATATATATACACATACACACACACACAGTATATATATAACCTTTGGTTAGCTTCCGCCTGAATTGTTCATTCTGACGAAGGTCAAGCTTTTCACTCCACCTTAGACCTACAGTTTAATGTGGAATCCGAACCACACCCCACCAGCAGCCCAGTGTCTTAACCACTAGGCCACCCAGGGTACCCATTTATCTACCAATCACTTTCTTTATTGTGCGGAAAGATGAACAGCTGGGTTTTGCTGCGCGCCGGCTGCCGTCACCGGGTCTCGATCCCGGGGCCGATGGATTCGTAGTCAGCGACGCTAACCACTACGCCACCGAGGCATATATATATATATATATATATATATATATATATGCACACACCACACACACACACACACACAAACATACATACAGTAAATACATATGTTCATACATACACCCATATACATACATATAGCCGCACTCACTTGCTCATTATACATTCGGAGAAATGCATATTTACATAGTATATTTCATATATTTACATAACAAAGAACTGTCATTAACTAGCTATTAAATTTCACGGTTTATCAGCAGAATGGATTTTTATGGTAAATCTTGATAGATAACATACAGTGGCCTTAAACATACTGTATATAATAGGCAAAGAGAGAGAAGTACATGGAGAATATCTGTTGTAAGCTTCAAACATATGTTTAGAAATACATACAGTTAGGATATTAAGCTAGGATTACACATTCACATAACTACACATAATTACATATACGTATTCAGCTAAGGTTATACCTTCGTATTTATTTCGATATTAGACGCTGAAATATAATTAAACATAATTAATATAATTAAATATATTAATATTATTAATACCACTAACAACTATTAACATTAATAATTAATTATTAATATAATTAATATAAATGTTATTAGAATGACGAACCATTCCCGCCTGAATCATACGTTTGTTTACGAGGCGCCTTATAGCCTTATGTGGTATTACTGCCAAATTGCCAAGCTCTAAAAGCGAGAGTCCAATGCGCATGCGCGAGACTCAGTATATAATAAAAGGACGAGTCGAGCCGCACCCCGGAAGATTCTTTGACTTACCGCAACAAAACTATACTGTTCGCATAAATCAGGTGCAGTTAGGCCGGTTAATTTACTCCCACTAGTCATCACAATAAAGTATTATGCAAGCTACCTCATCCATTATTCACCCACTTTCAAGCGGCTTACCACCTCAAGCATCGATGCCATCCTGATGGCCGAGAAACTATACAGAGCAACTCCAATACTCCAAGGCCAGTGGATCCGAACTCCGCCATTGGTTTGGTTTTCCACAAATACGCTCATCTTCAATATAAATATAATGAGACTATACCTCATGTAATTAAGTATCATAATTAAATGTTATTAATATACATATAATTAAAACATCAAAGAATTTGAAGAAAATCAAGAAAAGTTAATATGCAAAAGTTTTCGTACATTTAGTATTTACAAAATTATATCATGTTTTGCGCGTCCACCTTTTGTATGAATTACTTCAATGATTCATTCTGAGTATTCTTCTACGAGGTTTCGACATCTCTCAGTAGAAATTTTAGCCCATTTTTTTAAAGAAAATTGTTGCAATTCATTCAGATTTGAAGGGTTTCTCTTGCGGACACCTTTCTTCAAATCAAACCATAAATTCTCGATTAAATTGAGATCTGGGCTTTGACTGGGCCACTCGAGAAGCTTGAAATTCTTTTGTTGAAGCCATTTCATGGTGCTCTTACTTTTACATTTTGTGGTATTAACTTGTTGCAGTACTCAATTGCGACCTATTCACAATTCCCGACTAGAGGCAATACATTTTCTTCTAAAATTTCCTCATATTTCTTCGAATTCAAGATTCCATTGATGACAAGAAGTTTTCCTGGAGCAGAAGTACGAAAGCATCCCCAAAGAAGCAAACTACTACCACCGTGTTTAACCGTAAGAAGGGTGTTTTTTTCTAGAATGCGGTATTTAGTTTTCGCCAAACATACCGTTGGTCGTTGTTCTCGAATAATTCAGTTTTGGTCTCGTATGTCCAGAGAACTTTCTTCCAGAATGTAAATCCATCACTTTGATGATCCTTGCCGTACTTTAAACGAGCTTCTTTGTGCGCTTTTCGTAGCAGAGGTTTTTTTTGTACAACTCTTCCACGCGACGTACAGTGGAGGGATGGACATCGATCTTAGATAGGCTTAATGTTTCGCAAATATCACCTGCAGTCACAAGTGAATTCGCGGCAGCCATTCTTTCAATCCGTCTAGCTTTACGTTCCGAACTTGCAAGGTCGTCCAAACCTTGGTATAGTTTTGATTGGTCCAAAGCCTCTCCATTTTTTTGTAACTGCAGCAACTGTCGTAAATAGAATTCAAAGCTTTTCTCCTATCTTCCTGTAACTCTTTCCAGACTCGTATACATTAATAACAGATCTCTTGAGAGCTGAATACCGTTCTTCACTACGACGACCCATTCCTTACTAATGGCTTGTACAGTCATCCGTCTTCCATAGAGATTCACAGAGAAAATTCTAGAATTCAGAATTGCTAATAGTCTCTAATCAATAAACAACTAACTACTGATACAAATTTTAAATTCTTCAATTCGAAGGTGGACACACACGAAGTATTATATAATTTTGTAGATAAATGTACAAAAATTTCTGCATTTAAATTTTTTTTTTTATTTTTCTCAAATTCTTTAATGTTTTATATTATACATATGTTGGAGTTAAACTAAATTTTTATTTGTTAAATTTGTTTTCAAACAAACGGTAAACTTTTCAGAACTATCGTATGAGGGTACGAACGAAAGATAACGAATATAACTGAAATATTTCTTTGTACGAATGGTCCCCTGAGAAATTTTTATATTGCGCACAGACCGTGCAGATAAGAAGGAACTCTTCTGGGAAAATTAAATCCGCTATAGTCCGAATAAGTAATGGTAAATGACAAATACTGTAGTTTTTCTTTTTATGATGGAAGCCCAACGTGGGCAACGGGTCACTCGCACCCCAAAACTACCAATTAGTAATTTCCTACGAATTAGTAATTTCTGATGATTTTTATTTTCTTTGTTCGGATAACTTTTAACTGTAATTACATTATTTTTATGGAAAATATTTTTTATTTTGAATTTTGAATTGAATAAAACCTTTATCAATAATAAATAAATAAATTGGTTTTACAATTTACGATGACATAAATAATTGTGAAGCTGGACTATTTATTTTATTTAATTTGGCCCTTAAGCTTTAGGCTTTACTGGGCTCTTATTAAAAATGAAACAAATAGTAATTATTAATAATAAATAAATAAATAATATTTAATAGTTAAAGTATGTATTAATCTTACATTATCATTATCGATATGACAAATGTAAGGCCATTATTAAAGGTATTATACCAATACCATACAAAGAAATCACTATCACTACATAAGAGATAAGAACTGAACAATCACGAGTAATGCGTCTTTAATCCTAGATTACACACGAGAAATAAATAAACAATAGTAATGTACATTAATCCTAGATTTTTATTAGTATGTCATTATTTATCGGGATTTTAACTTGGTTTTAAACGAATTTACATTCACAATATTTTTTATGTCAGCATTTAAATCATTCCATAGGTTCAATCCAATGAAAATGGGTTGGTTTGAGATGAAGACAATCTAAATTGAAGTATAACATGCTTTGATCTATTTCTGGTCTGATACGAGTGGATTTCTTGATGAGTTACAAAATACCTATTTACTCATTGTAAATTAATGATTTTGTTCTTACACTCGTAAATAAAAATAAAATGTGCCACTTTGATTACATCATTGAACTTTCGTAGGTTTAGCTGTTTAAATAATGCACTGAGTGATCAAGGAAATCAGCATCAGATAATATTCCCCAAACAAGGGTGCGGTACGTTATATAAGGAAGAACAAGAGTATGATAAAGAGTCAAGAAAACTTGTTTAGGGACTACATTTCTAAGTTTAAACATTATAGCAACGCTTCATGAACTCTTTTTCGCGATATAATTTACATGATCACTCCATTGCAAATTCTTATCAAGAAATTTTGTTAAAGTACACTCCTTTACAGCGATTTCATCAACACTAAGATATACACTTCTTTTATTAGTAAAAAACTTGGAATTTGTTTCACTGGTAATTAGGAAGAGTTTATTGGTAGTCAACCATTTCATTACATTGATGAATTCTGAATTAAATATATTTTTAGATGAATTAACATCTCTGCAAGAAAAAGATACAGTTTTGTCATCTGCAAACATTAGGAAGTTCATTTTTTATAAATTTTTTATTGATTTTAAAATGTTTTTTAGTCTTTAGTTTAACGCATTTTTAATTTTAATCATTCAACCATTATTCTATTTCATTTTGGTCTAGTTGCTGGAAATATTTATGTAAAAAAATCGATTGATGATGGGAAAAGTACGTTATCGAAACATTTGATCGAGTAAATGTATTCAGAAATTGTTTTTATATCCACCCAGTGTGAATGCGGTTCGCTATCACACACAAACACACGTTATCATTTAGGGAAACGAAAAGCATATACTGTGTATATATATATAAATATATATCAGTGGCGGCTCGTGGTAATTTTACTTATGCATGCAGTCACATGCATTACAGTGTAGTACATATTAGAAGCTGTATTTTGTCTTTTATGGTATTCTTATGAGTTATGTAGTAACTGAGGATAGAACCAATATTATATTAATGCTATGACTTCAGTACAAAGCATAGGAATAATTATTATGAACAATAATGTTTGAGAAATTTATGCCCATATCCCAACCATAAAACATTGACAATTATGACTTACAAGATACCACCAGTTTATTAAAAACATGAAGCACTGGAATATACAGTATTAAATAATAAATTGTATATTATTGGTTTAAAGCATTTATTTGTTACTTACCTTGTTCAATTCCTAAAATTATTTAAACTGAAATTCGGCTCTTCTTGTTTTTCTGCAAAATTGTTCAATGACTTTGTTATAAAAGTCTTCTCTTTTTTCCATTTGTTTTTTGAGGAAAGACTTTTCAATTGAAATTAAGGCTAAATTCGATAACCTTGCCTGCTCTTGAGTATTTCTTAAGTAAGTTTTTATTCTTTTTAGCGCCGAAAAAGATCTTTCAACGGACGAAGATGTAATTGGCAAAGTTAAGATTAAATTTATAAATGAATGTATCTCCGGAAATACTTCAATCATTTCATTGTTCAGTAAATATTTGTGAAGTTCATGAATATCATTTTGACCAAAAAATTTGTGAGAGAATAAGACAGTTAATTCTGATTTCAGGAGAACAAAATCGAAAAAGGAACTGTAGTTACTTTTCAAAGATTGATAAGCCTTTTCCGGAAAATATAGTTCATAGGGCTTTACTTTATTGGGAGCCAAAAGCTCTAAGAATTCCATATTTTTAAGGGACTTAAATCGCTCTTTCATTTGCTCAATGATATTATCACAAAGTTCAAAGTAGACTTGTCGGTAGCTCGTCTCTATTGGGGTGCTACTTTTTTTTCTTGAGGAAGGAAAACCAAAATCTTCAACAACGGTTTCCATATTTCATCGAACATCGAATCTCTAATTTCTTGAATTTTGGATATTGTGATTTCAACCGTATTCGAGCCAAAAATGATGTTCATAGATTTGTTTTGCAAAATTTTAAACAAATACTCAGTTAATGGAAAAATTTTAGAAACACTTTCAATAAAAAATTGAAATCAAAGAGTCCAACGCTACAGATAAACCTCTTGCTTCATTCTTTGTTTTTATCATCAAACATCTTTGGATTTTCTTGAATATAATCGAAGAGACTTTAAACTTTGTCTATTCTCTTTGACAGTTTCAACTAATCTAGAAGAGTAATTCCACCTTGTCGGAGCAAGCTTAGGAAAGCGTTTGCCAACTATACTATCAAGCAAGTTTGTTCGCTTTGTAGAGCTGCTAAAAATGATGATAAACTGGCTAACATTGAAAAGAATGAGTTACATTTAGAAATGTGTGAAACTGCTTGTCTTAATACAAGGTTAAGCTTATGAGCGTAACAATGTATGAAAAGAGCTTCTGGGACAGAATCCTTTACCTTTTTTTGAACACCATTAGTTCACTTGCCATAACTGCAGCACCATCGTATGATTGCGCGACTAACTTTTTTAAACAACCCAACTCATTTAATTCCTTCAACACCAACGCGGATATATCGTTAGCACTTCTACCTTCACTTACATTAGTAAATCCTAAGAATCGTTCACAAATGTTTCCATTCGCATTGACGTAACGCACAACGGTAAAAGTTGTGAACAACAACTAACATCGGAAGTTTCATCCAAAGAACTGCAACATGCTTGCATTTTGCAAGCTCATTTTTTATTTCATGTAAAAGTACAGAACTTACTGAGTCTATTATATCATTTTGTATTGTTTTAGATAGTCCTTTAAAAACTGTAGCACCCTTTAAATGCGTTTCCAGTTTTTTCATCATACTCAGCTAAACAATGGGCAAACTCGATGAAGTTTCCTCTATTTTCAGATAACTCACTTTCATCATGACCACGAAATGCAAGTTTTTGTGTCCCTAATAAACACGTTATTCTGATTAGTCTCTTTAAAATTTCTCTATTTTTCAATACCTCTTCATTGTGTTTACTAATAGCAACTTCCTTTTGTTTGTCAAGTGCCAAGTCAATTCGACTTATTCCAAATTGTTTCAAATAAAAATGTGCTTGAATATGACTTACTGCTTTTTCGTGACGTGAAATTGCCGTATGTATGTTATTTAAATCTTCGTAGCCTCTATTCACTTCGCTCCACACAGAATTTTCTCTTGAAAATAATATACATGGCCAACAGTAGAGTTTGTTTGTTGAATTACTACCACACAACCAACGGCACTATCATAAAGTTGGTAGTTAAATTTTCTTATAAATCCTTTGTTCACTTTGGTCAAATTTATTTTTGGGGTAGGCTTTCCATTGCGTATTAGAAGTTTTTTTTCATCAAAAGAGCGTTTGAAATGGTTTCGTTTTCAATTCATGAATTATATCAAAATGTGGATCGTCAGCCATTGCTAAAGGGGTAATTTATCATCTAAATAAATAATTTATACAATTAGTCACTTACACAAATATTTGCATCACTGTACGTAAAAGATAAAAAGTTAATACGCTATCAACAAGATTAATCACAAATTCACAACTTATCATTAAGCCTGAAGTAAAACTAAGTTGGAAAATTAAACAAATGCGCTAATTGGTAACTCTACAATCGAAAATGATGCCACTTTTTGCAGATTTGATTTTCAAACTACAGTCACCATGCAATTATAGTTCTTATAAATAAAAGCATAAGATTCTTTTTCCATTGTTTTATTATTCGTGAAATCACTACTCAGATTGATTACGCCGTCAGAATGTGATATCATTAAAACATGTTAATTTATTCATTTTCATGTAGAATATTACTAATATTAATGCACTTTTACATTCATAAATACAATTTTAATAAATGCATTCCAAAATGTGAAAAATAACGGGAAAGTAATTGTTTTTCAACTACTTGTACATAAAGGTCAATATTGCTCGTCCTTTGGCTCGGGTTACGCCTTTGTTTTCTATTTCGAATCGGTGATTTTTACTCCTGTGGAAAATAAATACTGTATTCAGTTTAGATTTTCAGTAAATAAATTCAGAAAAAAAATCTTTAAGCTATTTTTAATGAAAACCTAAACTGAATATTTATAAAAAAATCGACTAGAACACATTTAAATGATGAACTTAAATAATAATTGTCATCAAGAGATTAAATAATAAATAATAATTTTAACTTTATTTTTTTAACTTAAATAATAATTTTAAATTCATTGAGTATTTTATTTACGCATGCATTGCATGCATTGCATTCATTAAGACGCCGCCCCTGAATTATATATATATATATATATATATATATATATATATATATATATATATATAAAATGATTAGGTTTTACTACTTACGGAAACGAAAATCACTTTAAAACACTGAAAAACTAAGCTTTCTTTTTTTTAGCAATCAGTAATTTGATAAGAACGTCCATTTCCTCCAAAGACTGTTGATAAATAATTGAGAACATCCTTTAAACTTTGATTAGTTTATATCGTTCGTTTTTATTATGTTAAAATAATAATAATAATAATAATAATAATAATTCATCGAGTATATTGCTGGATGGTTACTGCAGGCGGAAATGACTCATCTGTCGATAAATTGCATTTTGATATTCTCTGTCGAAAATCGAGCTCAAAAGGTGATTAACGTGAAACGTATTCCAACGTGGAATAAAAGCATTTTGTCCGTATTAGGTAAGATGGAATTAGGAGAGGATTCTTAAATATTAAGAGAAGATCTACGTTCAAGTGCTATACGCGAACGCAAACAAGCAAAATGGGACATTCGTTTTGTTTCGCTTGTTTAACGATTTTCTCGTCATAATATTATGAAAAGTTATCCCTTACAATATTTGCTTTGAACATTCATAGAAAACGTACGTTCGTTTGATGCCATACAATTATAAAGTGAAAAACTGTAATCTCCTGACAAAAATAATGCACATTTTTTTTTTTATACTGGTTGCTAAGTTATGCAGTGATTTTTCGGCGGAATGCAAAGGAAAATTTCATGTTTTTGTTTTCATTCCCATTTTCCTTTTTTGGTTATATAACAAAATTTTAAGAATAGGAAGGACGGTGTTTTGGATTGGGATGGTTACGGGGTGAAAACTTTCATATTTTTACATATTTTTACATTTTCATATTTTTACATTTCAAATTTGTTTAAATGCTTTTCCTTACATCACTCCACAATATACGATACCAGAATTTGTTACTCACTCATATATTGTTGATAAAGTGATTTTAAATAGTTTTATTACTCAGTAAAATGATAAAATAATTTTATCTTTGGTTCATAAATTGAATACCAATATTTAAAGTAATTCTTTTTCCTTATCTTGAACGTATTTTCTTCCTTCAACAATATAAACAACAACAAAATTTTTCATTGAAATTCCATGTCTCTGATGGCCAATTTGGATAAATAAATGGATATAAATGGATTTAGGTTTATAAAATTATTAAAATACTTAAAATAAAGTTAACATAATGACTCAATACAGAATTATTATTATTTATATAGAGGAGGAAATTACAATAGTTTATAATATTTAGATTTTAGACAGTAGCTAGAGAAAATGTAAATTTATGGGCAACTTATTAAGTTTTGCCTTTTTCGTGAATGTAAAATATTTTTATATAATTATACTTTGAAATGAGTATAAATTATCATAAATAGCGTTTTTTTCCTGTTCAATTTTCTATAAATATAGATTTTGTTTTGTAATGAGAATTTTAAAATTTCAAAGAATCGGTGAGAAAATCGGCTAAATTAATCGGCTAAATTTTTGGGGGCATCATGCCGATGCCCAAAGAATGGCCGGTTTGTCGGTACCGATTCCGATGGTGCTTAATCGTACACCATTGATATATATATATATATATATATATATATATATATATATATATATATTAGGGTGTCTCTTATTGGGTAGTCAAAAATTGAAATGTTGAATTATTTTATCTGCGCCCCCTAAAATAGTTCCATTTAGCATAAAAACTAAAACTTGAAAGTTTGACACAAATTGACTCATATTTAGGGGTCGCCCCAGGCTAATAAAAATGGTGACCATGGCATAATAGCTCCTGTCATATGATTATGCTCATTATACACATAATTCCTTCCTTCTTTTTTAGTTTGATTCGTTTTTATAAGTATAGGCCTTCTTATTTATCATTGATCCTTTTCTAACCTATCCTTGATGTTGTTATAATCCATCCTTTGGTCCTCAATCCTTCTTTATCCCAATCCTTTTTCTCCTATCCAAAATCCTTCCTGGCTCTTTTTTTTATATACAATCAGCAATGAAGCATTGCTACAAAAAAACCATTAGTTTATTATATAGAGATAAATTCAAAATGCCAGTGCTATTTACATACTTTAATTACTTTAATTAGCATTATTTCCTTATACAACATTTATTTAATATACAATGATTATACAATATGGTGTATTTTAAGGTGCGACCTCATTGATGGTTATTTTTTTAGAAGAACAGTTTTTGATGGAACTGGGTGACTCTGGCGGTGTTTTGCAACAATTTGGAGCAGGAACTGGAGCTGCTCTTCCCCCACTGTCAATTTCTTATTCAGCTCTTGAACTAAAGCTACTGCACGTTCTGCCCGGTCATTTACAACAGATAGAGCTGCAACAATATCTGGCCCTTAAATATTCACAGTTGGATGTCCAAGTGCTGGGTGCCTTGTTCAGAAATCCTTCTGGCAAATTCAGCTTAGTAAAGAATTCTCTAGTATTTCTTGTAACAAGTTGGTGTAGTCCTTCACCAGAGCAGAAGGTCCATTCAGGAATCCGAGGAAGCTTGGGTGGTCTATCAGTGGACTCATCTTCTAATGCCTTTACCATGCATTTCTTTACATCTGTAGTAATTCGCTCATCAAAGAAAGCAAGACCAACTGCTTCTTCAGACAGGTACCATAAGTGGTTAGAGAGCTTTTTTTTAGTTGCATCAGGAATCTTTTTGTTAGGATAATTAATCAATGACCTCATAAGGAGCCAGTCATTAAATTGGGTTTCAATAGGGAGTGAGGATGTTGTCCAAGCCTTCATATAGATGAGAACAGAAAAAAGGGAAAGATCTCGAATTCCTCGTTCTTCAGTCTTAGTCATCTTGAACTGGTTTCGAAAAAGCCACATCTTGATAGAATAGAGCGCTTTGAACATCCAGCGAGCTCGATGCATGGCACCTGGTGCACGAAACTTGATGCCTTTATTGGGGACACTCCAAGAAAGATGATGGACAGATCCAAAAGTTCTTGATAGTCATCCCGCAGCATAGGTGCCTGGGATCTAGCAAACTGAATTAGTTCAGTTTTAGACTGGATAATTGCTTCTTTAGTAATCGTGTCTGTCTCACCTGTTTGGAACTGGCTTTGATCCACAGAAGTCCAATTGTCACGAAAACGCTTAAAGATCAATATCTCTGGACCAGTTGATGTAGATCCCAATGTTGCTTCAAATGCAGCTCCCAACAATAAATCTAAAACATGGTGTCTACAAGGCAAGTACAAAACATCATGTCCCAATTTTGCTTCGATGAGAGCACAGGCTCCACTATATTGTAATTGTAATTGTCATTGTAATTGGGTAATAATGACAGCTCTGACCGGAGCGCATTAGAAGGTTCAAAAAGTAAATTAGCATAGAGTTTTAGCCTTGTAGGTATATTGATACATGTAAGCTGGGCTTACGAAAAATGTTTTTGTTGTTATAACTAACTACAGGGATATTTTTATAAAAAATAATAAATTTCTGCTCAAACACTGCACAAAAACCCCCCGCACCCCTCTAGTGACGCCACTGATAGAAACACAGATCATGAACACATGTCACGTAAAATTTCCATTGAACTAAATTAAATTCTTTGTGACAAATAGCAACATTGTTTAAAACTTCATAGTATGTGTATAAGAGCATAAATTCTAATTTTTTCATTAAATTCATTAAATTTTTTTCAAACACTAATACAAATCAGTATAAATAATTGTGAAAAATATAAATAACATAGTTTTATTATCTGATAATAGCAAAAAAGAAGTATAGTGATACACAGTTACACACCTTTTACTTATGACAGCAGAACACTGAATGATGACAAATAAACAATTGCAACATAATCTGGAGCATTCTTGATGAAACATGTTTAAACAGGTTGATCTTGTCTTATCAAGCAATATTTTCAGCTACAAACTTGACAATTATCTCTAATATATTCATTTAATTGAATTCATCATAAATATGATGATTAATTAATTAAAAACATATGTTTAGTACACTTGACAACTGCTAGTAATTTCAAATATTAATTGCATAAATAATAGCTATATTTTATGAACTTTAATAAGCGGGGGCGACCTCTAAAAATTGTTCAATCCAAACAAACTTTATATGTGATGTTTTTTCAACCAATGGAACTGGTTGAGGGGGCGCAACCTAAAAACTTCAACACTTCGAAAATAAGAGACACCCTAATATATATATATATATATATATTAGGGTGATTAAAAAAATCAGTTTTTTTTTTTATTGTTCAACCTGTATTTTTGTTCCCTATGACAAAAAAGTAGTGTATGCCAAATTTGGTAATTTTAAATAAAATTTACTATGTGCTACCAGGCGTCAAAGTTTCCCTTTTTCAATTTGTTTGTTTTTACAACTTATGATTTTATGTTTAATTGTTTATATTTCAGAATTTTTAATTAATGGTTTATATACTAGCTTGCTTTTAATTGTTGCTTGGAACTCGTAATTTTGATACCAATTAATCGATTATGGAAACTAGGCCTAACTCACCATCACCCAGTTGCTCATTTGGGAGAAGTTCTACAAGAAAAGAAACTGAAGTATGGCTAATTGGGCAGCCCTCTGCAGTACTAAAAACATCCGTATTACCATCAGAGAAGGAAATGATGGCCCTCTTCATGCACTACAGAAATATTAAAAAGCAAGACATTAGAGAATCATGCTGCTCTACTGCAGATGATGTGCTAGCAGTTTGGAAAAAAGCAGGAATACCAGCAAAACAAAGAATACATGTAGTAGATAAAATTCAAGGAATACTGAAAGAATGACAGCTGCTTAAGAAAACAAAGCAAACAAATTGAAAAGATCACAAAATTTAAATAATAAAGAAGAAAAATGGAAAGATAAACTGAAAACTTATTTGACATTGCTCATGAGAATGCTATGCAGCTTATAAAAATAGAAGATGATGAGAAATTCTTGAAAATGCAACGTGAGAAAGGACGTCATGGAAAAATGGGTACCATTGATAAGGCTGTTGCTAAAAAAGAGCAAAGAGCAGCAGAAAAGCAACAACGTTATGAAAAGAGGAAAGCAGAAGAAGAGACCAAAAGAAAGAAGAATGAAGAGGCTGTCATACTCACCAGTACATCATCAGAATCAGAATCAGAGGAGAGTAAAAGTGATGAATCTGGTTTCTGTGCTGCACAACCTTCAACATGGAAAAGTAAGGTTGGCAAACGTAGAAAATTGTTTGATGATAAATTATTAGGAAGTCTTGATGTTGCAAAATTGAGTGACAGAAATGCGTCTCTTTTTAATGCAAACAATCAGACATCGCTTGAATGGGACATCTGCGAACAAATAAAATGCATGTGTTTCAATACAACGGCAGCCAATACTGGTCCTAGAAATGGTGCAGCTATTCTTCTAGAACAAAAATTCGACAACGATTTATTGTGGCTGGCATGTCAACACCATATATTTGAAATTATGCTGGAAGCTGTTGTTTCAAAGTCTTTATCACCATCTTCTGGCCCAGATATAGTCCTTTTTAAGAAGTTCAGAGAAAAATGGTCAAGTATTAATAAGGAGGACTACGAAACAGCATTATCAGATCCAGATATCTATGAAAATATTCATGACATCAAAGATGACATAATTATATTTGCAACAAATCAACTAGATACATTCAAACCAAGAGACGATTACCTAGAACTATTGCAGTTAACAATTATTTTTTGGGAGGTGAACCAAAAGGTGGAATCAAATTTAAACATCCAGCGGGACTTCATCGGGCTAGGTGGATGGCCAAAATTACATATTCATTAAAAATTTTTATGTTCAAATCTCAGTTCAAAATTTCAGTAAAACAAAAAAGGACTAAAAGACATCTGTCTATTTGCTACTGGGTTATATGTAAAGGCATGGTTTACAGCTCCTGTGCCATCTTGCGCTCCTCGTCTTGCTCTGGAATTATTACAGAATCTTGTAGTCTACAAACAAATAAATGACACAATTGCATTTGTTGCTATTAAAAAACTGTTAGGTCACCTCTGGTACCTATCAGAAGAACTGGTAGCCTTGGCCTTTTATGATGATGAAGTGCCAACTGAAACGAAAAACAAAATTGTAAAGGCCTTACAAAATACAACAGAAACTCTTCCTGCAAAACGGGCTTTTCTAGATCCTGCACTTATTCTAACGAAGAAATTAGAAGATTTTGTCATCAAATACTCAAACATTCTTTACAATAACAGAATTTAGTTCAAAATTTTTATCAAAGATGCTAAAGAATGGCATAATGATGAAGAGTATAACTCCGCTAAGAAATCTATCAAACAGTGGAAAGTCGTGAATGATATAGCGGAAAGAGGAGCAAAATTAATGGATGAATATAATAAAATACTAACACATGACGAAGATCAAAAACAATTCTTGCTACAAGTAGTGAAAAACTACAGGGCTGTTTACCCTGATAGAAAGAAAGAAACATTGATGAAGTAAGGACAGCTAATGTCTCAAATATCATGCTAGTTTAATTATGCATGCTTGTGGTTATGGTAGGACCTACGGGGGAGCTTTCAACATTAAAAAAAAGCAATGCGCCTTGTACTGTACCCCCTGGGTGGTGTGGAAAAATTTGACAATAATTTGAGTCGTTCTGTCAATTTTTAATTGCTGGTAGCAACCCCTAAAAATTAAAAATTTGCTAAAATATTTTAGGATAGTTGTTTTTATGCTGAAATGAACCATTTAAAGGGTTGAACACATTAAAATATAATTTTTTTTTTTTACCCCCATATTTGAATCACCCTAAATTATATATATATATATATATATATATACACAAACTCAGAATGGTTCCCTGAGAACATTATATGTTAAACACAGACCGTGCATGGAACAAGGAACTCTTCTGGGAAAATTAAATCCACTATAGTCCGAATAAGTAATGGTAAATGACAAATACCATAGTTTTTTTCCTTTTTCATGATTTTAGCCCGACGTGGGCAACGGGTCTCTCGCAAAGAGATCCCATAAATATAGCTTCCCTCACCAGCTATCTGCAAAGCAGACAGGATCCAGCTTTGGGACGTGGATCTAGGGTTTAAAGCAAGCCTAGATCCCTACACTCAGAACCTCTATATAAGTAAAAGACTCGTTGCATTCACGTCGTGTTGAATAAATCAAAGAAAAAGGGGGTAACTATTGTATTTTTAGCCAAAAAAAACCAAAACTTAAACCTCAACCGGGACATTGAGCGTCCACTTTTCAAGGCACGTAACACGTCCGTTTAATATACACAAACTCAGAATGGTCCCCTGAGAAACTTATATGTTAAACACAGACCGTGCATGGAACAAGGAACTCTTCTGGGAAAATTAAATCCACTATAGTCCGAATAAGTAATGGTAAATGACAAATACCATAGTTGTTTTCCTTTTTCATGATTTTAGCCCGACGTGGGCAACGGGTCTCTCGCAAAGAGATCCCATAAATATAGCTTCCCTCACCAGCTATCTGCAAAGCAGACAGGATCCAGCTTTGGGACGTGGATCTAGGGTTTAAAGCAAGCCTAGATCCCTACACTCAGAACCTCTATATAAGTAAAAGACTCGTTGCATTCACGTCGTGTTGAATAAATCAAAGAAAAAGGGGGTAACTATTGTATTTTTAGCCAAATCATGAAAAAGGAAAAAAACTATGGTATTTGTCATTTACCATTACTTATTCGGACTATAGTGGATTTAATTTTCCCAGAAGAGTTCCTTGTTCCATGCACGGTCTGTGTTTAACATATAATGTTCTCAGGGAACCATTCTGAGTTTGTGTATACTAAACGGACGTGTTTCGTGCCTTGAAAAGTGGACGCTCAATGTCCCGGTTGAGGTTTAAGTTTTGGTTTTTTTGGCTAAAAATACAATAGTTACCCCCTTTTTCTTTGATTTATTCAACACGACGTGAATGCAACGAGTCTTTTACTTATATAGAGGTTCTGAGTGTAGGGATCTAGGCTTGCTTTAAACCCTAGATCCACGTCCCAAAGCTGGATCCTGTCTGCTTTGCAGATAGCTGGTGAGGGAAGCTATATTTATGGGATCTCTTTGCGAGAGACCCGTTGCCCACGTCGGGATAAAATCATGAAAAAGGAAAAAAACTATGGTATTTGTCATTTACCATTACTTATTCGGACTATAGTGGATTTAATTTTCCCAGAAGAGTTCCTTGTTCCATGCACGGTCTGTGTTTAACATATATATATATATATATATATATACAGGGCTATTGAAAAGGATTCATCCGATTTCAACTGAGAATACTTCCGTACCTATCAACCGTGCATCAACTGGGCATAAACCACATGAAAGAGGAAATCTCCGAGTTTTACAAGATCACCGCGAGAGGGCTCCAAAGTCAGGCCGTGGCCTAGCCTAGCAACAAACAGTCAGTGTGAAAATGGCGTCCGCACAGCAGAAGGCGTTTTGTGTGTTGCAGTTTTCGAGCTGTAAATCGGTAGTCACAGTGCCGATACCTGCCGATACCACCGATGGATGCTCTGAGCACCCGGTGGATCTGTTCTGTAACATCGACGAAACTCACGCTGTACTGTGACTACCGATTTACAGCTCGAAAACTGCAACACACAAAACGCCTTCTGCTGTGCGGACGCCATTTTCACACTGACTGTTTGTTGCTAGGCTAGGCCACGGCGTGACTTTGGAGCCCTCTCGCGGTGATCTTGTAAAACTTGGAAATTTCCTCTTTCATGTGGTGTATGCCCAGTTGATGCACGGTTGATAGGTATGGAAGTATTCTCAGTTGAAATCGGATGAATCATTTTATATAGCCCTGTATATATACATATATATATATATATATATATATATATATATATATATGCGCATTAAAGAAGACTTTTCATGGCATTTACATTCCTCCTTGTCATTGGATTTCTCCTAAATATTAAATTGAAGCTTTGTAGAAGCAAACCGCATGACTATATGCGCATTAAAGAAGACTTTTATGGCATTTACATTCCTCCTTGTCATTGGATTTCTCCTAAATATTAAATTGAAGCTTTGTAGAAGCAAACCGCATGACTATATGCGCATTAAAGAAGACTTTTCATGGCATTTACATTCCTCCTTGTCATTGGATTTCTCCTAAATATTAAATTGAAGCTTTGTAGAAGCAAACCGCATGACTATATGCGCATTAAAGAAGACTTTTCATGGCATTTACATTCCTCCTTGTCATTGGATTTCTCCTAAATATTAAATTGAAGCTTTGTAGAAGCAAACCGCATGACTATATGCGCATTAAAGAAGACTTTTCATGGCATTTACATTCCTCCTTGTCATTGGATTTCTCCTAAATATTAAATTGAAGCTTTGTAGAAGCAAACCGCATGACTATATGCGCATTAAAGAAGACTTTTCATGGCATTTACATTCCTCCTTGTCATTGGATTTCTCCTAAATATTAAATTGAAGCTTTGTAGAAGCAAACCGCATGACTATATGTGCATTAAAGAAGACTTTTCATGGCATTTACATTCCTCCTTGTCATTGGATTTCTCCTAAATATTAAATTGAAGCTTTGTAGAAGCAAACCGCATGACTATATGCGCATTAAAGAAGACTTTTCATGGCATTTACATTCTTCCTTGTCATTGGATTTCTCCTAAATATTAAATTGAAGCTTTGTAGAAGCAAACCGCATGACTATATGCGCATTAAAGAAGACTTTTCATGGCATTTACATTCCTCCTTGTCATTGGATTTCTCCTAAATATTAAATTGAAGCTTTGTAGAAGCAAACCGCATGACTATATGCGCATTAAAGAAGACTTTTCATGGCATTTACATTCCTCCTTGTCATTGGATTTCTCCTAAATATTAAATTGAAGCTTTGTAGAAGCAAACCGCATGACTATATGCGCATTAAAGAGAAGACTTTTCATGGCATTTACATTCCTCCTTGTCATTGGATTTCTCCTAAATATTAAATTGAAGCTTTGTAGAAGCAAACCGCATGACTATATGCGCATTAAAGAAGACTTTTCATGGCATTTACATTCCTCCTTGTCATTGGATTTCTCCTAAATATTAAATTGAAGCTTTGTAGAAGCAAACCGCATGACTATATGCGCATTAAAGAAGACTTTTCATGGCATTTACATTCCTCCTTGTCATTGGATTTCTCCTATATATTAAATTGAAGCTTTGTAGAAGCAAACCGCATGACTATATGCGCATTAAAGAAGACTTTTCATGGCATTTACATTCCTCCTTGTCATTGGATTTCTCCTAAATATTAAATTGAAGCTTTGTAGAAGCAAACCGCATGACTATATGCGCATTAAAGAAGACTTTTCATGGCATTTACATTCCTCCTTGTCATTGGATTTCTCCTAAATATTAAATTGAAGCTTTGTAGAAGCAAACCGCATGACTATATGCGCATTAAAGAAGACTTTTCATGGCATTTACATTCCTCCTTGTCATTATATATATATATATATGGGAATGAACTCAGAATGGTCCCCTGAGTTTTTTATGATACACACAGACAGTGCATGGAACAAGGAACTCTTCTGGGATAATTAAATCCTTATCCCAGAAGAGTTCCTTGTTCCATGCACTGTCTGTGTGTATCATATATATATATATATATATATATATATATATATATATATATATATATATATATATATATATATACTTATATTAATTACTTAATTTTTTTATTGTTTTTATAGAATTATTTTACTCTCGTTTTTAGAATAGCAGATGCTGAATCTAGTTAGATTCGAAACGTCGTACTTACTTCAGGTTACTTTAGGTGAGTTTCAACGACGGTTCAGGATCGATCTGCGGTCGACCCCTCTGCACTCTGCAGCATCCCGCCTCATTTGCGGGACTTGGTGAAGAAAGGAATTGCTGTCTGATCTCCTCCTGCCCTCGTAGTCAGGAGAAGATCAGACAGCAATATGGCTATATGATGCAAACCCATAAGGAAAAAGAAAAATGATTCCAAGGCCTTTCGTGTATTCAGAAGTACACCTCGTCAGCGGTTTATATATATATATATATATATATATATATATATATATATATATAAATTCCCTGAGGAGGTGTACTTCTGAATACACGAAAGGCCTTGGAATCATTTTTCTTTTTCCTTGTGGGTTTGCAGAGAGAGAGAGAGAGTGTTTAGTGGTCATTTATAGTTTGAAGGTTCTGTGTAGTTCTTTTTAATATTTTGTTGTTTTTCATCCCAGAGTAAAATAAGCGTCCGGGAAAAGTAAACATATTATAAGTTCGAAAAAGTTACACAACTCTTTAGTTATTATTTCGTAAAACATTTATAAATTTTAAAAATAATCTTTATTTTTTTTCCTTCCGTAAAAAATAATAAACATTTAAAAAATCTTAAAAGATTCCCTTAAAATAAAAAGTTATAAAGAATTTTGAATCTAGAAACGATTCAAAAATTTTGGGTTCCAGGAGGAAGTTAAAGCGGTAAAAAAAAAAAAAAATAAAAAATACCTTCTAGATTGTGCGACTAGATTCTCATCCTCCACAGGACCAAACCTTTGGAACACCCTTGATTAAGAGATAAAACAATCTACAACATTTGTAATCTTACAAAGAAACCTGAAACGCAAATTCATCAAATCATACAAGCCATAACACTGCATCCTGTCATATTTCCAAACAAAAATTTAAACGTTTTATATATATATATATATATATATATATATATATATATATATACACACAGTGGTGTAGTGCTGTGGGAACGCGTGGGAACGGCGTTCCCTTACTTTTTTTGGTAGACGGAACGGCGTTCCCTCACTATTTCAAATAAATCCGAACTTACAAATCTCTAACGTCATGAAATTTTAATTCCCACCCCTAGAAGAAATATGAGAAAGAATCATTAACTGTTTCATTTCTTTTAGCTTCGACTGAGGCAATGCTAGTGTTGGTTTACGTCGTCGTCGTCGGCCTAGGCAAGCTACGGCTTGGGACCGTAGCGCATCTATCCGGTATAGGTTAACCTGGATGATGTAGCCATAAGCACTGCCGCTAGTTAAGTGCCAACCAGTGATTATCTCACTAGCCGTATTGAGTCCGTTAGGCGAAACTGCGACAGTACCAAAGGTGGAAAATATAACCATTGGTTTTCTATGTTTATTTGTAAAATGGACATGGTATTAGATTAAAATAAATATTTGAATATAAATAATTAACTGACAATTGTGATATATAATTAATTATGTTTACATACAATAAAATAATATAGTATACATAAAATTAGTATTAATGTGGTTCACAATTGAATTATAATGGGGTAACTAATTTAAAATGAATTTATACTATTCCGAAATTCAAGACGGTAAAATTAACATTTATCTTTAAACTAAAATAAGAGTATTCACTACACACTCCCCCACCAGAGAGGAAGTTCAAAGAGTTCCGAACGACACAGATTTCCGCTGAACCTTTTTGGTAGCTACATGTACCTCACTTAAGGTTGATTCCAAAAACGCAGGCTTAAGACGATCGATAGAAACCTTGTCGACCTTGGAACCGCGCTGGATGAGAAATGATTTGCGCGTACGTCGGAGAACTTCATAGGGTCCGTCATATGGACATTGGAGAGGCCGTTTTGGGACAGGTACACGAACGAAAACGTGGGTGCAAGATTGGAGGGCTGGGAAACAAAGATGTTCTGTTGGCTAGTCAATCGAGGGGAACAGGCTGAAGGGACTGCATGTGAGAGGAAAGTGTTTGAGCGAATACCGTAGGATCACATGACTTATCCCCTGCAGTGAAGTAGCCACCTGGTAGCCGCAGTGTTGTTCCATAGACTAGTTCAGCCGCTGTAGTCTTCAGATCACTCTTAAATGCAGAGCGAATACCAAGCAACACGAGTGGAAGCTTATCCATCCAATGGGGGTCTTCGTGACACATAAGGGATGACTTCAGCTGGCGATGGAAGCGTTCGACGAGGCCGTTAGCTTGCGGATGATACGCACAGGTATGCGCATGTACTGTACCCAACAAGCTGGTAAACTTCTTCCAAAGCGAAGACTCAAATTGGCGACCTTGGTCAGTGATGACTTTTGTCGGCAATCCAAATCTTGATACCCATCCATGAAGAAAGGCTCTTGCAACAGTGTCCGCTTGGATATCAGGAAGTGGGATGGCTTCAGGCCACCTGGAAAAGCGGTCGAGACAGGTGAGCAGATAACGTTGGCCTTGAATCACTGGAAGAGGGCCAACAATGTCTACATGAATTACCTCAAATCGCTGGGATGGGGGCGGAAATGCGTCAAAGGGGGACCTGGTGTGCCTTTGGACTTTGGCACGCTGGCAGGCAAGGCACGTTTTGGTCCAATGTTTGACATCCTTCCGCATCGAGGGCCAAACAAAGCGAGAGGTAACCAGGTGTTGCGAAGCACGGATACCAGGATGGGAGGGCTTATGAAGATCCATGAAGACTGCTTTTCTGTGACATGGAGGGACATAAGGGCGAATAGCAGCTGTTGATACGTCGCAATAGAGGGGCACAGACAATCCTGGCATACTAATTTTCTTGAGGGAAAGTGAGTGAGTGGAGTCTTCTCTGAGCAGGTCTTGTAGTTCCGTATCCTTATCTTGATCCTGTGCAATAGCATTCCACAGTGTAGAGCTGAGGGTAACAGAAGTAATCTCTATTCTTGAGAGTGCATCCGCTGGAGTGTTCAAGACACCTTTGATGTGGCGGATATCTGTGGTAAATTGCGAGATATAATCGAGTTGCCTGATGACTCTGGAGAGTGGTTACAGCTGTTTTTATTGAAGACAGTGACCAAAGGTTTGTGGTCGGTAAAAACACAAAACTCTCGGCCTTCAAGGAAATGTTGAAAATGCTTCACGTTTAAGTAAATAGCAAGAAGTTCACGTCCGAAAGCACTATAACGCGTTTGGGCTGGCTGCAGCTTTTTCGAGTAAAACGCGATGGGTGCTTGTTGACCGTTAATGGTTTGTTCCAACACTCCACCGATCGCAACATCTGATGCATCGACCGTCAGAGTTAGGGGGGCATCACTGATAGGAAATGACAAAGACAATGCACTATTGATAGCATTTTTGGCATTGTCGAACGCCTGTAAACTATCGCTACACCATACCAATTTCGTTACCTTGCGTTTGTGTGTGATCATAGCGTGTAGAGGAGCAAGAACACTGGCACAGTTTTTAATGAACTTGTGGTAATAATTGACCAAACCTAGAAACCGACGTAACTCACGCTGATTATTTGGCATAGGGTAATTTTTTATCACTTCACACTTGTCCTGAAGGGGGGTAATTCCGTGCTGCGAAATCGTGTGACCAAGAAATTCCAAGGTTGGCTGTGCAAACACACACTTAGATGCATTAATAGTAACACCGTATTGTTCTAAGCGTTGAAAGAGGAGTGAAAGATGTTCCTTATGTTCCTCTTCCGTTGAGCTGGCCACAAGCAAATCATCGATGTAGGCATAAACAAAGTCTAAGCCTCTGGTGACCTCATCTATAAACCTCTGAAAGGTTTGCGCAGCATTCCGTAGCCCGAACGGCATCTTCACAAATTCGAATAACCCAAATGGTGTACAAACTGCAGTCTTGGGAATATCCGAAGGCTCTACGGGAATGTGGTGGAAAGCCTTAACGAGATCTATTTTACTGAAGATAGATTTGCCGTGGAGAAGAGAAGTAAAGTCTTGGACATTTGGTACCGGATATCGGTCCGGGATGGTTGTCGAATTTAAAAACCGATAATCCCCACATGGTCTCCAGTCTCCTGACTTCTTCTGGACCAGGTGTAGGGGAGAGGACCAACTGCTTTTGGAAGGTCTTATTATCCCAAGATCCATCATAAGCTGGAATTCCGATTTGGCAGCTTTCAGTTTGTCCGGGGCAAGACGTCTGGGTTTTGCAAACACAGGGGACCTTTTGTTGTAATGTGATGGGTAATGGTGTGCTTAATGGTATCACCCATCTGCATTGGTTGAAGAATTCCTGGATATCGCTGGAAAAGGCACTGGTACATGGAATTAGGGGGAACGAGGGAAAGTGCAGAGTTCGAGGCGTCCGGAAGGGCAACCTGTTTGGCAAGAACAGAAAGCAGTGTGGCCTGGTCGCATAAGCGTCGCTTGTCAAGATCCACCAGGAGTTTGAAATGCTGGAGGAAGTCAGCGCGATTATGGGATGCCGCACTTGAGCACAGATGAAAATCCACTTGAAGGATCGGTGAAGGCCCAAGTTTAGTTCACGCGACTGAGTACCGTACGTGGGTATGCGTGAACCGTTAGCAGCGTATAGAGGCGGAGATTCCGAGTGCGTATGACCAGATTTTTGAGGGAATACACTGACTGACGCTCCGGTATCAACCAAGAAATTGACACCAGAGTTCCTGTCCTTTATGAATAACAGGTTGGCAGTGCGAGTACTAGACGCCATTAGGACTCGCTGCTGGGGTTTTCCGACGAAAAATTGCAAGGGGAGATGCACTTCCTAGCCTTCTTTCCAAATTTCGAGTGGTAGAAGCAGATCTTCCCGGAACTCGAACGATGCCTCTTCGTAAATCTTGACCGAGAATGGCTTCTTTGCCGTTGATTTTGTAGCAGAGAACAAACGTGGTTGAGTTGTTGACTTAACTCTTTCACTTTCAACTCCAGTTCCGATTGTGTGTTCACGTTGTTGACCGGAGCTGTGTCAATCTCCACTACTTTGTCGGCAGTTTCTGCTAGTTTATCAACTGGAGTAGCAGGATCCATAGTGGCCAAGACACGCTGAGCTGATGGAGGAAGTTTCTGCAAGAACAACTGTCTAAAGATGTCCTTATCGAAGGTTTGTGCGCGTTCGCCTAGAGCGCACTGCATAGCCCTCAGCATTTGAGTGGGCTTACGGTCTCCAAGTTCTTCTTTTGAGATTAACTGATGTAGTTTCTCACGCTCGGAGACAGTGGTGCGGCACAGGATGGCAGACTTCAGATCGTTGTACGGGTCCTCACTCGTGGAAGTAGATACGATGACGTCACGGACTTCAGAGATGATGCTCGCTGGTAGAGAGGACAAAACATGATCGTATTTTGTCCTGCTAGCGGTGATCCTTCCCAAGTTGAATTGTGATTCCACTTGGTGGAACCAAATAAATGGATCACCCGGCCAGAAGACGGGGAGCTTACGCTCAAGTGGGAGATGGCACCAGCGTCGTCAGGCATCTTCTCCTATGCTTGCTGACGTACAAGCAAGACGACAAGTTACCAACGAAGGAGTGGAGGTTGAGACGAGCGCAGGCACAGAGCGCACGGGCAGGGGTGAGGGGCAGAGGGCACGAGCGACATTACAGTCTGGTCCTAGTCGCTCGGGTGAAGGGGGTGAAGGGCACGAACGACGTTACAGTCTGGTCCTAGTCGCTCGGGTGAAGGGGGTGATGGGCACGAACGACATTACAGTCTAGTCCTAGTCGTTCGGGTAGAAGGGGTAATCCAGCTCCGGGGTCACCAATTGTTGGTTTACGTCGTCGTCGTCGGCCTAGGCAAGCTACGGCTTGGGACCGTAGCGCATCTATCCGGTATAGGTTAACCTGGATGATGTAGCCATAAGCACTGCCGCTAGTTAAGTGCCAACCAGTGATTATCTCACTAGCCGTATTGAGTCCGTTAGGCGAAACTGCGACAGTACCAAAGGTGGAAAATATAACCATTGGTTTTCTATTGTTTATTTGTAAAATGGACATGGTATTAGATTAAAATAAATATTTGAATATAAATAATTAACTGACAATTGTGATATATAATTAATTATGTTTACATACAATAAAATAATATAGTATACATAAAATTAGTATTAATGTGGTTCACAATTGAATTATAATGGGGTAACTAATTTAAAATGAATTTATACTATTCCGAAATTCAAGACGGTAAAATTAACATTTATCTTTAAACTAAAATAAGAGTATTCACTACACTAGCCTATAAAGATCTGGTGAAACAGTCACCACGGCGTACCAGTTGTTAACTTTTTTTAGTTAATCATTCCAGTTGTTAGCTATTTTTATTGATCGTACTGGATGTCGTATATCTAATGACACTGGAAATACTGCATCTTCAACCTTGGAATATATCCTAATATCAGTGCATATGACCTCAAAATATCCCTGAAATTGGTCAGATTTCAAAAGATTTCCCGGGGGGCTTACAGTGCCCCCGGACCCCCAGCTGTATGGGCTCGCCGCGCTCGCCATTGTCCTTCCCCGCATCTGAGTAACACTTTCAAAATGCGTTCCCTCACTTCTTTATTTAGCACTACACCACTGTATATATATATATATATATATATATATATATATATATATGGGATGAATTTCACAATTAAACACGTGAAATGAATGAATGATGCAAATCCACAAGGAAAGAGAAAAATTATTCCAAGGCCTTTCGTGTATTCAGAAGTACATCTTTTTTCTCGTGGGTTTGCATATATATATATATATATGCGCCTCGGTGGTGTAGTGGTTAGCGTCGCTGACTACGAATCCATCGGCCCCGGGATCGAGACCCGGTGACGGCAGCCGGCGCGCAGCAAAACCCAGCTGTTCATCCTTCCACACAATAAAAGAAAGTGGTGTTTAGATAAATGGGTACCCTAGGTGGCCTAGTGGTTAAAACGCTGGGCTGCTGGTGGGGCGTGGTTCGGATTCCACGTTAAACTGTAGGTCTAAGGTGGAGTGAAAAGCTTGACCTTCGTGAAAATGAACAATTCGGGCGGAAGCTAACCAAGGGTTATATATACACACACACACACACACCCTTATTTTCTTAATAATAAATGAATTTATATTCTGTATAACAAAACAGGAAAAAAACATAATAAAAATAAATGGTAAAATAAAACCAAATATTTGCAAGGTTAAACTATTTGAGGTTCTGAAGTTACTTACAGTAATTAGCAAAGCAATTAATATTCAATATTTAATTATTTAATATATAACTATAGTTTAGCTTCGGATCACCTAAAGATCAGAGCCCCTAGCCTTTGTTAGTTAGCCTTATAAGGCTAACTAACGGAGGCTGGGGGCCCTGATCTTCAGGTGATCCTTAGCTTCTAATATCCCAATAAATACGAAGGTATAATCTTAGCTGAATACCTACAGGGTGTCGCAAAAGTGAAAAGTCAAAGGGGCCAGACAGAATGGATCTTTTTGTTCGATGGCCACCACTATCTTTTTTTAAATTACGTTTTTAGTTAAAAAATGTATAATTTATAATTTATAATTTTTAGTGAAAAAATGATAATTTATGCAATGATGACTCCTTGACTCCCGATTTTTAAGCCACCCTATACAACGAAAAAGATTCATTCTCTCTGGCTCCTTTGACTCCTATCTTTTGCCCCATCCTGTATATGTAATTATGTATAGTTGTGTGAATGTGTAATCTTAGCTGAATACCGAAACCGTATGTATTTATAAATCTATGTTTGTAGTTCACTACGCGTAATCTCTATCTATGTACTTTTTTTTATCTCTCTCTCTCTGTGTCTCTATACCATTAAAACTAGTGTACATAATTTCACTTCTCTGTATTATCTAATAAGATTTACCATATAACTCCATTCTGACAATTAAACACAAAATTAGCTTGTTAATGGCAGTTCTATGGTATGTAAGTACTGTATATGAAGGCATTACTGTCTTATCTAAATGTATATTGAGCACGCAGGTATGTATGTATGTATGTATATATTTAAGCGGGTGAGTATTTATAGGTGTATATATATATAATAATAATAAGCGTGAGTGTGTCACATGTATTATTATAGTTGTTGTTGTTACTCTTGTTTTATATTATTTATTCTACTACACTACGTATGCTTAGGAATGCATTAACTGTCGCAAAAGTCGCGTATCATAGGACTTTTTAGTGTTGACTATAATATATTATTTTTTTTCTTTTAGGTAGGGGATGGCTGCGAAATTAACAATAGACGAGAGGGTAGGCTTGATTTTAATTTATGGAATACCAGGTACAACAAATCGATGAATCGGTACAGAATTTAAATTCTGTACCGATTTATCGATTTGTAGTACCTGGTATTCCATGCATTAAAACTAAGCACACTCTCTCATTTATTGTTAATTTCGTAGCCATCCCTATTTAAAAGAAAAAAAAGGATCAAATGTAGAATTCGGACCCCAGCCTTCTTTAGTTAGTTTTATAAGGCTAACTAACAAAAATATCACGACCTAACCTAACCAATCGTTAGGTTAACTGTACGCCTTGACGATTGGTTAGGTTAGGTCGTGATATTTTCGTTAGTTAGCCTTATAAAGCTAACTAAAGAAGGCTGGGGTCCGAATTCTACATTTGATCCAAAAAAAATAATATATTATAATCAACACTGAAAATTCCTATGATACGCGACTTTTGCGCCACCCTGTATATATATATATATATATATATATATATATATATATATATATATATATATATGTGTGTGTGTGTGTGTGTGTGTACACCTATTGTATGCTTATACATGTAGCAAAGAACAATAAAATTATTATAATTATTATTATTATTATTAATTATTTATTATTATTATTATTAGTATCATCATCATCATTATTATTATTATTATTATTATCATTATTATTATTATTTAAAAAATTATACATTTAATTTTCATAGACCGCAAAAGACAGATTACACTGTGGACTTCACAGAATTGATAAGCCATCCTTTCAGAAGCGTGTTATCTATGTTTTACGTTTCCTTTGTGCGATAATGCCTGCGTTGTCAACTCTTTGACCACGCCTATTCACGAGCCCTATTTATTATTCGTTATTCCATTGTACATTTATCAGTTTTTTAATTTTAACACTTATTTCGAATTTTGTTACATCCTTTAGTGATAATTTAACTTTGTATCAGCTTTAGTTATCAATTCTGTGTTCACCATAATCTATTTTTTAATATTTTTGCTATTTTAATTTTGGACATTTTTCTTATCATTATTAAGTACGATATTGTACTTTCATATATACAGAGTGTTCTAAAATTAAGTAGACTTTTATATGAACGCAATATCTTAACAAAAATTTATGTGATATTTAACAATTTTATTTCAAGTACAGCAGCAATAGGAAAAGTAACAATAATTGGTTATTTTAGATGTTCAAATTGTCTTCCTTCAACTTAAACACGTTGTTCACAACGTCCGACTACTGATCGACAGACATATAAAAGTTTACTAGGTAATTTTAGAACACACTCTCTCTCTCTCTCTCTCTCTCTCTCTCTATATATATATTATATATATATATATATATATATATGGGATGAATTTCACAATTAAACACTTGAAATAAATGAATGATGCAAACTCACAAGGAAAGAGAAAAAATGGTTCCAAGGCCTTTCGTGTATTCAACAGTACGCCTCGTCATTCCCTGACAGGGTGTTAGTGTTGAATACATGAAAGGTCTTGGAACCATTTTTTCTTTTCCTTGTGGGTTTGCATCAGGGGCGTAGGAACGCATTTAAAAGTGGGTAGGCCAGGGATAACTTCCGAATGTGCCAATATATATATATATATATATATATATATATATATATATATATATAATGTCCGCTACGCCTTGTACAGGAAAGCCCCGAAACACACATCTAGTGGAGGACTGGGAGAGGCGATTGTGCTACTAAAATCTTCCCTCGTTTACTTTCATGTAATACTAAATTTGGTTTAGGCGTGTGTAAACGAACATACATTATCATCATCCCCTACACACGCACACACACACACATATATATATATATATATATATATATATATATATATATATATATATATATATATATATATATATCCTAAAAAATAACGTACTGATCCAAATACCCCCAAGTTGCATAAAGGGGGTGAAGGGGTTTTGGGGGGAGAGGGAGAATGACCCTCCCCAAAGGGGTAACTCTAACGTGCCCTCGCTGTAGGCAAGTTTGCGAAGCACAAACCCCGCCCGTAGGGCAGGGAGCCGAAGGCTCTGCTTGTTAATAAACATAATAAATACAGTAAATATGAACGGAGCCTCATCGGGTCACAACTGAAACGAAATCTTTCTTTTTAATTCTCGCAGGCAGAGCTGGGCAGTATTTAAATACATTTGTATTTAAATACGTATTTAAATACATTTGTGTATTTAGAACTGTATTTATAAATACATTGTTTTCATGTATTTAAATATAGTATTTAAATACTTTAATGAGTATTTAAATACAATGTATTTAAATACTCAAAATATAAAAATGTAAATACTTTTACTGGTTTAATACACGTTCTGTACTAGCACAGTACGACGCGTCGACAGTGTAGTACAGCATGGTTCATGTTTCAACGTGTCAGTTCAATCAGTTGTGTGCCACTGTGAAATAAAAGAGAATTCGTAAGGTGCCTTATGTTTATGTTTACGTTTATGTCTCATCTACTCATTAATTGTTACTCATTTTGCAATGATATAATGAGTATAATATGTCACTGGTTGAACATCGTAAGTTCTAAGTTCTTTTGTTTTTGTTTTGTTCTAAAAAGGGAAATATATAATTGGAAATTAGATTGTACTATTTCTTTATCCTTTATCAAGCATTTTATATTGTTGTTACTCGTGAATTAGTGAATGCATATGTTAAAATTTGTATGTATTTAAAATGTATTTACAAATGTATTTAAATACAATTGATGTATTTTGTATTTAGTATCTAAATACATTCTTAAAATGTATTTAGTATTTAGCATTTAAATACATTTCTCCCATGTATTTAGTATTTAGTATTTAAATACATTCAATGTATTTATTGCCCAGTTCTGCTCGCAGGTGAGAGGAAAATCAAGAAAGGATATACTGAACTTGTGTCAATTGAGCGAATGGTAAGATGTAAGTGTAGACAGCGATCTTCAAGTGGACGGCGCGTATGTGGACGACGACACTGTGAATAGACCTTAACCCAGTGGTTCTTAACTCCTGGGTCGTCAAGCCATTTTGATTGGGTCATTAAATTGTTATTTATCATTTATTTATGTTATCTCTAATCATTTTACCATTAATTATTTATTTTATTATCTATTATGAATGAACTGTTTGAAAGCATGGGTCGCCGAGCTAGCCCCGCGACCGGAATTTGAGTCGCAGCTTAAAAATGTTAAGAACCACTGCCTTAACACATTAAGTGCTAGAACTATGTTTTTGTGTATGTTAATATGGGTTAAAATTTCCGTCCTTTGTAAGGAGAAATGAGGAAGGTTTTTTTTTTTTTTTTTTGTGTGTGTGTGTGTGTGTGTGTATGTTAATTAAATTCTTTAAAATGTTTCCACATTCTTTGGGATTAGATTTTTGTTTACAAATAGTGATCCGATTTAGCTCGTTGAATGACTGCATTAAGTCTGTTAAAATAGTGTTTATATGTCTGTTCATTGATAGTATCATTTTTTCATTTTAAAAATTGTATGGTTGCGTATAATGCTTACAGTGAATGATGGGTTGATCCACCGTTGTTATATTTTGTTTTAGATAAGAGTTTTGATTAACATAGAAATTTGTATTGAATGTATTCTAAAGGGTGATCCAGAGAAATGGGACCCAAAAGAAACCCCTGTAACTCTTAAAGTATAAGTCCTTTTATAAAATCATACGCATCATTCGAAAGAGGATAGTTACAAGTTTGTACAGGATTGTATAGGTTTTGACAATACAAGACAAGATAAGATACAAAACAAAATAAAAGTGTTAGTTAAAACTAACCCTTCAAGATGACTGCATGGACTGTGGAACAGCTGCGTTTCATAACTGAGCATATTATGAGCATGGAAGAACTGTAGTTTCAGCTCAAAGATCTTTCAAGACAAATTTTCAGATGTCAAAATCACCTTCTAAGAAAGTAATCCGTCGGTGTGTCAGAAATTTTTCCCTAACTGGCAGCATTGGAAAAAAAAAACCAACTGGAAGAGTGCGCACAGCAAGGATAGACGAGATCATTAACAGAACTCATGAAATTGTACAGGATAATCCTAACATAAGCATCAGACGTGCTTCTCAGCTGTTAGGAGTTGGATATGGAACAACACACCGTATATTCAAGCAAAATTTAATGCTCTTTCCATATAAAATTCAAACAGTGCAACAACTAAACGATGGAGATTTCGCACGAAGACGACAATTCTGTCAATGGATCCAACAGAAGGTAAATGACACCACCAATTTTCTAGCAACTTTGATTATGTCAGACGAAGCCCATTTCATTTGAATGGAACTGTAAACAAACAAAATTGTCGTTTCTGGGCAACAGAAAATCCATTGAATATTACCGAAGTCCCGTTGCATAGTCAGCGTGTAACTGTTTGGTGTGGTCTTACTGCATCTCAGATCATAGGGCCGTACTTTTTCGAGGATTCCACCGGAAACACGGTCATTGTAAATGGTGATCGCTACGAAAAAATTTTGACCGATTTCCTTATTCCTAAATTAAGAGATCTTTGTCTAGAAAACCACTGGTTCCAACAAGACGGAGCTACCTGCCATACCACGAGGAACTGCATGGCAGTTTTGCGTCAAACGTTTCCAGGCGAGTTAATCTCAAGATTTGGAGACGTTGAATGGCCCGCAAGGTCTCCGGATTTTTCTCCCTTAGATTATTATCTCTGGGGATATTTAAAGAGTAGGGTCTACAGAAGTAACCCAACGACCTTGCAAGAATTGAAGGCCGCCATCACAAATGAGATACAGGCCATACCACCGCACACTCTTGCAAAAGTGATGCAGAACTTACAAGCGAGAACACTGGAATGCTTGGCAACTAATGGAGCACATTTGAAAGGAGTCATTTTTAAAAAATAAATATTTCATAATAAACTTGTAACTCTACTCTTTCGAATGATATATAGTTTTTATGAAAGGAATTAAATATTTAGAATATTTGGCTTTTTTTTATGGGTCCCATTTATCTGGATCGCCCTTTATATAAATGTGTTTAAAAATGTTTAAATTTTTTTTTTTTCGGTTATTCCAAACTAATCAAAAGATTTTATTTCCCTAATGAATTTTTGCTCATTAGAGGTTAGTTCAACTTAGTAAGGTTACACTGCAGCTAAGAATTAATTTCCTTCCTTCATGATTCGTCAACACGTGCTGCGGCGAGACATGTTGGGAGTTATTAACCGGAACAGTCATGGCGAAAATGTATCCTTCAAGAAAGCAGGACTTAAAATGAGAAATTTCATTGAAACGGTGAAGAATAGAAATGTCTCCAAATCAAAACCGTTAAAAAGGTATTCCCCGTTAAGAGGAAAGATATCGTAACTTCTCGTTATCATCTACATTCTACAATTTTCACAAATAACGAAATAATATTAATAATTTTTAAAAACCAACAAAACAACTTGCGACTGATTAATTATTAATCGTATTTTGAAGTCTTAAAATGGATTTATTTATTTCTATTTGAATGATATTTAAGTGAAAAACAATTATAGGTGAATTTTAATGCGTAAAATAACAAAAGTAAAGTCCATTCACGGATGGAAGGTTTCTGTTTACTCATTTCTAGATTTAATTTTCCTTTACTTGATACAAATTTTAGTTAAAATTACTTCTTACGAACTGAGGGCGAACCCGCTCCATTTTGTATAAAATAGAGAAAAAATTCTTTAATAAAATTTGTCTCATTTAGACCAATGGATGCGTACAAATTTACTTTAAAGAAATGGATCCTTGACCAAGTGAACGAAGGTAAGAAAAATGCAGTGCCTCAAAAGTTTCCATTCTACTGAAACTGAATTGAAACTTTTTAGATTATATTATTTGGAGGTTTGAAAATAAAAACCCACTCTAATAGACAGAGTTTATTTCCACGACAGTTTCGACGCCCACTGGCATCCTCCTCGGGTGGATACAGAAACACGAATGAACCAAAACAAGAGGGAAAAACAGTCCAGGGACCGACCGTTAAGAAATTCGCACCTAGGTTAGATCCCATTCTCCCGACACCGGAAGGGCATTTTCATTAAGTACATTCGCTCAAATTTAAAACTATCTTCCTGTTCTAAACATACAGATTCTATTTTTTTTTTTTTTTTTTTTTTTACATAATTATTACATTTATTATTAAATTTATTACATTTAATATTGCATAATTATTTATTACAGAAATTATAAATTTATTATTACATTGGTTATTACATTGTTGTTTATTATACAGAACTTATAAACCGAAAAACGAATGAAAAAAGCCGATTAGGAAACAATCCAGAGACCATTGAGAAATTCGCACCTAGGGTAGATACCGTTCTCCCGACACCGGAAGGGCATTTTATTACAGGGTCCGCTTATAAGCACATTCCCACAAATTAAAACTATCTTCTTGTTCTATACATACAGATTCTAATATTTTGACATAATTACTGCATTTATTATTGTATTTACATTTTTTTTAACATTTATTATTATTACCTTTACCCTAATTATTAAATTTATAATATTACCTTTATTATTACATCTGTTGCATTTATACTTATTTCCACATTTATTACTTCCATTATTACATTTACTAAAAGCGAGTAAGGAAACAATCCAATCCAGAGGCATTTAAGAAATTCACACTTAGGTTCGAACACGTTCCCACGACTCCGTAAGGGATTTTTTGACAACTTTTACAGGGAATGCTGTAGACACAGGCTTGTTCCTCTTTTGCAACGTTATTCCTAACCAATTTACTTTTCACTGTAGACGAATATTTGAACGCCAGAGCAAACTTAAAATCTTTCGTCAACGGTTTTACTCTTTCTAAGCCGAGGGGCATAAAAAGATTTTCTGGCTTTAAAATACGCCTTTCTGATAAACCACTAGGGATATTTTAAATCCTTAAAAATGTTCCAAATCTTTGAATTTTCCGGGTCCAGCAAATATGGGCTACAAATCCTGAGTGCTCTTAGAAACATGGAAGAAATAATTGAGCTTTTAACCCCTTCATCATGATATGAAAAATAATGAATATACGAATTACAATGAGTAGGTTTTCTATAGACCGTGAAATTGGGCTTTCCGCTTTCGTTAATGACCAAAACATCTAGAAAAGGTAATTGTTTGTCGCTCTCCCATTCATATTTAAATTTAATAGAGGGAACAAGGTTATTTAATGACTGAAAGAAAGTGTCAAAGTTGTTCCAGTGTGTTAAAAGAGAAATTGACCATACGTATTTCAAACTAAGAAATTGTTTACGCGTCCTTAAATCGCATGTGTCGTGTGAACTACTTGTGGCGCTGTTTGAAACTGCAGATTATAAATGCGACGTGGAGACTAGACGCACTGAACAACGACTTAACAGAAAGCTATCCTATTTATGTGATGAAAGTGCTTGGTCAAAGTGTGCGGTGGAAGGTTCCGTTTTAAATTTATCGACATATGTTTTATCCAAATCCGAAAAGGAAGTTCTTAATTTAGGGCTGTCGTTTGCCCTTAAACCCGATAAAAACATTGTTTTAGATTTTGTATCTTCCGTAGTTAATTCCAGGGTGGATATTCCGTATTTAAATGGTTTGATTCTGAGCAAGTTTCTGGAACATTTGAACTCAATGGACTCTATTCCCAAAAGATTCCGGTTAGCTTTAGACAAGCTCAGGAAGAATGAAGCAATATTTGTCACTAAAGCGGACAAAAGTAACACTGTGGTTATTTTGGACAAGTGTGATTATAAACAAAAAATGGAAGCGTTACTTAGTGATGAATTCACCTACACCAAAGTGAGATCGTCCCCCCTAAAGCGTCTTTCTGCCGAATTCAACAAAACCATCAGGAACTTATTAAAAAATATCCCGGCGATTGATCCTAAAAGATTTCTACAGATTAACCCCAAACTCCCCCACATTTACGGCCTACCCAAAACCCATAAGATTAATATACCACTCCGTCTCATTATTTCACACAGGGGTTCCTTTAGTTACAGGTTATCTAAATTTCTTGCAGATAAATTATCCCCATTAGTTGGTAAATTTTCAGGCTCGCACATCACTAATTCCTGTGACTTTATTAACAAAGTTATGTCCTTAGATTTAAAACGGGGAAGAATGATCAGTTTTGATGTTGAGTCCTTGTTTACGAAAGTTCCCATTGATGATGTACTTAGTTTTTTAGATAGAAAATTGCCAACATGTAACGTAGAACTAGACATGCCCACATCTGTATTTTTAGAACTGCTAAAACTCTGTGTCACCAATAATGCCTTCTCCTTCGGTGAAGAATTTTATTTGCAACGTTTTGGTATGGGAATGGGGTCCCCTTTATCCCCAATACTGAGTACATTATACATGGAATATTATGAGTCGGAATTGTTGCAAACAATATGTCCCAGGAATCTAATTTGGTTTCGTTATGTAGATGATATTTTCTCATTTTGGCCTGACCACTGGAACAACTTTGACACTTTCTTTCAGTCATTATATAATCTTGTTCCCTCTATTAAATTTAAATATGAATGGGAGAACGACAAACAATTACCTTTTCTAGATGTTTTGGTCATTAACGAAAGCGGAAAGTCCAATTTCACGGTCTATAGAAAACCTACTCATTGTAATTCGTACATTCATTATTTTTCATATCATGATGAAGGGGTTAAAAGCTCAATTATTTCTTCCATGTTTCTAAGAGCACTCAGGATTTGTAGCCCATATTTGCTGGACCCGGAAAATTCAAAGATTTGGAACATTTTTAAGGATTTAAAATATCCCTAGTGGTTTATCAGAAAGGCGTATTTTAAAGCCAGAAAATCTTTTTATGCCCCTCGGGAACCTTCAGTTAACCAAAAACAATATGTGAGTTTGCCCTACATTGCCGGCTTAGAAAGAGTAAAACCGTTGACGAAAGATTTTAAGTTTGCTCTGGCGTTCAAATATTCGTCTACCGTGAAAAGTAAATTGGTTAGGAATAACGTTGCAAAAGAGGAACAAGCCTGTGTCTACAGCATTCCCTGTAAAAGTTGTGATTTAGTATACGTGGGAGAAACTGGAAGAAATATTGAAACCCGTATTAAAGAACACAAATATGCCTTCAGAAGTTGTAATACTAATAATGCCATTTTTTATCACGCCAGCCAAAATAATCATGCTATAGATTGTGAATCAAGTAAGGTACTTTATAAATGTAATAATTATGTCAAAAGAAAAATAATAGAATCTGTGTGTATAGAAAAAGTAGATAATTTTAATTTGTGCGGAGGTACTTATAAGTTAGACCCTTTAATGAGGTTCTTGGTCAAAAAATCCCTTACGGAGTCGTGGGAACGTGTTCGAACCTAAGTGTGAATTTCTTAAATGTCTCTGGATTGGATTGTTTCCTTACTCGCTTTTAGTAAATGTAATAATGGAAGTAATAAATGTGGAAATAAATATGAATGCAACAGATGTAATAATAAAGGTAATATAAATTTAATAATTAGGGTAAAGGTAATAATAATAAATGTTAAAAAAATGTAAATGCAATAATAAATGCAGTAATTATGTCAAAATATTAGAATCTGTATGTATAGAACAAGAAGATAGTATTAATTTGTGGGAATGTGCTTATAAGCGGACCCTGTAATAAAATGCTCTTCCGGTGTCGGGAGAACGGTATCTACCCTAGGTGCGAATTTCTCAATGGTCTCTGGATTGTTTCCTAATGGGCTTTTTTCATTTGTTTTTCGGTTTATAAGTTCTGTATAATAAACAACACTGTAATAACCAATGTAATAATAAATTTATAGTTTCTGTAATAAATAATTATGCAATATTAAATGTAATAAATTTAATAATAAATGTAATAATTATGTAAAAAAAAAAAAAAAAAAAATAGAATCTGTATGTTTAGAACAGGAAGATAGTTTTAAATTTGAGCGAATGTACTTAATGAAAATGCCCTTCCGGTGTTGGGAGAATGGGATCTAACCTAGGTGCGAATTTCTTAACGGTCGGTCCCTGGACTGTTTTTCCCTCTTGTTTTGGTTCATTCGTGTTTCTGTATCCACCCGAGGAGGATGCCAGTGGGCGTCGAAACTGTCGTGCAAATAAACTCTGTCTATTAGAGTGGGTTTTTATTTTCATATTTTGACCTTCACGTAGAAAAAAAGTGAAATTTTTTACATTTATTTGGAGGTTGTTTACTGTAACTTCCTCCGTAACACCAAAGATCACGTGATGGAGGGGACCCGCAGCTTTACGTGGAATCTGAACCACGGGTCGCTACGTCATCTGAACGCGAAGGATGGCCACAGATCCAGTTACTGATAAGACCCAACTTTGCTTAACCTCATTGATTTAACGGAAATGAGCGAGGTTAAGAAATGATTCCAGTAAAAGGTCGAATAAATAGGTTAGACCAGTGGTGGGGAACCTGCGGCCTTTTGGGGTACTAGTTGCGGCCTTCTGCCTATTTGACATTCAGAATTCATACCGTACGATAATGGACAGCAACTGATACCCCTTTAGGGCTTTATGCTATTTCATTAGATCATGGTTTCAGCTTCACTGCTTCTTACACATACAAGCCTTCTTTATGGCTTGAACAATAGGAAATATGGCAACGTTGCCATTTGAAACTGGCAGAGTTGCCTTACGGCTTACGTCCTTACCTATCAACGATCAACTCGACTGGCTGACTGGATGACAGTTACTGACGATTCTCCGATAGTGACACGCACGCTTGTTTCCTTTTAAACTGTAAATCTTGGATCAATTCGTGTACCATTTTTATTTAAAAATCTTCTGGTACCCCAATCATGTCAAAAACTGTGAAAAGAAAATTAAAGGAAGAGAACAGAGTATTCCATGAAGAATGGGAATTGCAGTATTTCATAGTTACTGAGAAAGATAAAATGATGTGTTTGCTCTGCAACGCCATAATTGCAACAGTGAAGAAACACAATGCATATGAGCATTATGCAACTCATAAGAACCACAAGTATGCTATATTGGAAGAAGAACCCCGAAAGTTTGCACTTACGAAGATGAAACTTCAAAAGCAGCAACAACAGCAAGTATTTAAAACGATGTCAGGCCTAAGGACTGAAATCACTGAAGCAACTTATAAAGTAGCATATATACTTGGAAAAAGAGGTAAGCCATATAGTGATGTGGAAATCATAAAAGAATGCATTGTTGAAGTTGTAGCCCCTTTAGATTCAGACAAGGTTAACAAATACAAACAACTACCTCTTTCAAGAAGGACCATAACTGATCGGCAACATGAATTAGCCCTCAATGTAACTGAACAACTTCATACAATATGCCAAAGCGAAAATACTTATTATTCGATTACCTTGGATGAGTCCACTGATATTACTGACTCAGCGCAAGCGTCATTTTTTATTCGTGTTATAACTGCAGATTTTCAATGCTACGAGGAGTTACTGGCTTTGGGTACCCTTACGGGGAAGACACGTGGAATTGACGTCTTGTCTCTCTTCAAAGAAAAATGCCGTGAAGCGAAACTGAATTTATGTAATTTAGTAAGTGTATGCACAGATGGTGCACTTTCCATGAGAGGAAAATGTGCAGGATTTGTTGCGCTACTACAAAAAGAACTGCCAAATCCAGATAGCTTGATTTCCTTTCACTGTATTTGGCATCAACAGAATCTCTGTGCCAAATCTACTGTTTTAAGTGACATATTAAGTAAAGTTATACGTATTGTGAACTACATCAGAACAAATGCATCACGACATCTCGCAATATGCTTATGCTTGATGATGAAATATTCAGTGTGGATCTTCCGTATCATTCTAAAGTGCGCTGGTTGTCACAAGGGCAAGTCTTTAAAAAACTTTTGTCTTTGCGAAAACAAATCACAAGATTTTCTGAGGAACTCAATGAACCATGTGAATTGTCAAAAAAGGATTTCTGCAGAAATGCTGCATTTTTGTGTGACGTAATGTCAAGCAAAATTAACTAAATCCATATATGAAATGTGGCAAAAAATCCAGGCTTTTCGGAGGAAGCTGCGCTGTTCCAAAACTATCCTTACCCGATCGGAACTTTCAGCTGAACACTTCCCTGAACTGGCAAATGTAATTGATGAAGAAGATACAAGCAAATCATTAAGGGAATGCGATGTGAAAGAATACACAGCTGTCCTAGACTCCCTGATTGAAGAATACGATGAAAGATTTGAAGATTTTGAGAAACATGACTTCACACTGAAACTAGCTTTCCAACCACACCTGGTTGGTGTCTCCAAAGCACCTGAAGATTTACAGATGGAGTTGATTGAGCTATTAGAAGATAATATCTTTAAGTCTCTATTTGATACTGAGAAGGATCCTGTTGAAATATGGAAAAATGGCGTTGAATACCCACGTCTGCGCCAACATGCTCGTCGAATGTTGCCTTCTTTCGGCACAACCTACTGTTGTGAATGAACGTTTTCATATGTGACTCAAATCAAAACGCGCTTGAGATCTCAGATGACGAATATTCATCTGGAGGACCAACTAAAATTACGGTCAACGATATTGGAACCAAATGTACGACTCTTGTCCCGCAATAAGCAGTCACAAAAAAGTCATTAAATGGTTTATCACTTTTTCACTTAATATTAACATCATTTCACTTAATATCATTTTTCACTTAATATTAGTTCTATTGTTAATTATTATTCCCCCCCAAAAAAATAAATGTGCACTTGCTGAATTTTTTATTTATTATAAAAGCCCTCACGTATTATCAAGTTTGATTTAAAATTAATAAATATGTAGATTGTAGACTAAAATATGATATTTTGTTGTACTGTATATGTTAAATTCTCAGCATGCGGCCTGATAGGGTCTTGGTTAAATGAAATGCGGCCTTCCAATGAAAAAAGGTTCCCCACCCCTGGGTTAGACGCATCGGTCGATACGCAGGTTTTTCACCTTCACTTTGACTTCAACCTATTTTTTCCATAAGGTTCAATTATATTTTCTTTCATAAGCATCTTTAAGGAAATCAACTCGTTAAATTCGACAATGAAAACCAATTCTATTAAATGTTTTCTAATCATCGGGAAAGAACTCAGAAAGGAGACATTGCAATACTGTATACTGTACCTGCTGTTCTTTTCAAGTTTTTTTTTCCATTTTAGCTGTCATTTCAAACAATATATATATATATATATATATATATATATATATATATATATATATATATAGCATATGTCAGAAGCAGGAGAAACCCAAGAAAATATGAGCTACGAGAGATCTAAACGTTTTTACTGTAAAATTTCATATGTAGTACAATTTCCATTGGTTTTAATCATAGCTTTTACTCATTTAGGCATTGCGTTGACGAAATGGGCACAGGTAGCACTCACGACTTTATTCCATTTATCTTATATCACTGTAGATAATTCAGTTTGTGATGTGCATTTGTGTTTTTGGGCATTTTCTTCAAAATTCTCCTTAAATGTTCTTATGGAGTCAAATTAGGAGAGTGAGAGAGAGGCCAATCGATCGGTTTCAGTCCCCTTGTCTCAAACCAGCTTTTAATAACACATGAAATATAATGTTATAATGTTTCAGACCAGCAAAGACCCTAGGATCCACTCATGGGTAGTCTACCTAACCGTGTTTGTAATTGTGTACTGCGCATGTCCTCCGTGGTGGCGGAGGGGACCTACAATTTTATGTGGGTTCCGAACCACCAAAACCTTAATCATACTACCTTAAATTATACCTAATTTATCAACATATGTGCTACTAATTACTTCTACCGGCAAACTATTCCAGCTATTTACTATTTATTCTCTGCGTAAAAAAATGTTTGGCGACGTTGCCGTCTCGAACCTTCTATTTGTCAGCTTACACCAGTTATTTCTAGTTCTACTATACTGTGAATTTCTAGTTCTACTACACTGTGGCATACAATATTGTCTTGTTGAAATAATATTTCAGTTGTTTGAGTTTCTGAGAAAAGCATGTCAAAAGACGGATCCAGAACATTTTCTAAACTGCTTATAATTATAGACTCGGGAATTCATCCTCCCCTCGCATGAAACCAGCTTTCGGACGACAGGTGGCCAGATTACGTCTTTCCTCTAATAATAGGAAAAATTACAGTATATTGCTTCTACGAGTTGTGATCGTATGTTGTATACTGTATATTGTTTTTTTTATTTAATTTTGATTAAAATTACAATGTAAAGGACGCTAACCATCCGACAAGAAGCGATCTGAACATGCGCAGAGAGCGGACACAGCTCCCCTGGTGACCGACTCATGAACTACAAAGGTCGGATATCTGAAAATGAACCAATCTTGGATTATATTGGAAAAGTCGGATAACTGGATATGTCGGTTATCTGCAGGTCGGATAACAGGTTTTTTACTGTAATAATAATAATAATAACAATAATAATAATAATAATTGTACCACAAGTTCCTTACAAATCTCAACCAATATATATTGATACTTATTATTGTTCTGAGTATGTCCTCGCTAATCCGACTTAATGGGGTGGTCGGAGCGTCGGAAGCGCTTAAGTTATCATGAGTTTGTCAGTTTATTATGGAAATCATATTGTTATTTTGAACACTTTGTATAAGTTATTGATATTTTTATTCTAAACTATATAATACAGGGGGTCCCCGTTATCCGAGTCCCCGCATTTACGAGGGTAATTTATTGTAGAATTATACGTTGTTTAATATTGTCCATTAATATTGTTTAATATTGTAATACATGTTTTAACTATTAATAATACTTACTTGCTTTTTTATTTATTTAATATTATTAATTAATAACAACTAGCTGCTTATTTTTAATAAGAGCCCAGTAAAGCCTAAAGCTTAAGGGCCAAATTAAATAAAATAAATAGTCGAACTTCACAATTATTCATGTCATTGTAAATTGAAAAAATGTATTTATTTTATTATTATTAATAAAGGTTATTCTAGCTATCTATCTATCTACGTAAAAATTCCCCGCACTTACTTGTGTTACCAAGGTTGAACGTGAAATAAGAGATGTGTTAGCATGCTATCAGGCAATTTTACAAGAAAAAGTACGTATTGGAAAACAAACCACTCTCGATTCATTCTTTGTGCAACGCAAACCGGCCACAGAGGAATCTGAACCTCAGCCAGGTCCTTCTGGTTTAAGGCACTAATTCGGGGAGGAGATGAGGAGATGGCATTAGACGACCCGCCTACTCGTCCTGCCTCTTCAATATCATCCTTAACCTCTGCCTAATGCTCTCCCAACATCACCCTCAATTTATCCAAACAAGCCCAACGCCTCTACTTTTGAAGATAACATAAAAATCACTGATGGATTTAAAACAGCTTATTTTTAAAATATTTTACTGTAATACCGTAATAAAATAATCTTTTTTGAGTATTATTTATTATCTTATGGTTCCGATCAAACATTATTCCATTATATCTTATGGGTAGAAATTCCCCGCCCTAAGTGGATTAGCTTTAAGTGCCGTTTTTCGGGTCCCTATTAGCCTCGGATAACGGGGACCCCCTGTATTACTATTACAATAAAAAAAACTATAAAATACTATAAAATAAGCACAGTACGCATAAATTTAAACAATGCAAACAATAAGGGAGAGTCGTATTAGCCCGGAGCAATGCGGTGGTCTAGAATCGGAATAAGGGAGCGTTGGAATACCGCGAAGTTGGACTACCGAGAACTTATTGAACTGAGATCACTGTATTTCCTATATTTGTATTCATTCTGGTTTTGTTTCCATTTTGTACATAGTACTGATGGGATTAAAAGAAACTCATTGAACGTCAAATCCGAACCACGGGTCGTTACATCATCTGATTGCGGAGGCTGGACAGCCATCCAATTACTACCCAGACCAAATATTGATTAACTTCGTTAATCTTACAGGAAATGATGTAATGATGTAACCACGGGAAAGACGAGTAGCTCGAAAAACAATCACCGAACAGAGAACCAACTCTTGCATTTTATTAACTTTTAAAAGAAGTTTAAATGAAACGAGTCAAATTCGAACTTAAAAGATATTTCTAAAATAGAAATTTCAAAGTAGAAATAATTAAAAACTTGAAATTAAGTAAATTATATATTTATCTTTTAACAAAACTTAGAAATTATAAAATTTATTTTGACTAAAAAAATTATGGAGTATTCCATTTTTTAAAGTTTAAAAGAACTGCTGCCATTTCTTTATTCTCTGATCCATCTGCGTCGAGCTAGTGCATGAGTTTCTTTCGATGATAGTTTCTAAGTTCTTCATATCGATGTAGAACCCACCCATAGGTTTGAACCCCCGATCTCCGTGTCTTCACTTTGCTTAGAGGGAAGCAGTGTTACCAACTAAACCACGAACGCTGGCTTTAAATCCCCAAGAAAACCTAAACCAAATTCTCAGTACATCTGCCATTTTGATATTATGACCAATTTCCTTTGTAAAATTGATTACAACGTCCTTGAAACGTATGTGAATATTATTCTTTCAAAATGGAATAAAAAAACGACTGGAGTTTGCAATTTTATATTGGGTGTCTCAAAAGTCCCTGTGCACCTACATATACTGTGTATATATAATCTCTGGCTAATACAATAAGTATTAATCAGAGAATATATAGGTGCATAGGGACTTTTGAGATACCCTGTATTATGCTGTACTGAAACTATCATAAAGCTTAATTAACCTTGGTTGTAACTCTGCGGATCTTCATGTTTTTTACACAAACGGAAATTTGCAAATCATACCCTTTCTTAACCCTTTAGTGCCCAGTGTCACTTTACTAAATTAGTACTGGCTAACGCCAGACGATTTTATTCAGTCTCGGAAAAGACCTCCGGGCGCTAAAGGGTTAACCTGGAATCGCATTTCGTCAAATTACGCGTATATACTGGCTAACTAAAGAGGATATGATGTGTGTATATATATATATTGTTATCGAAGCATGCAGTGACTTCTAAATTTTAACATCCTTCGCAACACCTAATAAGGTTATATGACGGCGATGACTTACGGCTTTGCGTGAGATCCGAAACAAGGGTCACTACACCATTTGGACATAAAGAACGACCATCCATCCAACGACTACCAAGACACAACGTCGTGTGGCCACGAAATAACCCCGACAGTATGGAAATATATATAAGAGGGATCAATCTAAAACCACTTCTGGAATGAAGACGGTGCTTTCAGAAACAACAATTCATTGCACAACATTGAAGCTCAAAAAGGAAAAAATTAAGACTTAGTGAAATAACTGAAATCGAGCAACGACACGATAAAAGTAAATGAAACTTGGGACCCGCAGCTTCTAATCAAGAGGTCTCAGTTCGAATACTGGTCGGGTAAGTTTTCTATGATACGAAAAAATCGCGCGTGATCATTGCGTAATATTCCATACAAAACCTTATTTGAAGAAATCTTAGTTTTGAAATATATATATATATATATATATATATATATATATATATATGTAAAGGACGACGCTTGTGTAGAAGAACGTTCCGCACAAGATGAGGAGGGGGACGAACAAATGAAAAATGAGGTAACCACCCGGGAATCGAACCCGGGATCTTCCGATTGCCGGTCAGATATGCTAACCACTACACCATGGGCCTCGATTAATCAGAATTCGTAATTCTCCTACATACGAGCAGAAACCAATGCCCTGAGGGGGCACCTTCCGCATGCCGCACATATATACATTTTAACTGCAAACAACACACAGTATAATTAATGTAAAGGACGACGCTTGTATAGAAGAACGTTCCGCACAAGATGAGGAGGGAGAACGAACAAATGAAAATGAGGTAAGATCCCGGGTTCGATTCCCGGGTGGTTACCTCATTTTTCATTTGTTCGTTCTCCCTCTTCATCTTGTGCGGAACGTTCTTCTATACAAGCGTCGTTCTTTACATTAATTATGCTGTGTGTTGTTTGCAGTTAAAATGTATGTATATATATATATATATATATATATATATATATATATTATATATATATATATATATATATATATATATATATATATATATATATATATATATATATGTATGTATATATATATATATATATATATATATATATATATAGAGAGAGAGAGAGAGAGAGAGAGAGAGAGAGAGAGAGAGAGAGAGAGAGAGAGAGTGTTTATATTTGCTAAATGGCTAGGGTAATTTGCACCAAATTTGGTATATATACAGTATTAAGGGAGAACCAGGGAAGATTTTATTAACACACCCGCCCCTCCTAGTTCCCCCATCGGGGGAAACTGGGAGGGAGCCCCCTAAACGTCTATGGTACATCAAAACGGGTAAGGTAATCTGCACCAAATTTAGCATACACATTAAGGGAGAAACAGGGATGGTTTTAGTAATACACCCATTCATTCCAGTCCCGCCTCCTGAGCGGATTGGGAGGGGGCCACCTAAACGACTAGGGTACACCAAAACGGCTTGAATAGTCTGCATCAAATTTAGTAGACACATTATGGAGGAACCAAAGAAGGTTTTAGTAACACACCCACTTCTCCCAGTCCCCACCGCAGTTTGTGTTTCGGCGGGCTTTTGCATTCTAATATAATATATATATATATATATATATATATATATATATATATATGTATATATATATATACACACGAATGGTTTATAATATGCTAGAATAAAAAATTCCCTAAAATAAAGTAGTAATATTATATTATGAAAAATAGAATTAAACGTTCAGGAAATTACGTAGTGATAAATTTTAAATAGCAAACATCCGAATGTTTTGTAGTCTTTCCAATACGATAACACAAAAACCACGTTTGAATCATTCTTTCGTATACTTTTTGTTCACTGAAGCGCGAGCGATGCTATAGAGTGATTGTTGCAGCAATGCCTCTCCGTGCATTCAAAGTCTGTTGGATATTAGGTAAGAGTATTATTTCACTGTTATTGAGGACAATGTAAGAAATTAAGAAAAACCCAGTAAATGTTAATTATTTTGATTAATAGTTAAGAATAGTTAAGAATAGTTTTATATATATATATATATATATATATATATATGTGTGTGTGTGTTTGTGTGTGTGTGTGTGTAAACTTAGTTAAACTTGGTTTTGATTCTACCTGAAATGTTCATTCTGACAAAGGTCAAGTTTGTGGCTCCACCTTAGCGTGGAATCGGAACCACGGCGCGCAGCCTCTTACCCACTGTTTATCCTTCTAGAAAAAATAAGTTATTAGATAAATGGGCACCCTGGGTGGCCTAATGGTTAAGACGCTGGGCTGCTGCTGATCAGGAGGTCGTAAGATCGAGTCCGGGCAAGGACTTTGTAAATTCTGACCACCCATGGAGGGGCGTGGTTCTGATTCCAGGTTAAGCTGTAGGTCCAAGGTGAAGCAACAAGCTTTTCCTGAAAGGACTATATGGAAGGATCCTATGAATTATTTATTTAAAAGGATTTCGAGGAGTGTTGATATAATGCTTAAACTTACATTTATAATTCTTAAAAGGGTTTTATTAACATTGTGTCATACTTCTGTTCTTCTTCATATGATGTATTGCAGTCTTGAATGGGGAAATACTGCTCATAACGCATTAGACCACGGCTTCCCAAAGATCATATTTGGGGTCGCGAACCGATCTGATAATTTTATTTTCAATTCTCTTCCTACGACCGTTCAACAACACATTATCACTGCCCAACAAAAAAAACATTTTTTGCTGGTGATTTAATTCTAAAACCTGTTTCTGGATAATATTGATGTGCTGATTTAAAAAATCACCTCAGATTTTGTCCATCATATCAGGTTTTCGTGCAATGTGCAATGCAATATGCCTATTTTGGGTGATCCATGAAAGGCACCTATCAAAATTGATGATTTTTGAGACCTGTTAACAGCTGTTTTGCTGTTAAAATTTTATCTGTGGGATACGCAAATCTGTGCATTAAATCTAAAGGCCATGTACAACATATTAAAATCTTGGGTATCTGTGATTTCCCCAGGTGTGAGCGTGACGTCATGATCATGGATTCATTTTTTGCTTATTTAAACACTTTTAATCACTTTATGTGTCAATATTACCATTGTATACTAAAGTTCACTCCCTGCACAATTGTTTACTTTTCCATGCTGATTCTGAGTATGTAAAAACTTATTTTTTGAAAAGAAAAAAAATTGGGCATAACCCTGCCAAAAAGCGATATCTCCGTATTTGATTGCTCGAAAACCTGACGTGATAGGCAAAAACTAAGTTGATTTTTGAAATCAGCACACCAAAGTTACCTAAAAACAGGTGTTAGAATTAAATCAGCAAAATTGGTGTTGGGCAGTAAATTATCAATCATGAATGTAGTTGCATATAATAGCTAAAATCCGGGACCTTCCCGCGCATTATAAACGCTGTGCTTATGATTATTATTATTATTAGTATACAGAGCTGGGCACTTGCGTTTTTTTGCGCGTTTTTTTGCGGTACTGCGGTACTGCGGTACTACTACCGCACTACCAAATCGGTACCGCATAACGCAGTACCGCAAAGGATCGCTGAAAGTACAGCAGTACCGCTACCGCATTCAAATTTCCCGCGGTACTTTCCGCGGTACCGACCAACACGGTAGTACCGCAGTACCGCAGTACCGCAAAAAAAAACCGCAAGTGCCCAGCTCTGCAGGCTGAGTTATGAACTGTGTATATATATTATATATATATATATATATGATACACACAGACCATGCATGGAACAAGGAACTCTTCTGGGAAAATTAAATTCACTATAGTCCGAATAAGTAATGGTAAATGATAAACATTATGTTTTTTCTTTCTCATGAAAAAGAAAAACTATAGTGGTTGTCATTTACCATTATTTATTCAGACTTAGTGGATTTAATTTTCCCAGAAGAGTTCCTTGTTTTGTTCCATGCACGGTCTGTGTATCGTAAAAATCCTCAGGGGACCATTCTGAGTTCAATCCCATATATTATATATAATATATATATATATATATATATATATAAAATAACTTTTGGAGAGTTTGTCGAATTTCGACCAGTGTTTGGGGTCGTGAATATTGAGCATTTTTAGGGCAAATACTGAAATTTTCAGGGCAGATTTTTCCTGACATTCCTTTGTTTTTTTTATTACTTCTTGAGGTGAATTAATTACTTGCTACTATACTTGTAGTTAATAATTAAAACGTAAGTTGAGGACTTACTGAATTCTATATCAACTGCAATGCCGTAGTTTTGCTTCTCATTTAGAAATGTTGTAGCAAAATTTTATCTCATTTTTGTAAATTGTAATGTTTTTTATATCAAAAAGGCTTTAATATAAGTCTTATGTTACTCATACTCTAACCTTTGAGTTATTTTATACTACACATAGTGCTTATGCGGAGCCCCCCGAGTAAAGTGCTATCCCATACGCCTATGACAAGGACTATGCATGGAACAAGGAAACCTTCTCGGATATTATATCCACTAAGGTCGGAATAAGTAATAGTAAATTGCAAATCCTGAAGTTTTTCTTTTTCATGATGGAATCCCAAGGCGGGCAACGGATCACCAACAAATTATCTACTAAGAAGATAGTTGGTGAGGGAAGCTATATTTTGGGGGCTCTTTGGTAGTGACCCATTGCCCGTGTTAGGCTTCCATCATGAAAAAGAAAACCTTTAGTATTTGTCATTTACTATTACTTATTTGAACCATATTGGATTTAATATCCGAGAAGGGTTCCTTCTTCCATGCACAGTCTGTGTATTACATATATATTAAAAGATAAGGAAGTAATGGAGAATATGATGAAATAATTTCTTTTATATTTCAGTTTCATGTTGGATTTTGTGCTTTTGCAATAATGAATTGTGTTCGACTTTTGAAAACAATCCGTACAAACGCATTATTAGGTAAGTGACAAATATACAATACAGTAAGAATAATTTCATATAAAATTTTTGTATATATATACTGTGTCCCAAATAAAGTAGCTGCCTTTTCCAACCCGGGTCAAGAAAATCACAACTCCTTACCACTTAAACATTAATTTTACAGCGAGCGACTGAACCTTCTTTTAAAACTTGAAGTTTCGTCTTTCGAGTGTTATACACGACATTTCACACCTTAATATTTCCCTTATTTTTGCAAATTATCTCGACAAAATTGCTAAACGAACTTGGGGTCATTGTTCGAATACCATAACGGAAAACAGGAAAATTGTACAATATCGTTGATACTTTCAACATACGCTTTGCTCCTTCGGCAAGTGCATCGAACGCGCTGTGGTCTCCTACCGGCGTTTCACAAATTTTTATTGCGATTTTATCGTGAATATTTTCCAAAATAAAAGCTATATCAAAGATTGGTAAAATTTTGTGTATAACACTCGAAAGAGGACGCTTCAAACTTCAAAATGGCGCTCAGATGGTATTTTTTATTTAGATGTATGTTCGTACGTTTGGTACAATAATAATTTTACGTGTAACTGAATGAAAACAAAGTTAATAATGTTTATATATGTTTAAATTAACTAATTTTTATTGAATTCACATTAAAAGTAATTAAAAATCGGTTTAGTAAAATATCTCTAAAATTTTCAGGTGCTCCAAAAAATGTCTGAACCAAGGTGACGTTTACGGTACAAAGTTTTACACTCAGGTGAGAGATGTTAAAATATGAATGTGAAGTATGGCTTCAAAGTCCGTCAAAAAGAAATTTCAAGATAAATTTTCATTTCAGTATTTTATGGTGGATGGCAACCACACATCCAGTTATTTTTTGTAAACAAATATTGATGAATAAAGAATTATTACCTCTCTGTTTACGTCATAATGTGTCAAAACTAAAAATTAACTCGCGTTAAACTTTTTCTCAAATATTCTTTCGCATTTTTCATATACCGGGTGATTACAAATAATCTTCCCGATTTTAAACATTTATTATGAAAAACTAACAAAGCTACAGCGAAAAGCAAGATATACAAATAAAGAAGAACTCAAAGTTTTATTGACAAGCTATTGAAGTTCAATATGACCTCTTTTTGTGGCTCTGCAGACATCAAAGCTGTATTCTGTTTCGCTCCATACTTTTTACGACATATACTGAACTTTTCTAACAGCCTCACGTATCCTTTCCTTCAAATGTTTTAAAGTTGTTGCCATTGGTGGAACAAAAATTTTGTTTTTGACATAGTCCCAGAGGAAGAAGTCAAGGAAGGTTAGATCGGGCGAACGAGCCGATCAAACAATGGGTCCCCCCACGCCCGATCTAACGCTCAGGCAATTACTCATTCACGAATGTTGTAACCTGAAAAGGAGCCACAAAAGGAGCTCATATTGAACTTCAATAGCTTGGTAATAAAACTTTATGAGTTCTTCTTTATTTGTATATCTTGCTTTTCGCTGTAGCTTCGTTAGTTTTTTCATGATAAATGTTTAAATTCGGGAAGATCATTTGTAATCACCCGTTGTACTGAAATAGTGAAATGAAGAAATGGTGAAACGAAGAAATGCAGAAATGAAGAAATGCAGTAAAATTGAGGCAATTCTAATGCCAATTTTTGCATTCCTCTTATTTTATTCTCACTACATCTGATATTGTTTACAACTCTCTTACTTGCAAAGAAAATTCCCGTAAAAATAATTTTATTTCCTCTTAGTTTATATTTAAATTTTTAGTTATATAAAATGAGTTCTTGTAGTCCTAAATTCCGCCAACAAACCCTTTGATGATCAGATATTACTGTAAGTACATTTTGTCCTATGCCAATAAGGCCACTCTTCATTTTTTCCACCTGCTTCATAAAGCGTCCCTCTCAACAGTCACTCCATGCTTCGCGTGGGGTCCACCTGACCTCTGATCTTTCTACTTTATCTGTCTACTCGTCGCAATCTTCCACACGACTATCTCCTTATGTTCAAAGATACACACTTCAATCTTTCTTCTTCTTTCAACATTCTTGGTGTTTCCTTTACTCGTGATCTTTCCTGAAATGATCACGTATACTATCTTTTAAAAGCAGTTTCTAAGGAGTTGGGTGTGATGTACTGGCTCCGCAGTTTCTTCACCCTTACTTAGCTATCTCTGTGCAGGGGTCTTGTCCGCCCTTGTATGAAATATGTCTCATGTGTGGGGTGGCTTAACCCACACAGCCAAGTGGAACCAAAGATTTTTCATCTCATCATTTCCCCTCCACTTACTGACTTCCTTCAATCTGTCTTTCATCGCCGCAGTGCTGCCTCACTCTCTCTTTACTGTCGCTATTATAACGGACACTGCTCTTCTGAACTCTCTTACCCCATGTCTCCTCCTTCAAGAAGACCTTTCAGTATCAGACTTTCGACACATCTTCATCCTTTTTCTATCCAGCTCCGTAACACAAGGGTAATCGGTATTCTCAATTATTCACCTACTCTACCGGTCAACTCTGGAATAACCTTCCTCAATCCATCTTTCACCCTGTCTATGACCTTCAAATTTTCAAACGCAGAATGTTCAGTGATATCGAAATCTTTGAACCTTGGTTTTGGCTTTCTTCTTCTCCTTGAATCGGGAGGGGGGGGACATTTTTGTGGGCCTTCGCCCTAACCACCTCCTTTCTACATACAAAAAGTATTAGAAAAATCATGAATGTTGTTAATAATATTAATACCATTAAAGAAAATAGCATGCAAACGTCAGTTTTATGATCGATTGTAATCTCCGATCTCTAAGTGGTCTAATTTGAGTTAGAGGTTAGGTCAAATTATTAAGTTACAATGCTAGTAGGGGTTAATTGCCTTCTTTCAGAATTCGTCAATATGTGCTGCGGCATCGCATGCTGGTGTTGTTAACCCAAATGGATTTAAGGAAAAAGTGTACTGGGAAAAAGGATCTCAAATGACAGAATTTAAAGGGACAGTAAAAAACAGAATTGTGTCCAAGTCAATAACGTTGAAAAGGTATTCTCCGTTAAAATGAAAACATTCCTAACTTTTCTTTTAACTTATATATCGATAGTAGTATTGCCGCAAAAGAGTAGAATGCAATTGCATTGCAACATTGCATGCGCCATGATGCGAGTGTTTTTTATCCCCCCTCCACCCCCTTCAGGCCTCTCCCTCCCCCCAAAAGATATATATATATATATATATATATATATATATATATACACATATATATATATATATATATATATCTGTCAACTCCAAGGGTAACCTAACCTGGCTGCTCAGCCTCACCCACAAAAAAATATATATATGTGTGGGTGTGTATGCATGTATAGAGAAGCTTCTTTTTATATATACAGGGTGATCCGTTTGGGTATGGATAAAATAAAAACGCTGTGAGAATCTACCGAGAAGTGATACAGCACTCATCTGTTGCACGTGTGGTCATAAAATGTGGGAGTTTGTTATAGGTTATGCCATCCGCTGCCAGACGTAAGAGCGCCATCTGCTGTCAGACTTATGAGACATATGCCAGTTTTGAAGATGGCTGCGAATCCACAACAACGTGCGAAGTGTGTCATTTGGTTTGCTAAGTTTGAGAGTGTGACAGCGGTACAGCGTGAGTTTCGTCGTGTGTATGGTGTTCGAAAAGCTCCTAAATACGACTCCATAGTGCAGTGGTACCGCACATTTGAAGAAACGGGGTCTATCACTAAACCACATGCAGGTGGTCGTAAGAATTAGCCTCTTGTTATGATCTCTGTCGTGTCCGGAAGGGGGGTCGTGTTGAAGACTAGTTAGGTTTGTCACAATCAATCTATCATCTTTGTGGGCATTGTTTGCCAAATATTAAACTATATAATGTTACTGTTTCCAATTCACATCAATTTTATACCCAAACAGATCACCCTGTACATCTGTGAACTCCAAGGGTAACATAACCGGGATGCTCAGTCATACAAATATATATGTATATATATATATATATATATATATATATGTGTGTGTGTGTGGGTGTGTATGCATGTATAGAAAAGCTTCTTTATATATATATATATATATATATATATATATATATATATATATATATATGTGAACTCCAAGGGGTACCCTAACCTAAGGTTGCTCAGTAGGGTGTATCATGCTCAGGTCGAATATTGAAAAACTTGGAATTTCAAGATTGGCAGTATGTATTCCTATGTAAAATTGAATTTCAAGAGGGTTCGTCTTCTGCAACTTTTGTGAAAAATCGTATTTAAGTGTTCAAAATCGCACTTTTTTGTCGAAAAATGGGATTTTTGGCCAATTTCAAAGACTTGGTAGCCTCAAATGACCTCCATATGTTTCATATTGTTCACATACACCCTTAAGCATTTCTAGGGCAGGCTTGGACCCATTTAAGATCAGCCAAAGTGGTTCATAACCCCTAAAATAACCAAAATCACCCAAAATCTTCCAAAACTAAGGAACTGTATGATTTTTAGTCTCCTATACACCACATTTCACGGCTGTTCTCTTCATCAGGCAGTCTTTTTGTTCTTCTTTCTTGGTCTTGCATTTTCTTTTTTTAGAAACGCCTCCACCAATTTTTATTTTTTCTTTTCGGCATCACTGAGTGTGATGGCAGCTGCCCCCACCTTTCCGCAAGCTGCTGTGACGTTCAATCTTTTTTTTTGCAATTACAATTCTTCTTTAATATTTGTATAAGTCCCTCGTCCACCCACAGCTTGTAATAATATGCTGATCAACTGAATGTTTTGAGATTTTTTCTTCTGAAAGCATCTTGATTTGTCTAGCAGGTCTTGTGGAGATCTAAAACATGTTCATAATGTCTTGCTTTGACTTGAAAACTGGCAAGAATTCTCTGTGATCTATCCTAGCACGAACAAAACCATCTCTTCTCTCTTGCCCATACACTGCATGAGCTGCAGCTGAAACTTCCTGGACTGCTCTTTCACAGCTTTGAGTGTGAACTGAGAAGTTCTCAACTTCAAGTGGAGACCTGAGAAGCTCCTCAACTTCTCCTCTTGACATCTTACAAGTGAAGAGTGGCTCATACAGTTTCTCCTTATCCTAATTAATCAGAGTAATTGGAGAAGTGGCATCAAAATTCAGTTTAGGGTTTCTATGAGTTCTCAGACTCATGTCTTCATACTCAGACTTACCTCTGATCTTCTTGATCATCTATGCTCCACAAACTATCACATGAGTGATTATGTTCCTGACTTCAGAGGTCTGGCTTCTCAGCAGTCCCAGAGTGTTCACAATATGTGAGGTCCATACCTCATGTGGTGCTTCACCTTGATCTCAAAATACATCTTGAAGTAGAAGTCCAGGCAGAACTTCAGCAGCACCTCCAGCTTCTTCAACATCTCCCCCTTCAGACCATGCTGCCTCATCTATAGCATCAACAGAGCCTCACCTGTAGTCAGCCAACGTGACTGATTCAGTGGGCCACACTTCAGACCAGCAACTTCCTTGCTCAAATCTCCTGCCTTGAGAGCTTTGATCAGTAGGTAGCAGTTCTTCTGGTCAGTGCTAAGGTTCTGTACAATGTCTTCTGGCAGTTCAATTATATCTTCTTCTCCTGGCAGAGCCTTGAAGCTATGACATTGATCTTCAAAAGTTTTCCTATTGGGCCACTGAACCCAGACTTGTGCGTGTAGGGGCTAAAGTTGACAGGTATGTCATTGATCTTCTCCAAAAGTTTTCCTATTGGGCCACTGAACCCAGACTTGTGCGTGTAGGGACCATCAAGCTTGATGATCATGTGCCTGAGGCTGAGTTCATTAATATGCAACTGGCATATCAGCCAGTGACACTTGTGACCTAGCAGTCTCTCTAAGTGAGTGATGGCTCCTCCATCAGGTCCTGTGTTTGTGTTGGTGGAGTCACCACCAAGGACCACAATAGTATCTTTAGCACCATGAGCACTAATCTACTAAAACAGAGCCTGAGCTATCTTCAGTGCAGGTTTCTCATTTCCTTCAGGTTCCTCTGGTGTACAATGGAAGAGATACTTCCCCTCAGGTTCCCAGGTAACACTATAGTGCTCTTCAGTTGTAATATCAGAATGGAAGCGGCCAGTTTCTTCATTGTACCTCATGATCTTTGTCTTCTTATCTTGTTTTTCATCAAAGAAAATTCCCTTGATCTCCTCTCCCTCTGTCCTTTTCTCCAGGGCCTCCACCGAGGCATCTATTACAGACTCATTGCCCCTACACATCTTCATCCTGTCAACAGCTATATATGCCTTATTAGCAGATAGATGGCCAGCTTTGATGAGATCTTGCAAGAAACCAGTTGCAATGGCTGCTGCAGGAGTGTTTTCCACCTCGAACCTGACTGCAGCCGCAGCAGTGCTTGAGATATCCATGTAGTTCCTTCTGGCAGAAGTGGAGACTTTGCCACTGTTGACACTGGAGCTTGTGCCTGGTGCAGTACTGGAAAAATCTGTGTCAGCAGTAGGAGCTGCTCTGTCTGGAGACTTGCAAGGAAGTCACCTCATCTTCATCATCACCATCATCAGCTCTAAGCAGTAGCTCCTTTTCTTCTTCCTCTTTTCTGTTTCTCTTCTCAGCTGCCTTCTGTTCTTCCTCCTTCCTTTTAGCAGCCTTCACCCGTTTCACTGTTCCCTTCACATCAACAGATGCCATCCGGAAGCCAGAAACTTCTGAGGTTTTGATCCTCTGGTAATGGAGCCACTCTAGCTCTAGCTTTGGAATCTTCTGAGGCAGAGGACAGTCACAGTTGACATGAACTCTAGCAGCACAGCCAGAGCAGTCAGATGCTTCAGTTCCACAGAGAGTGATATCATGTCCGCAGGTTGTTATGTCAAACAATGTATCAAGTTCAGATATTCTCTTCTCTCTCTTTGCAGCCTTCACTCTGCCATTCATTAGGTCACTCATTTCATTCCACCTGACAAGAATCTTCTTGGCAATGGATCTCTCTTGAATGATCACAGGAGGAGTGAACTTGGCATTGCTTTTGCGCCACTGTGCCAGTACCAGTGATGCCAAGTCCTTAGTCAAATCTTGCAGAGGTACTGAGCTCTGTTTATATCATCCAGAAGCAGCTTCTCTTCCTGGAGGAGGATTCCTCTCTGAAACACAGCTCTCCAGGTTGGAACTTCTGTGGGAAATAACTGCTTGCCTGCACCCACCAGATCACTCAGCTTTGAACCAGAACTTTTTCTGGTCTTTCGTCCTTGCTTAGCCATGGTGGCTACACAATCTTCACCAAGCTATGTATCTGAAACATAGAAAATTATTACAGTGAAACTCTAGTAGCCTATAACAGCTGTTACAATGGTTTTGTTTGGTAAGAAACCGGTCTGTTACATTTGTACTACAGTGTATGTCCTGCACAGCTGTTCTGTACAGTGCTTACAAGAAGTCTTGCGCCTCTGTCTCGTCCCAAGCTAGTCTGTTAGGTATAAAATGGGCGGTCCTTATGGCAGCGGAGGTGTGTTCGGATTGGTGCACATAATTGCTCTAACCCCATCAGTGACGTCCACATTATCATTGTGTTGATCACTCTATCTATTTATATATAGAGACATACTGTATATAGATATATATAGAGTATGCAGGGGATAACGTGTCTCAGTCCCAGCTATGGTAGTTGTCTTACAATTAACAGTCCCAAGTGCAAGTTACTTTAACACCACATAAACTACCCTGGACTAAAATAGCATACGTGAAGCCCTTACCCACAAACCATTTAAAAGGTGTGATTTAAAAGCTCTCTGTCTCTCTGTGTGTGTGTGTCTCTCTCTCTCTCTCTCTCTCTCTCTCTCTCTCTCTCTCTCTCTCTCTCTCTCTCTCTCTGATCACACCTCATGGCAATGTATCCATATAACGTTAATAATAACCGAAACTCGAGAAAATATACTCTCTGCCTTCCGCTCTACTCCAAATCCTTTTCTCTTAGTGACCTCTTAATACAAACTAATCTATCATATTTTGCGACTTTTTAACTCTGGTAGGATTCAATTCCATTCCTATAGTGTAAGAGATACTTAAATTCATGTGTGTATTATGCCATATAATGTGCGTAATAAATAATAATTTTTAAATAGTTGGAGCGTTCAAGGTCATCTGTAATAATCTATAGACTACCTCTCAAGCCCACTCTCAACACTTAGATTCCCCTAAGACACAGGCGTCTTCAAGTAACATGAATGCGTAGAGATCTAAGGTGTTAGATTCCATATTATATAATTTATGTGCTAGGTTTAAGAACGCTGGCATTGAAGGATGGAAGGAAGGGACAGTAAAAGCGATAATAGGTTTAATGAAGGAAGTGGAACGAGGATGGAGGTAAGCGTTGCTATGTCGAAGGAAACGAGGTTGGGTGGGGAATTACGAAGGGAGGAGGAAATGCTAAACACAAACTCAAATATTTATTTTAATGCCCTAGACCTAGAAAGACAAAGAGCAAAATACCTTAAACTAACAATGAATTGACAGAAACAGAAGAGTCTGGTCTTAGACGCACTGATAGGTTTAACGTATGTGGCTAGAGGCCGCCACTCAGAATTACCACTACTACCTAAGTCATAATAAGGTTATTTACTATGACAGAGTAGTCATGAGTAGTTATGGAAATAAAATATGATTATATTGTTGATGGCTGACTATATTCAGTTGGGATATAAACTATTGCTGACAATCTTTGGATCCTTGGCTTTTAAAACGAATTTTTTATGCATATGTTCAACAAAATAGGAAATTGGCTGATTATTATTACCATTCGAAGGGTTGGTACCCTTCACAACCGAAATCATTTTCAGAAGGGGTGCATGGTATCCTCATTTCCTTTATCGTCCCAGCACGCTTCACATAAGCCATTTACACAAAGATAGAAAGGCCGTCTGTGCACCACGAGACGACCCAGGCAATGCGGGGAGCAATGGTGACATTGCATGAATATGGTGTGCCAATAAGAAAATATCAAGACGGCTAGACGTTCATCGAAGCACTGTGGAACGGTGGATTCATCGGTATGAAGCAGAAAACTCAATCGCTACTTTGCCGAGGTCTGGTCCTCCGAGTTCAACATCTCAAGAGGAAGATGCTGCGATTGTTAATCATGCCAGAGAGCATCCGTTTGTTCCAGCGACACATATTTACAGACACTGAACCTTCGTTGTAGCGCAAATACAGTGAACAACAGACTTCACGAGGCAGGGTATTTTTCTCGCCGTCCAGCTATAAAACATGCATTGACGATTGAGCATAAAGAGGCGCGGATGGGATTTGCCTTGCAATACTTGCCGCAGGAGGAAGAATTCTGGAGAAAAGTTGTCTACTGTGACGACAAAACATTTTCAACAGATAGTCATGGTTCCCTGCATTGTTGGAGGCAGCGCGGAAAACGCTATGAAAAAGGAAATATTTTCCAGAGCAAACGTAGTGGTCACATCAATCTCGGTATGTGGGGCTGGATGTCTGGTTATGGTGTCGGAGAATTGACTCATGTAGATGGACGCTTTACTGGACAGCAATATTGCCAGATACTGGAAGAGGTGCTGCTACCCAGTGTTCGTGCGTATCTGGTTCCAGCACCGGAACCATTTTACTTAATGGAAGATAACAGTCCCATTCATAGGAGTAACGTTGTGAGAGCGTGGTACGAAGATCACCCAGAGATTATTAATCTAATTCTGCCACCACGTTCTCCTGATTTGAATCC
>JAJOZX010003016.1:70000-242500 GCA_023014485.1 Bathynomus jamesi
ATCAGATCTAAAAATACGCGGTTTAAGATTAAAATATGGCTTCATCTTCAAATATCTTGTTTATTCGTTTAAACATTACCACAGCTAAAAGATTTACTTTATTTTCAAATATTGTGCCAAAATAATGCAGCCTCTTCCACGTTTAAAAATGATGATGTTAGTAGAATCGGGGTACATAAACCTCGATAATTTCTTCCATGTTCATTCTGATACCAACTACGAGGCTGAGCATTCCTGTAACCTTTAAGTCTTTCAGCGTAAACTCATACTCATCTTCGCTGGGCAGGTTGCAGGTGATTTTGCTTGAAGAAGCACGTAAAGGCTCTTTCTCATACTCACGTGCTTCCATGGCGTCGATCAATGCTAAATCAGCATCCGTGTAGTAGACTGAATTATCAACTTCAATCTTGGGTGATATAATAGTACATACATATATTTGCTGGAAAGTGTTTAGCGTTATGAACAGGTTTACATATAAGAATTCGAGGTAAAACACATAGTTTGACATGTGTGTGCGTACACAAACTGCATCATCTATCTATCTATCTATATATATATATATATATATATATATATATATATATATATATATATATATATATAAAAGACTTATATATATGTGTGTGTGTATATATGTACCGTATGTGCTATGCTCTAAGGAAAATTTACCGTATTAGGAAGTTAAAATCTTCGTCGAGTTCTACAGTGAGCTTCGCAGTACGCTCCCTTTGAAACCCTGTCACTGTAATGGAGTTCTCAGGGAAGTAATACAGTGCTGTACTGAAATAGACGAGAAGGACGATCGTATAAACTGTATGAGATAGGCCTATCCAATTATCGGGGTTTATATATTTATGCATGGTATATTACCTAGGTGTGGATTCCCCCGTCAATGCTTCGTGAGGACCAGACATTTCTGCAAGAAAATAAGGAGTTGTAGCCTACACACACACACATACACACACACACAAACACACACATCTACGATCCCTGTCACCAGACTGAAATTACGGTTCGAGGGCTACAGCAATCCTTTTAGACATGAAATTGGGCCTAAAACATAATTTTGGGTAATCTAATGGTGAATAATTGCTATTATTACTGATGTTGCTTATTTTATATTACTATACAATATAACTTAAAGACCGTTAATGATCTTATTCGCTATATTCTCTAATATAACGACTGTCATTTACAATTAGGATGGGGCTAGTGTCGGGCAACCAGACGATGTCAACCATGTGGGCTGAATACTGTATACACACCACTCGTAGAATTGTGAGATTCTTTATAAACGTCGACCTTACACAATGATGCGAAGAAACTGAGCTAAATTGACGCATTACTCAGTAACTCCGTGAACTCATGCTTCAAGTTTTTTTTTTAAATCTATTTTGCGATAAAACTGATCAGATCTCTCTCTCCCTCGGAACGGCTGTATGCTGTAGTTGTGTATATATAATAATATATATATATATATATATATATATGTTGTGTGTAAAAACGCTGATCAGCTCTCTCTCCCTTCGAACGATATATATATATATATATACATACACACTAGCTGAGGTACCCGGCGTTGCCCGGGATAAATTTCACATTGCTGTTGCATGTCGTTCACGGTCAGCTTCAAGGCGTGATTGTCTTTCTTGCGGTATTTCTCTTGCTCTAGTAGCTGCTACACTTTCTCGGACAGCTTCAAGACGTGATCGTCTTTCTTGCAGTGTTTCTCTTACTCTGATAGCTGCTACACTTTCTCGGACAGCTTCAAGACGTGATTGTCTTTCATGGAGGTTTTCTCTTGCTCTGGCTGTTGCATGTCGTTCACGGTCAACTTCAAGGCGTGATTGTCTTTCTTGTGAGCTTTCCTGCTTCCGGGCTTCTTTATTTTTTCTGGCTGCTGATGTAGATCTGCCCAAACTTGTCCGTTTCTTTGGTGGCATGGTAAAGTTGTTGGGATTTTCAAAAACTGCAAAAAAACATTGCCACATTAACTTCCTGTAACTATTCGCACAAACAGACAAACAGACAAACAGACAGGCTGACCGACTCTGTGTTGACATTCTTCATCCCATAAGAGGTTCCAGTGCCAAATTTGGTAGATCTAGGTCAAACGGTTTGCGCTTGCATAAAAGACAGACAAACAAACAAACAGACAGGCGAATATACGTATATATATTATATATATATATATATATATGGGAATGAACTCAGAATGGTTCCCTGAGGTTTTTTATGATACACACAGACCGTGCATGGAACAAGGAACTCTTCTAGGAAAATTAAATCCACTATAGTCCGAATAAGTAATGGTAAATGACAAACACTATAGTTTTTCTTTTTCATGATGTTAGCCCGACGTGGGCAACGGGCCACTCGCAAAGAGGTCCCAAAAATATAGCTTCCCTCACCAGCTATAGTGTTTCTTATTTACCATTACTTATTCGGACTACAGTGGATTTAATTTTCCTAGAAGAGTTCCTTGTTCCATGCACGGTCTGTGTGTATCATATATATATATATATATATATATATATATATATATATATATATATATATATTATATATATATATATATATATATATATACTGAGCGGCAGAAAAATCGGCCTACTTGGAATATCGCGAAAAGCAAAAAAAGTGGGAAGCTTCTGTTTATAAAAGTTTTAAAATTCGAAAATCTAGTCTATGAGGCAACCAAATAACGAGACAAAACAACGTCAGCTGCGAAAACACTAGCTGTAACGAATTTTCGACTTCTTTTAAGAATTCGACAGTCTGACATTCAGTTCCTCTTAGACTGCTAGTGCCACTTTTTTCTTCCACTAGTGGGAGTAGGCATTTGCGTTTAGTAACAGATAGACTTCTAATTCTTTGGGGTTTCAGAATTGGACATTTACAATGGATTTGAGTGCCGTGAACGTCGCAAGAGTCGTCGCTCTAATTGAAGATGGTCGGAGCCAGCGTTACATCGCCAATGCGCTAGGAATTCCAAGAACAACGGTTCGACGTGTCTACCAAGTTCTAGGGCTGGAAAATAACCGAAAAGTGTAAAACCGGTTTTCACCGTCGCTATATTCTTAAAGCCGGTTTTTACCGGTTTTCACCGATGGATTCTGAATGCTTTTTAGGGAGGTAAATTATCAAAATATTAAACAGAAATAAGGCTTTAATTGATTCAATCAAGTATGTGTAACATTTGAATTAGAAAGTTTATTATCGAACTTGATTTTTTAAATAACACTTGAGAAAACAAAGAGCATTAACCCTTTAAGGACTGAAGATGCCAATTGCTAACGTTTCAAATACACGCATTCATAACTTAACCCTACAAAAAATTCAGGGCTTAAAGGGTTAAGTGTCTGATCTGACATTCTTGATCGAATCTTTGTGACGAATAAACCAGCAGCTGAAAACACTCTCGGACTCTACGCTGGTGACTTTTATTGTAAGCAACGCCTCGTACATTCGATCCAAATTTTCGCTTCTATTCAAAGTAGCTTCAAAATATTTGAATTCATTGTTTACGTCAAAGGTCTCAGAAGAATCTTTCTTGGGTTTCATTTTCAGTTTGTTCATCTCACACATGTACTCTTTCATAAGTTGATCGTCATCATTTACTTCACGACCTGAGCTGCATTGTGAATCTTCGAGTTTCGAAGCAATTGATTGGACTTGGTCGTCTGTTTCTGAAATCTGGCAAGCTTCTGGAAAAAGCCTCTTAAATGTATGAACCGCATACTTCTTAAGTGCTTGTCTTGAAGGAAAGAAGAACGGTGCTGATGATTCATTTTTCAAGACCTCGGGATTGTGGAGAAAACTCAGCAAGGCGATTGCTTCTTTTTGTCTTCTCGATGAATAGCGATCAATGAGACACTGACGTAACTCAAAAGCTAAAGGATTGTTTTTGCTTTCAAATTTATCCAAAGTGAACTTCATGGAAGATTCAGCTTTGAGCAAATTTGCATCTTCGGAACAGAGTCCCTTCAAAACAATTTCCAGTGGACGAAGCGTGTCAAAGAGGCTCTTTAGAGCATTCCATTCTTCATCTGAAATCGTCTCTGTTGAACGTATCACTCTGAGGGCCTTTGGAATGCAATTTTTGAGTTTCAAAAATCTTTTATCATGGCCAAAAGACTGTTCCACCTCGTTCTACAGTCAAGGATAAGCTTCATTTCCTTTCCATTAAATTCATCTTTGACAAAATCCTGCAATCTCTCATTTTTCAAAGGAGACTCGAAATATGCGGCAGATTTTTCTCACCTTATTTATTACTTTTAAGTAATTTTCTCGAAGTTTTGGAAGAACAATTACGTCATCTATGTCGGACTCCAAAATTATATCAGTGCATAAAATTTCACACTCATCTTCGCTTAACTTAATTTCCTCTTCCATGGACTTTTTTTGCACAAACTCTTCCACTGTTCTTTGTTTCTTCAATGGCTGATTAATCTGGTCGATGTTGATGCCATGAATATTTTTCATGTGGGATGATAAACTTGAATTAGAACCTCCACAACACTTTAAAACTTTGTGACATGTTATACACTCTGCTTCTTCTTTATTCTTACGAGTGAAATGATACCAAGCATTTGAGTTCTTTGACATGATGGAGCATTAAATCTTAGAATCTTAACTGATCAATGTGCAATCATCCACATAACATTCAAGACTGAAGCATCAATTATTTACACTTATAAACAAACAAAAAACGATACGAAACAATGTAAAACATAATTACTATGTTTTAAACGTTTGGAAACGTTTGTTTCATAGAAAATGGACCAAAGTGATCGGAGACTTCCGCAAAAATTTGAAAACCGGTTTTTATCGTCGGTTTCAGTGATGATTAAAAATTTTCATCACCGGTTAAAAACCGGTTTTTTAAAACCGGGTTCCATCTCTACTACCAACGTTATGTGGAGACAGGAGAGTACACCCGAAGACCAGGATCTGGAAAATCGCGCTGCAAATCTGCCCGTGACGATCGTTTCATCGTCTTGAGTGTTTTGCGAGATCGTCGTTTGACTGCCACAAACGTCCGCAATGAGCTGCAAAGGTTTCGAGACGTCAGTGTATCGGAGCGAACCGTTGGAAGGAGACTTATGGAAAGTGGTTTACATGCTAGACGTCCTGCAATGGGCCCGGAATTGCTCCCACACCACCGCAATGCTCGTCTTAATATGAGACTTTCCATAGACGGTGTACGTAGGCTCGCCGATTATTTCGTATATATTTTTATGTATTATATATATATATATATATATATATATATATATATATATATATATATATAATATATATATATATATAGGATAGAGAGAGAGTTAGTAATAATAATAACAATAATAAATAATAATAATGATGAGAGAGAGAGAGAGAGAGAGAGAGAGAGAGAGAGAGAGAGAGAGACATTGCTACTTAAGAAATAAATTTATTCGAAATTATATTTTGAGGTTTGTATTTATGTACAATACTTTAGATAAATCATGAAGAATGCTTTTAGTAGACGGAAAAGGGCGATTTTGTCTTTCATGAGGGAGAAGTTAGGTAGAGAAATTTTGGCTCCAAAAAGTCGCGGTGGTCCACAATATGATATTTATCTAAGAGCGGTGAATTTACTTTCAAAACAAACAACAGGTATTACAATTTAGAATTTGGGTTAACCTGAAGACTTCAATATGCGCAAATCACAATTAAACGAATAAACTGAAGTAATGGCTTATTATCTTAACCGTGATAACATATATATATTTTAGGGTTGTTCTTATTTGGGCTTAAATTTAAAATTTTGTGATTTTTATGAATGCATCCTTGGATATTGTGCCAATAACTATAAAAACTAATCCTGTAAAGTTTGAGAGCGATCGCATAATTTTTACTACTTCCCCTGGGTACTTTTGCATTCTCCCCCGGGTGAGTCATAGGATAGCGTTGTACGTTTTTAGAAAATTGTCGTTGCGGAATGCCGTTGGATGGAACTGATATCTTCGGCATGTCAGTACTTTGTAGTTGAATTGTATACTAGGTCCCCTCTACTCGAGTATTAGCCCTCAATGAGGGGGGTCTCATGGGCGCCCATCTCCCACTCATTGTTGTCTAGTTTGCAGAAGTCACGGTGGACTTTCGGGCGTCAGGGTAGCGCTGGCGGTGCGCCTCGACGACCTGGATGAGGAACTGACGCTGGTCCTCGTCCTTTGTCAGTGCCAGGTTGTAGTCCTGCATCATAGCGACGCCGCGCTCGGCGAAGTCGTTAGTGACGCGGAGACTCGCCATCCTCCGCGCGACGGCAGCATACCTTGAGTCACTGGGCCACTCCGCTGGGTCGGAAGACAGGAAGGCGTCGTCGATGCCTAGCACGTGGAACAAGAGCCTCGATGACTGGGTGATGAAATCCGCGGGGTCTTGCCGTTCACCACAGCCGGCTTCGGCTCGACTACGACACGCTTCGGGGGGCTGTCCGAGCCCTCCTGCTCCTCGAGCGCCTCACCATTATCCTCTTTGTCTCCGAAGATGTGTTGTCTTCGAAGAAGGCGAGCGACACGAGTGGCTCGCTCAGATACCACAGGTGCCGGCGCGCGAAGCCGTCGGCCAGAACCTTGGCGAGCGCCTTGTCCTCGTAGCCGACGAAGTTCTGGAGGAGGGCAAGGTCGCTCGCCAGGGCGGTGACGGGGTTCGGTGAAGCGAACTAGGCCGGGACGTAGAGAGCAAGTGCGAAGTTGATGAATCGCCTGAGACGGTCCGCTCCCGCGCGGTGAGGACCAACTGTTCGCGGAACAGGAACATCTTGAGGCAATAAATGGCCTTCGCCATCGAGCGCGCGCGGTGGAGGGCGCCTGGGCACATGAACCGGATGCCGCGCGTGGGCACACCGCCGAGGGCGATAATGGACAGCTCCAAGAGCTCGCGGTAGTCATCGCGCGGCTGCTGTTGGGAGAGGTGGAAATGATAGCGGGCGATGAGGTCGTCGCGCGCGTCCATGAGGGCCGCCGTGGCCTCCTTGTCGTCGATGACCAGGTGGCGCTCGGTGTTGATGGAATCCCACCATTCCTCGAATAGTTTGAAGAGCTGGACGTTGGGACCGGAGGAGGCACGGAAACACTCGCCGAACGCCTTGGCGGCGACGAGTTCGTGCATGTGGTGGCGGCAGACAAGGTTGAGCAGATCGTTGCCCAGCTTCTGTTCGATAAGCACACAGGCGCCCGCACGCGCGCCGGTGTTGGACGCCGTCGTATCGAAGCTTAGGCCGGCGACGCGGTTTGCAATGCCCAGTCCTCCAGCGCCTCGACGACAGCGTCCGCCATTGCTTGACCAGTACCGGTGGCGAGCTTTCTGACAGCGAGGAGCTTCGCGACTCCTTCGACGGAGACAAGGACGGGCAGACGTTCGACGTTGTCCGCGCCTCCCGTCACGTCGGCCACCAGCTTCCTGTCCCGGTGTACGATGAGCGGGGTGTCGGGCGCAAATGCCCGCTTGATGACGGCGGCGGCTTCCTTGCGGTGCTTGATGTGTGAGTGGTAGAACGACGACGGTTGACGGTGAGTTCCGCAACATTGTGCCCAAGACTCTCGGCAATCGCCGCCACGACGCGGACCGCCTTGTTGCCTATGATGTGCGCGCGGTCGAGCGCGGCGGCCACCTTCGGTGTGATGACCTGCTGTCGCCCGCGGCGTTTCGGCGGCGGCGGACTGGCGGCGGCGGGCTGGCGGCGCTGGATGTCGACGGCTGGGCGTCGTGGCTTTGTTGAGGGCGCCGTGGGCTGCCCTCGCTGGAGCTGGAGTCCAGTTTGAGTTTGGTCACTTCCACCTCAGCGCGCTTCCGTTCTGCCTCCTTCTCCTGGCAAGCTAACATTGTCATCTACAAGTTTACTTTTCCATAATTTATTTGAGAAATCAATACCTTGGAGGCTTGGCTTCTAGACCTATAAGGCAAGACGAAACTAAAATATCTGCACAACCGACTCCGACACTACGAAGGCAATAACTGAGTTACTGCGTAATATTATTTACTAAACCGAGCGCATTAGGAGGCGGAGCAATCGAAGAAGCAACCCAAAAGTTCACTGAGTTCACAGGGGGGAGAATACAAAAATGCCTGGGGAAGGTTTTAAAAATTATCCGATTGCTCTCAAATTTCACATGATTTGTTTTTATGGCTATTCGCACAATATCCGGGGGCGCAGTCATAACAATTAGAAAGTCGCAAAATAAGAACAACCCTAATATATATACAGCAATACCTCACCTTAACGACCCAATTGGTTCCGAGTGTCCGGTCGTTAAGCGAATGGTCGTTAAGCGGGATACTAATTACATAGACGCAATGTTATGAACGGTGGTTACGTTCTCGTTGATGAGATTTGACATAAAAAACATTTAAAAATGTTAAATAAGGGCAATAAAAACAATAATATAGGCGTAAGAAATGATTTAATACATCATAGATATAAAATAAAGCATAAAATAAAGCATAAAATAAATCATAGATATAAAATATATCGTTTACAAAGCATTTTGTAAAATAATAAAAATTATATGCTGCTCATTGCAGTTTCACTTTCGTCACTCGATGCTTCTTTCCTGCTTGCATTCGGTTCACTTGAAGTAGATGGAGTAGGTGTATCTTTTTTCTTTGTGAAAAATTCATCAAGAGTTTTTTGCTTAAAAGACATTTTTTCTTTTCATTGTAAATTTCACGATAGCAAGCAATTGATTTCTTTACATCTGCTGCAACTTTTCTACTTCGTTCGAAATTAGAATCTTGGGACTCGAAAATGTCGATCATATTTTCATGCTTGCAAACGCTTCCTCGAGCCCTTTTCAGAGTGAAGGAATAAACAGGAGTTTCCACTGGTTCATCTTCTTCTTCAACTTGTTCACAATGTTCTTCCATTTCAAAGAGGTCTTCATTTGTGAGCTCTTGGTCATGTTCCTGAAGAAGATCGGTTATGTCATCAGTTAAAACATCAAGTTGCAATTTATTAGCAATATTAACGATCGCTTCTTTCATTTCTAACAATCTCTACTGGTTCTTCAAATCCCTTTGAGCGTTGACAGCAGCGGCTGAATGGACAAACGAACGAACATTCACACGTGCTGTTCTTATTCGAACTCTAGATGCTTTTAAAGCAATCAAAATGAATGTTTAGCATTTATTTCGCACATTTTACTATTAAATTTATATTTTATAAGTTTTTTAATTTGGTCGTTAACGCGGATGTACGTTAAGCGAATGGTCGTTAAGTGAGGTATTCCTGTATATATATATATATATATATATATATTATATATATATATATGTGTGGTGTGTGTGTGTGTGTGTATGTATATATATATATATATAATATATATATATATGAAAAATTATTTCACGAAAGTGACACGTGAAAAGTATTTATGATGAATAAAACCACGAAGGAAAAAAGAAACACAAAGGGGTGCTTGAGCACCCCTTTGTGTTTCTTTTTTCCTTCGTGGTTTTATTCATCATATATATATATATATTAGAAATTATACAGTGTGTGTGTGTGTGTGCTTGGTGAGATATTTTAAGGAAGGTTATTTGTAGTTTATCGAGATTTACTTTAACTGAAAATAGGAATTGTCATACTTTAGAAAATTCCAAAAAGTTTATTAAAGTAAAAATAATAATGATAATAATAATAGTAATAATAATAGCAATAATAATAATAATAATAACACCAGTACACATTTGTAAACTTGTCGATCGATTTTTACAAACTAGTTGGTGATTCTATATAATTTGAGTGCGCTGATCTCAAAAATATAGTTAGTTTTTCCCTATCACGTATGGTTTTCTTACTACAGGGTGTCATAAATCCCCCATTTATCCCCAAATGTGAACCATCTTATCGAGACCAACATTGGATTGCACATGCTAAACCATAAATTTTGTTGTTATAGACTACAGTAACGCTTACATAATAATGTAGGGTAAATATATATAACAACCAGTCCCGTTCCCAGCAAAATACTCTCTCCCCTCCCATCAATGGGTGGTTAACATTTGGGGACAGATGAGGTATTACAACACCCCTTGTAGCACGAAATCTTTAGGTGATAGACTAAAACCTAATTAAAGCAGAATTAAATAGCTCCTAGCTCTTGGACAAGCATATTGCTTGTTTATGAAAGAAAAAAAATAACTGAAAGAAACAAAATATATTTACCTTCTTCACTTGCAAACATTTCAGGACGTATTCCAAAGACTTAAGTATGTGTCGGATGCCAATAAATTGTTCTCCTGCAATCTAGACCCCAAAAGTTCTGCAGAGTCCTTAGGCAGATTCAAATCCCTGACTAAGTCATTTAGTTCGGCTTGGGTTAATGGTTTAGGATCTCGGTCAGCTGTTGCTGTTCATAAACATCATCATTGTCTGGATTTGGAGCTGAATCAGAATCTGAATTGTATTGATCCAGACTCTCGGGTGGGCGGGGAATAGGAACTTCTGGACCATGGGGTACCGGCCTTATTGCAGATGGAAGACTTGGGTATTGAAGGCTCTCTTTATTCTTTGCATTATAACCTTTAACATTGCAAGAACAGAAGTAGCAGTCGGCGGTATGGTTTCTAGGCTCGCGCCATACGATAGGGATCCCAAATGGCAAACTTTTCTTTTTACCTTTGCTCCAATTCCTTAGTGCCGCAATACACGTAAGACAACCCTTGTGTGGAGCCCAACTTTTGTCTTGATCTCCTAATTTAATTCCAAAATAAGCATGATAAGCTCTCTTAATGAAGGTCGTTACATTTGTCCTTTGTTTTACAACAACATACCGACCACAAATATAACAAAATATGTCTGGACTATGGGTACATCCTCTAGAAGCCATTATTAAAATTTTAAAGACGTAATGTTAGAATTATCTATCTGAAAAATATGAAAAAACGAAATTAATTAAAGATAAAAAAGGTAAAAAATTACAAAACGCCCCAAAATTGTTTTGCTAATAACTTTAAAACTATGGGTGATAGAAAAAAACTGGTAGCATTTTGTAATTCAGCGCAGCGAACTGCTTCAGAATCACAACTCAAAATAAAGAAATCGATTTTCATGCAGACCGGTGTAATTCATGGAGAAGAATTTTGGCTTTGTTATTTATAAGCATTGTCTCAGTGAAAGAGTTTCTCTACTCATTCAGGTGTTTCGGCCACCCACATTTGCACGCGCACATGTTCTAGCCAATTATTGTGTATATATATATATATATATATATATATATATATATATATATGCGATATAGAAAAGAGATAATAATAATAATAATAATAATAATAATAATAATAATAATAATAATAATTAATAAATATTCTAAGGGTTCATTTTTTGGGGGAGTTAGAGCTGCGTTAATTCACCTTTACGTGTGTGTTTTTTTAGGCAAAGCGATGGTAATTCACAATTATATGTACGTAAAAAAACTGTGTACACCCTATAAGACTGGGTGTGAGGTAAATGACTGCCTTCTAAGCCTGATGGCTGCGATGCTGAAGACACCATTATGCGATGCTCCATTAGGGCATATCATACTTTTCCGAGTCCGAATTTCACTCTGGCTAATATGTATTTTTATGTAAAATTTAATTCTAAGAGCGGTTTCTTTTCTGCAACTTTTCCCAAAAATCGCGTTATCATGTTCAAAATTGCGGTTTTCTGTTCTATGTTGAAATATCGAATATTCAATTGAACACAACCTCATATTTTTAACCTTTGTCGTAATTTGTTGCCATTTAGACACATTAACTTTGCTTAACTCTTAGACAGGTTTAATACATACATACATAAGAAAAAAAATCTACTCCATTTGAATCTTTGTAACCATTTGGACGCAGAAGGCGAAGTTCAACATTCTCTCAATACATGCCTCTGAGCAATTACGCTAGTTATAATTGTGAAGTAGAAGTGAGTGGACGCCATTTTTTTCGGTAAGTGTTTTTTTGTAATGTTCCTAAGTTTAATCACCATTATTAGATTTGTTTTGACTATAATTTCATTCTAGAAGTATTAAAGAAGCTCCCTGTTTACTTTGTTTAAGTAATATTTTTAATAACTGTGAAGAAAGGCTTCATTCAAAGTTCGTTTCGAAATGGACACAAAGTTTACATAGGGTAAATTTCTGTCTATGATAACACGTGTGTCCAATTGGATACATGAAATTAATTTTTCATTACGATTGTTTTTATGTGCTGTTATATTATATATATATATATATATATATATATAGAGAGAGAGAGAGAGAGAGAGAGAGAGAGAGAGAGAGAGAGTACGAGTACTAACTACCACCCACTAATTACCTTATTAGACCTTTGTTGACTAATGGACACATAAATTATTTCATTTAGAAATGTTCTTACAAAAAAAAGATTGCTAAAAATGCTTATATATACCTCCTATGCATATTTCAAGTAAAAAATGAACTTACGCTAAAGTTAAATGGTACTGAATGACAAAGGGTTAAGCTTATGTAGTCCACAGTTGGCTGGTCTCAAGTGCGGACCTCTGAACCAATCCAAGTGGCTCACTACTGCACAGTCCATCTTGCTGTTGTGGATGAGGGAGCACGGACTGAAGGGAGAGGTGTTGAGGAGGCTCGAGGTCCTCGTGAAGTTCTGCCTTAACTTCACTTCAAAATGTACTACTACATCAAAGTGAAGCACCACCTCAAATTTGGTTCTGCACACGTTTTTTCAAGCCTGAGGCTGCTGAGAAACCAGACTACCGAGGTCAGGAACATCATCTCTGCTGCAGTGATAAGAGGAGCTTACCACGCACATCCTGAGAACATCCTGGCTTCATTCCTGTGCAGTGAGGATGAGCATCAGAGAGCTTTTGCTGTGAGCCAGATAGAGAAGATCAGAGAAGGAAGAGACTTTGGTGATGCGACAGTGAGGCCCCATAAAAATCCCAAAGTCAATATGCAAGCCACTTCACCTGAGGATCTCATCAACTGGGAATCAGAGAATATTTACGAGCCTATTTTCACCTGCAAGATGACCTTGACTGAGCTCGAGGATCCCAGGAAAACTCCACTCAAAGTGGACGCTTTCTCTGTTCATACTCAGTCCTGCGAGAGAGCTGTACAGGAAGTCTCAACTGCTTCCCAAGCTGTGTACGGTCACGAGAGGAGAGATGGGTGGGTGAGAGCCAGGATAGACCATCGAGAAATGCTCCCAGTGTTCAGATCGAAGCAGGACATACTTAAGAGCTTTTCAGGTTCGAGTGGCTGATGAAGAGGCTGAAGCCATCGTTAATGCTCATAAGAGCTGAAAGTCCTCATAAGATCATAATATAAGATCTTATGAGGCCACGCTTTTCAGGGATCCAGGAAGAACAGGCGTGTAAACCTACACGTGGAGGTAGCAAGTCTCCTGCTACTCGATCAGAGTAGAGCTGGTGAGCCGCGCCTATTCTTTGAAGAAAAACTTAAAATTCTTAAGTTTTACGTGAAATCTAAACATTTTTTCAGCACCCAGAGGTGTTGAAACACGCAAGAAAGCGAGGATGAGGTCAGAAAAGCAGCTTTTAGACTAAATCATATGCAGAACAGCTGCGCGCTTTAGATTGGGTGCCCTGCGGCTGCGTTAGGCAGCATTCAAATCAGAAAATTGCGATTTTGATCAGGAAAATGAGATTTTTCGGAAAAGTTGCAAATAATAAACCCATCTTAGAATTAATTTCTACATAGGAATACATATTAGCCACTTTGTTTTTCAAACATTTTAACCCTGAACCCAGAGTATGATATGCCCTAAATTGCTCCATGACTACGAACGGATGGGTCTTCTCTCTCTATCTTTGTGTTTAGGCTACCCACCCACCGACATGCATAATATACTTTTGCGGACCTGAGCAGCCTTAGGTTAGGATACCCCTTGGAGTTCACATACATATATATATATATATATATATATATATATAAAAGAAGCTTTCCTATACATGCATACACACCCACATATATATATATATATATATATATATATATATATATATATATATATATATGTGTGTATATATATATATATGACTGAGCAGCCCGGTTAGGTTACCTTTGGAGTTCACAGATATATATATATAAAAGAAGCTTTACTATAGATGCATACACACCCACATATTATATAATATATATATATATATATATATATATATATATATATACGGTATATATATATATTTGTGGGGATGAGCAGCCAAGTTAGGTTACCCTTGGAGTTGACAGCTATATATATATATATATATATATATATACACACACACACAGTTTTTTTGCGGGGGAAGGGGGCTGAAGGGAGTGGAGGGGGGTTCAAAAACACTCGCATCATGCTGCATGCAATGTTGCAATATGCAGTGTTGCAATGTTGCGATGCAATTGCACTCTACCTTTTTGCGGCAATACTGCTATCGCTGACAATCCTGACAAATGAGGAAATTTTTTTAATAATTTTTAGAGATCAACAGAATATCTTTGGACTGATTAATCGTATTTTTAAGTCTTAAAATGAATTTATTTATTTCTATTTGAATGATATTTAAGTGAAAAACAGTTATAGGTGAATTTTAATGCGTAAAATAACAAAAGTAAAGTCCATTCACGGATGGAAGGTTTCTATTTACACATTTCTGGATTTAAATTTCATTTACTTGACACAAAATTTAGTTAAAATTACTTCTTACAAACTGAGGGCGAAGACGCTCCATTCTTTATAGAATAGAGAAAAAATTCTTATTTAATAAAATTTGTCTCATTTAGACCAATGCGTACGTATAAATTCACTTCAAACAAATGGATACCGAAGGAGGTGGGCGAAGGTAAGTAAAATTCGGTGTTTCCAAAATTTTTGATTTTCTTGAAATGAGTTGATATTTCTAAAAAAATTATTTCAATTAAAGATCGAATTAGTCGATGTGTGTGTGTGTGTGTGTGTGTGTGTGTGTGTGTGCACACCTTTAAATTGACTTCAACCTAATTTTTTCAATAAGTGTCAATATAATCGCGTTTTACCAAATTAACTTGTTAAACTCGACAATGAAAACCAAACCTATTTCTTGTCTCGGAAAAGAACTCGGAGTGAATAATTCTTCCTGATAAATATACTCGTATATACACTTTATTCAGAAATGAGTACAAATTTACGTGAATTTGTACAATATTTTTTTCTCTATTTTCATCTATATTCTCAGTATTTCTAATAGGAATATGCCGTTGGAAGCAATGAAGCTCTTTAGACAAAATTAATGGGATCCACTTTATTTATTACATTATTATAGAAGTAAAAATTTCAAGTAAAAATGCAAGAAAAATAAAATATAATAGAAAATAAAAGATAATTAATGAAAGAAAATTAAGATAAATTATAAAATTAAGTGTTCAATGAAATTAACACATTTTAGATCGTTAACTATAAAATAGTTTTCATTGTAGAATTTGGTTTGCATATAAAATGTTTGGGTTACCTGACTTAAATACAGGACACACTCGTAATATGGCTTTCTTTATAAAGATTGTCTGGGAATATATACCTCGTGTTACTGATTCCTTCATTAGTTTACTGAGTGGAACTACAATTTCTTCCGACACTAATGTCAATATTCTTAATGAGATCGTATTAATGTCAGAGTCTTTATTTTTCAGAATTTTTTATTGCTAAAGAGATATTGTTCGGTAGGATTCGATTAAAGAAAAGTGAGTTTCGACTGAGTCGTGACATTTAGTGTCAGTAGTGAGTGTCAGTATTATTTGGAATCGAGTATTAGAACATTGAAGTTGTTTAATAAATTAACTGTCTTTGAAATCACTGTAATAATTTCCGCATTGCGTGAGGGAGGACGAGGGATTTGTTTTCACCTTTTTTTGTTGTTAATTAAATCCATCAGAGTATTCCATAGCCTTTTAGCGAGTGATGCGCGATATTTAATATAATAATTATACCTGAGATACAGTGAAACGGGGACTATACCCAGATTTGGTGTAGCATAGTCGAATTTTCCTTGTGAAGTCTAGTTGTCTTTGTAATAGCTAATTTAAAACCACTTGCAGTTATGGTGTTGCGAAGGAAACTCGCGTTATTATTTGAATGTTCTTTTGCGAGATCAATATTTAAGTCTCCTGCAATAACACATTTGTTACCGATAGGATTCAAGGTTAGAATTCTATCGACATTTGTAATAAAAGTTGGTACGTTTCCAGCTGATGGTCGATAGGTACCTAAAGTTGAATATTGGATATTTTGAATGTACATAATGTTACTATTTTAATTATACTTTTCACTGACTCGATTTATAGAAATATTCTGAAAACTGTTGATTGGTGCTGTAAATATAAATAGAAAATATAATAATGAGGAAGGAAAAACAACTGGGATAATAATAACATTTAATGCATAATGAAAATAGTGGTTATTAACAGGGTCGGATTAAGGCTGTGAAAGACCTAAGGCTAATAAGAGGGAAGGGCCTATATATGTACTATATATTGTATATAATTCATAAAATCTTCAAACAAATAGAAATGTATATTTATTTAAGTTTAACAACTAACTGAATGCTGAATGAGCTGAATGAGCATTACACTAGGCCCAAATTCCCAACGTCTGAAAAACAATTTCGGAAACAGATTAACCATTTGAAGTCAATCACACAAAAATGGATGAAAATCATACATCCATATCGACAATAATACACCATCAGATATAAAGACATAAAAAAACTCTTAACTAAAACTAAAAAACTCATTTTCCACATCTGAAGATATGATTATGCGGTTATAGATGATATTACTTAACCAACCTCGTGACGAAGATTTAGGGTTTATGATATAAAAATAAGGGCCTAAACTCAAGGGCCTAAGGCTACAGCTTTATTAGCCTAATGGTTAATCCGGCCATGGTTATTAACAATAGTCTTATTCCAAACAACTGGACACTTTTGCAATCCTCAGATTATTGGATGACGGACGTCATCATGATCCAGAGTACGGACGGGTACTTGCACCACGTGACTTGTCAGTGGGATGATCAGCAATTCCTTGGCAGTATAAGTATACACAAGTGGAATTTTCGTCCCTATGATGAAGTGTTTTACGGTAAGACTCTGTTGATGTGTTGAAGTTTAATGATGAAAACCATGAATAAAATCCCATGAATAAAATCCCATGAATAAACAGTACTAATTGTGTCACTCACTACCCTTAGATACCCTCTGCAGTATCCCTCCATGATTAGTAGACTATATATATATAAGAGAGCTCGGTAACTCAGTGGTTACGGTGGCGAACTCTGAGCGGTGAGCCTCTGGTTCGCTCCCAGCCGCTGGCAACGGGTATGGTTGAATTGGCCACTTACCTTCTCTCTGCTTTAGCTCAGTTGACCCTTGGAACACACACACACACACACACACACACACACACGCACCCGCGCGTGGTGGGAAAATTAAATTCCTAAATATATATATATATACATATAAAACAGTAACGGCTAACCTATTCCTTCCCTCAGGTGAAATTTACCTTTTGACGCACTTCACATGTATATGTAGGTCACTCAAAATTATTATTATTATTATTATTATTATTATTATATAATGGGTTATTCTGCCGAACAGTCAGTGGCTGACCATTAAGAATATTTTTACATTTCTCAGTTTATCTAAAGCAAATAGTTTACTTTTGTGTAATTTAGGGCAGTGTTAATAATAACATGTTATTTTAGAGGAAAATAACGAAAAGATGAAGAGGACTACAGTGATGTTTAGACCAGACCAAAGACTTTTCACTTGTTTTGGAAAATATCCATTTACTGATGTACTTGGATTTGTGAACAATCTTGAAGAAGGTACAGAAAAATTAATTATGTGATAACATTTGGACCCATGATTCAAATATTAAACCTTCGCCAATTTTATTTTTATTTTTAAGATTCATTTACGCAAGTTTCAAATTATTTTTCAGTTTCACATGTAGCTGATAATTTAACATACAGAGGAGTTTTGACCAGCCCTTAACAGTGAAATTTCGAAAGGCATCACATGGTAACAAAGTATTCAAAAGGAGGCTTCCTGATAAGTGGAAATACACACGTAATTCTAAACCTAAAGAAAGGATTCCCTTGAAATTTGAACGTCTGAAAGAAACTGATATGGGCCTTTACGCTGCTGGAAGTAAAGGAGAAAATAATAAATTTGATGAGACGTGGCTAAACCATCATTCGTTTCATTTTGAAATAATGATTAGAGGTACGTCCGTAATGACTGATGTAGGGTATATTTACGATCTTCCCTCTCTTGACAGGTATTCATTTGACACTTATATATAAGTAAATATAAAATTGCTGTTCTGTTCTCCATTATTTAAAATAGGTTATTATTAGAAATTATCTATCTATCTATCTATCTACCTATCTATCTCTCGTACGAGTCAAAACCATACCTCAAAAATAATTACACAAAAAATACTTTTGAGGTAGGACTTTTGGCTCACCGTATATATATATATATATATATATATGTGTGTGTGTGTGTGTGTGTGTATATATAATCGGTTAAAATCCACAAAGGAAATGATAAAAGTTAAAAAAGAGCTTTTAATTAGTTTTTTAACATTCATAATTTCCTTTGAGAATTTTAATAAATTTTATTGTTTTCACGTATATATATATATATATATATATATATATATATATATATATATATATATATATATAATCATGCGGGTTGCTTCTACAGAGCTTCAATTTAATATTTAGGAGAAATCCAATGACAAGGAGAAATGTAAATGCCATGAAAAGTCTTCTTTAATGCGCAACGTTTCGAGCAAATACGCTCATCTTCAGGCTGTATGATAACAATGTGAAATTAAAATCAATAATTGAATGAAAAACCAGACAAAGAAAATTTCTATAACCTATTCATAAAGGCAAACTTTAAAAGACTGAAAAAAGAGGGTTAAATTCTAAGTTATACAGATTTACATTTAAAATTAAGAAGCTATTTTTAAATACATATAGTAAATGTGAAATTAATACACTTGAAAAATTAACAATAGTACACTGGAATAATGGAACTAACTAACCTTTCACTGCAATTTCCGAGGCTAGACTGATTTAAGCACAAAACGTGAAAACATAAGATAAGATAAGATAAGATAAGATAAGATGGTGAGGGCGATTGGGGAAGGGGGGATTATAAGGAATTGGGGAAGGAGGAGGGATTATAAAAAGTTTAAAGGGACGGCTGATGAGTCAACATTTAACGTAGGGGTTAAAGTTTTAATATAAAGCGATTCCAGAATTCTAAGTGAGTTGGGACAAGTATTACAACCAAGAATTTTAAAATTTTCTAAAGTGACATCAGTTTTACATTTGATACTGTGTTCCCGAATGCTAGAAACTTCTTTAGTTTTTAAAATTTTACCTGTTCGGCCACTTATTCCCATATGCGAATAGAATCTAGCCCTGAGAGAGCAACAGTGCTGCCAATGTAATTCCCAAGGAGACACCTAGGACAGGTAAATAAATATACAACACCGCTACGCAACGAGTCAGGGGTTCGATCCTTCGCTGAGAAAAAGCTACCTAAAGACGTTTTATTAATAAATATGATGCGGAAATCAGTATGATAAAAAAATTTCCTTAACAACTTTGTAAATTTAAGCTTAAATTCCTTATTCAAAGGACCCATTTCAGGTACCAAGAAATATTTTATATCCTTCGGCACTGTAATACAAGGAAGTTGAGGGCTATAAACATTATTTAAGAAGGATCTAATTAGTTTATCTACATATTGAACAGGAAAACTATTATTGGTAAAGTATGATCTTAGATTATTAAATTCATCATTAAGTAAGGTAAAACTAGAGGTCAAATTATATCCTCTGAACAGGAGAGTTTTAATACAAGACATCTTATAGTTGAAATCAGTAAAACTAAAAAAATTCATGCCCAAACCAGTGAAAGTGGGTTTCCTGTAAACTGATGTAGTAATAGAATCACCGTTCTTCGAAATTAAAAGATCTAAAAAGGGAAGGGAGCCATTTTTCTCAGTTTCCATTGTATACGTTATATTGGGGTGCAAAGAATTTAGGAAGTTAAAGAATTGTTGCGCTTGTACCGCATTATCAAAGACAGCTATCGAATCATCAACGAAGCGTCGATAGAAAATTGGCTTGAGATGAGTTGGAGATTGACTAAAAATTACACTTTCTAAATGAGTCATAAAAAAATCAGCTGCTAACGGTCCGACAGGTGATCCCATCCCTACACCATCAATTTGTTGGTAAACCTTATTGTTAAAAGTAAAATAGCATTGTTTGAAGACCAATTCTAAAAGTTCCTTAAAATGAGACAATGAAAAACCATGAAAAATATTAACCGAGCTAAAAACCCTATCTAAAATAATGGCAATAGTTTCAGATACAGGTACATTTGTGAAAAGCGACTTTACATCAAAACTGACAAAAAACTTTTTTGAATCGAAGTTCTCACCAAGAAGGTCTTTTTGGAATTCAAACGAGTTATTTATAGTGTAAGCATTTTTCGCAAAGGGTGACAGGAGACTAACAACAAATGACTCATTTAGAAAGTGTAATTTTTAGTCAATCTCCAACTCATCTCAAGCCAATTTTCTATCGACGCTTCGTTGATGATTCGATAGCTGTCTTTGATAATGCGGTACAAGCGCAACAATTCTTTAACTTCCTAAATTCTTTGCACCCCAATATAACGTATACAATGGAAACTGAGAAAAATGGCTCCCTTCCCTTTTTAGATCTTTTAATTTCGAAGAACGGTGATTCTATTACTACATCAGTTTACAGGAAACCCACTTTCACTGGTTTGGGCATGAATTTTTTTAGTTTTACTGATTTCAACTATAAGATGTCTTGTATTAAAACTCTCCTGTTCAGAGGATATAATTTGACCTCTAGTTTTACCTTACTTAATGATGAATTTAATAATCTAAGATCATACTTTACCAATAATAGTTTTCCTGTTCAATATGTAGATAAACTAATTAGATCCTTCTTAAATAATGTTTATAGCCCTCAACTTCCTTGTATTACAGTGCCGAAGGATATAAAATATTTCTTGGTACCTGAAATGGGTCCTTTGAATAAGGAATTTAAGCTTAAATTTACAAAGTTGTTAAGGAAATTTTTTTATCATACTGATTTCCTCATCATATTTATTAATAAAACGTCTTTAGGTAGCTTTTTCTCAGCGAAGGATCGAACCCCTGACTCGTTGCGTAGCGGTGTTGTATATTTATTTACCTGTCCTAGGTGTCTCCTTGGGAATTACATTGGCAGCACTGTTCGCTCTCTCAGGGCTAGATTCTATTCGCATATGGGAATAAGTGGCCGAACAGGTAAAATTTTAAAAACTAAAGAAGTTTCTAGCATTCGGGAACACAGTATCAAATGTAAAACTGATGTCACTTTAGAAAATTTTAAAATTCTTGGTTGTAATACTTGTCCCAACTCACTTAGAATTCTGGAATCGCTTTATATTAAAACTTTAACCCCTACGTTAAATGTTGACTCATCAGCCGTCCCTTTAAACTTTTTATAATCCCTCCTCCTTCCCCAATTCCTTATAATCCCCCCTTCCCCAATCGCCCTCACCATCTTATCTTATCTTAGCTTATCTTATCTTATCTTATGTTTTCACGTTTTGTGCTTAAATCAGTCTAGCCTCGGAAATTGCAGTGAAAGGTTAGTTAGTTCCATTATTCCAGTGTACTATTGTTAATTTTTCAAGTGTATTAATTTCACATTTACTATATGTATTTAAAAATAGCTTCTTAATTTTAAATGTAAATCTGTATAACTTAGAATTTAACCCTCTTTTTCAGTCTTTAAAGTTTGCCTTTATGAATAGGTTATAGAAATTTTCTTTGTCTGGTTTTTCATTCAATTATTGATTTTAATTTCACATTGTTATCATACAGCCTGAAGATGAGCGTATTTGCTCGAAACGTTGCGCATTAAAGAAGACTTTTCATGGCATTTACATTTCTCCTTGTCATTGGATTTCTCCTAATACATTTATATATATATATATATATATATATATATATATATATAATATATATATATATATATATATATATATATATATTACACACAGACTGTGCATGGAACAAGGAACTCTTCTGGGAAAGTTAAATCCACTATAGTCCGAATAAGTAATGGTAAATGACAAACACTATAGTTTTTTCCTTTTCATGATGTTAGTCAGACGTAGGCAACGGGTTCCTCGCAAAGTAACCCGTTGCCCACGTCTGACTAACATCATGAGAAGGAAAATACTATAGTGTTTGTCATTTACAATTACTTATTCGGACTATAGTGGATTTAACTTTCCCAGAAGAGTTCCTTGTTCCATGCACAGTCTCTCTCTCTCTCTCTCTCTCTCTCTCTCTCTCTCTCTCTATATATATATATATATATATATATATATATATATGTATATATATATATATACTGTATATACACAGTATATTACGTACTTTATGAGGGTATGAACAACGGTTCAGGATCGACTTGCGGTCGACACCTCTGTAGCATCTCGCCTCATTTTCAGGATTTGGTAAAGGAGGGAATTGCTTTCCGATCTCCTCCTGCCCTCGTAGCCAGCCACGCATGGCTGGTCAGGGACTTTGCACAGGAATCTGTCCAGCTGATTCTTGAAGTTATTCAGGTCGGTGTGCTGGAGGTTCCTCACTTCTTTTGGCAGGGCATTAAAAAGCTTTGAGACTCGTATTCTGAGGGTATTTTCCATCGTCGTTTTCATGGCCCCTTGTCCCATCGCAGCTGGGACAGTACAAAATCTACCTCTTCTCTCATTCCAGTTTTTTCTATTTCATTTCTAAGGTTAGGGACAAAACCCTCGAGTGTTTTCCATATGCATATTATTGTGCACCGCTCGCGTCTTTCCAGAGAGTAGAGTTTCAGGGATTGTAGTCGAGGCCAGTAGTCTTTACTTTTCGTTTCCTCTATCTTAGACGTAAAACTCCTTGTATAGCTTCAATGTTCGCAATGGCTCGTTTTTTGTATGAGCTTGTGAGTACTGAGCAATACTCAATTATCGGTAGGACTAGACTCTTCTATAATTTGAGCATGTTGTTTGCTTTTCTGCCGCGGAAGCTCCTCCAGATGATTTCCATTATTTTTTTAGCCGATGTAATTTTGATGTTATAGTGCTCTCTGAACTCTGCATCCAACGACATTATTACTCCAAGATCCTTCACTTGTGGATTTGGTGTTATCTGTTTGCCTTGCAGAATTTTGTACCCTTTATTCTGTAGCACCTTGTTAATACCATATCTTAGAAGTTGGAATGTTTCTTCGTTGAACTTCATATTGTTGTCTTCTGTCCACTTGAAGAATGTTTCAATGTAGTTTTGTAATTTTTCTATATACTATATTATCTAAAATCCTATGTGACACCTGAACTCGGAATAAAAAATAGTCAAACCAGTAACACTTCACAGGGAATAAGGTACTGTCCCATCCTTAAACGGTTAGGAGTACCGTCCCTGTCTAAAACGGTGAAGGGTATAACTCTAGCAGTACGTCAGGTGAGACCAATGTCTCATTTACATACCTTACAAACTGATTCTATTCTTTCTGTTCCTCGGTAACTCTTGTGCCATACGCACATAAACTTTACATTTACTCATTACATCCTTCCACCGTTCACGCAGTCTTCCTCTACTTTTTTCACCAACGCGGCGCTCACTAGTATACACCCTTTTTACAATTCTGTCATTATTTACTCTCCCACACAACCATGCCAGCAGACCATACTTTCCTGTTCTCATTTCCAATGACATCTATCTCAAACATCATCAGTTTACATATGGTCAATTGTTTTAAGCGTCATTCTTCTTAAATTTGTCATCTTATTTCCTCCTTTTTCACATTTAATTATATTTTTAACTTCACTACATATTCCATCAATTCCCTTCTACTTTCCTTTCTTTATCTTGCATACTGCTCATTCAACTTCCTCTAATTTAATGTCTTCCTTTCCCTAGTACACACTTCTACATACTACACCAGAAACAACTGCTTTCACATTTGCTTCCTGTCCATATACCTCGCCTAACAGTTCACGAAAATGCTCGTAAATCTCTCGTGTATTTGCTCATTTTGCACAAACATGTTGCCATTCTTATCTTTCCTATTACCAGTCGTTTCACGAGACTGCATGACCTTTTTACTTCCTCATTTTTTTCTAGAATATCTTTCTGTTCTCCCCAATCTGCTCATCCATCTTCTTTCTCAAGTGTTCCTGTACTCTCATTTTACTCTTTTTCCCCATTCGCTTAACATTTTTCTTCCATTCTTTGTACAACTCATTGCACCCCACATTCATCATTATGAACTGTATTTGTAATATGATGTAATTAATCTAATGTACATAAATGGATATAAATGGATATAAAGTAGTACAAATGCTTAACTAAAAAAAATCTATGTTAATGTACAGTATATACCAACGTGACTTCGGTTGTCTCTTTATACGCTCATACTTTCAGAGTGCCCAGATGACAAATATGGCGAATCTTGTAACAAAACCTGCAGAAAATGTTACAACGAAGGTGTTTGCCACCATTTAATCGGGGCATGCATTTGCAAACCAGGCTTTCACGGTGTCAATTGTGAAAAAAGTAAGACTTCTCTTGAAAATTGTTATCTTTTAAATGTAACACTTACAGAGGTTGAATTTATGGTTTTATTACATTTGATCTTCATTTCTAACTTTTTATCCTCTATTTGTAATTATTTTCACATAATATTCTTAGATAACATTTGATATAAGTCTAATGGTTTGTATATCGAGCCAGAATAAGAATGTTTTTTAACGAATAAAGGAATGGGCGGCGAATGACATACAGTCAAATAAAGTGAACGATACATTTACAGATTGGTATAAATGGTCTAACTGACTTATTTAAAATCTTATCCTTTTTATATCCAAAGAGGAACTCGCTTCTAAACACTATTTGGCAACAAATTTTGAACTCCTTTTCGACAGATTTTATGAAAAAATGTTTGTCCTGAAATCATAAATGACAGGACAGGTTTTCTCGAGGTGTTTCATGTGTCTACATCAGTGCTTTTTAACCTTTTGCGCAGTCGTATACCCTTTGCAAACATCACCAAATAGTCATATACTCTCGATACCTGGATCAGGAAAGAAGTATATGTATACCCAAAAATTTCGTATACCCCACTGTATACCCCATCTCTGCCGTATACCCCCAAAGGGAATTGGTGTACCCCTGGGTATACCGTATACCCAGGTTGAAGAGCACTGGTCTACATCAGTGTTTCCAAACCGGGGTTTAGATGCCTTCAAGGATTACCACGAAATTTATAAAATAAGAAAAATAATAATTGAAAATTCAAAAGTTATTGAAAATATGAAAATTACAAATGAAACAAAACATTCCCGATTTATTACGTCTATACGGAAGTTATATATTTAGGATCAGCGGTGGTGATGTTTGGGGTTGGGAGGACTGGATGTTGAACAGTGGAAGATGAAAAACTTCCGGGGGGTGCCCCGAAAGAAAAGCAGATGGCATTAGGGTGCCTTGAGCCGGAAAAGGTTGGGAACTACCGCTATACATTAAGATGGTAAACTGCCATTTTTACCCACAAATTTTACTTCATTGACGTAAGACTGTTTTTGCATTTATTACCAGTATTAGCATAGAAAACTTTTGTTTTTGACAGGATGCCCGTTGGATCATTTTGGTTCGAAGTGCCAATTTAGTTGTTCTTCGCAGCATCACGCGAAAAGCAGGTATCATCCTAGCCCTAAGGCAAACTGTAAGGGACTCCTTTTCTGTTTGCCAAAGCCTTACGGATGCTCGTGCTCATTTGGTTACGAAGGCCTCTTCTGCGATGAAAGTAAGTAAATATTTATAGATATGTATAGATAGATAGATAGATAGATCGTTCTCTCATTAGAAATAATTTTATAGTTAAAACATTAATGTTATCAAACACTTATCACATCCTAATACGCATTTGAACGTCCTTCCAAACATACTAAAAGTGTCGGAAGCTAAACATGAATTTGAAGATAAATTTTAATCATGTTACATATTGTTTCTGAGAGCGATTATTTCGACATTAAGGTTTAAGTTCAAATCATCCTAATCTCAATAATAAATTTATGGTACTTATTCTGAACATTAAGCTACGTCATGACTATTGTCACAACATCGCTTCCAGTCGATCAGCGAAGTTAAGCGTCATTGAGTCTGAGTAGCAGTTGGATAGGTGACCATCCTGTGCGTCCAGAGATGTAGCGATCTGTGGTTCGGATCCCACGTAAAGCTGAGGTCCTCTCCCCGTCCCATGACCTTCGCTGTTACGAAAAAGGTTAAACAACCTGAAAAAAGTACAATTCTGACCATTAGGAACAAATTTAGGGGTCTTTTCGGTTTGGCGGACTGCTACAGATTTTTACGAAACTGAGCAAATCGATTGTTTAGTTTTTCTGTTTTGTTTTGTTTTGTGCTTCACAAGGCTAGATGTTAGGTTATGTTAGGTTAGGTTAAGTTTATTTAGGTTAGGTTAGGTTAGGATTGCAAACTAATTGATTTGTTAAGTTTCGTAAAAATCTGTAGCAGTCCGCCAAACCGAAAAGATTCCAAACTTAGTAACTTTGAAGAGCTATTAAATATATCATTAATAATAATAATAATAATCATAATAATAATAATAATAATAATAATAATAATAATATTAATAATAATAATCGGAATAGAATTTTCCATCATAATCCTAATGGAAACTTACATAAAAGAAACAACTAAAGATTATATCCACTACAACATGAGGTCACCAGTTAATTTTCTCCAAGATTCACAGAGGTGTTTCCATCTCTAGCAAGGCGTTCGCCCTTGACCTCTCCTACCGTTTTTAAGTTTATGCGTTATAATTTAATTTGTAAAAGTAATGTGTCCTTTAGTTTGTAAGTTCTCTCTAGTCTTTAAGTATTTATATGAAAATTACCTCGGTGGTGTAGTAGTTAGCATCGCTGACTACGAATCCACTGGCCTCAGGTTTGATACCCGGTGACAGCAGTCGGCGTGCAGCAAACCCAGCTGTTCATCCTTCCATACAATAAAATTGATTGGTAGATAGATGGGTACCCTGAGTAGCCTTGTGGTTAAGACGCTGGGCTGCTGCTGCTGATTGGGAGGTCAGGAGATCTAGTCCGGGCGAGACATTGCAATTTCTGACCACCCGTGGTGGTTCGTGATCCGGATTTCACGTTAAGCTGTAGGTCTAAGGTAAAGCAACACGCTTGACTTTCGTCAGAATGAATAATTCGGGCGGAAGCAAATCCAAGGTTAACCGAGGTTACATCTAAATAGATGTATGTAAATTTTACATCTGTGTAAACTTTGTATATTTTTGTAAATAGAGTAATGAAATGAATTGAATAATAAAACATCTTTGGCAGCAAATTTACAAATTATAACATATTGTCTCTAATATTACTGTCTTTCGTTCACAGCCACCGACCTCGTCTTTCCTTATTTCAATCGTCCGCCCAAAGTGTCCTTAAGGAATGATGGAAAAGTGCGAGTCACTTTCCAGAAATGGGATCCAGTCGCCGATAAAGGAGATAACTATGGTCTTAATATTTCCTATTATGAAGTCAAATGGCGAAAGAATGAAGAGAGATCGTTTAATTCATGGTGGGCTAAATCGTCTGCATGTAAAGGCATCAAACCGGATGATCATTTAGAGTGTAAGAACGAAACTAACATTCATTAGAAAAAGTAGAGCATTAAATAAGTTCTATTGGCGATCTGAAGAACAATAATACCGCGTTTTATGGTTTAATTATATGAAACGGTAAAAAATATTTAAATGTAATAATTTTTTTTTACTTACTGGTTTCAAGTAAGGTAATTTTATCTTATGTTTAATGCGTTTTTTTTGCATTAATTACGTAAAAATGACACTTACCTAAGGGCAAAATTATCAATCTCATACTTTTCTAATTCAGGCGAAGTTATAGGATCAAATTTTTTTTTTTAATGAATAAATTAGTTAATTTCTTCACACCTTTTCCAGGTGTGCTTCCTAAACTTGAACCAAATACTGAGTATAGAGCAAAGGTCTTGATACATCTGCAAAACTTCGACACAACAAGACGCGATTACCAGTTTCAGGAGAATTCTGGGTCAGCGGTATTTTCTCTTCCATGTTATGGTGCGTCCTTACAATCGAAAATAAATTTAGTTTATTTACACCTTCCAGAGTAGCGGTTTTCAACCTAGGGATGGCGACCCCAAATGGGGTCACTGAGTAATTTTCTCGATGTCACCCGAATCTACAGTACTAAATTTTATATTTTCCGTGAAAAATATTAATAGGCATAAAAGAATATGTAAATACGTGTTTGTTAATCATTTTTAATTAATTCTGAATGCCTAAATATATATAATTTTAAATTTAAATCACGCTAAAAAGTATATTTCCTTTGATTTACTTACGTTATTATGGTAGTTAGATTTTAGGTGTTGGAGTCTCGGATGTTGCAATGACCGTGAAAATGGGTTCCAGACATAAAAGGTTGAGAATCGCAGTTCCAAAAGGATCCTCACTTTTTTATATTTGTTACAAGACATTTCTCAAACAGTTATGTAGATTTATAATGTATAACACCCATTAGTAATCAAATTATTGACCATCATAAGGTAAGATAATTACGAATTACGTTAACAAATTAAACTTTCTTCCATCGTACTATCATAGATCTCTTATATTAATACTAGTTAATTGTTCTTAACAGAAGATAAAACGCCGGAAGTTTTCCAGGAAGTAAACGCTCTCGGAGTTCATATCCAAGTTCCTTTGAAGCAAGTTGGCTTTGTTGGTTGTCACTTTACGGCGACGGGAAATCAACGGTATTACAAAAGTAGCATCATGAAGTGCGAAAACTACACATTGGCCGATTCAGTTTCTTGTAAAGTGAGGATTTACAGGCTCAAGCATCAGTTTGAAAATGTTAAAACCTTTGTTTGAAATTTTTTTTTCTGAAAGATAAATACGAGTGTGTATATATAATATATATATTATAATATATATATATATTATATATATATATATATATATATACACGCCTCGGTGTTGTAGTAATGCGCCTCGGTGGTGTAGTGGTTAGCGCCGCTAACTACGAATCCATCGGCCCCAGGATCGAGACCCGATGACGGCAGGCGGTGCGAAGCAAAACCCAGCTGTTCATCCTTCCATACAATAAAAGAAATTGGTTGGTAGATCAATGAGTACCCTGGGTAGCCTAACCTTAATCTAACCTTACCTCATAGACTAACCTAACCTAACCAGACAAAACCTAACCAATCGTAACTTAACCGGGCATAATGTAACCTAATCTAACACAACTTAGCCAAACCTAACTTAATTTAAACTAATCGACATTATGCATGTCGAATTTGTTCCTTTACCCCAAAAGGCGAACCAAAGCTCCAATGAACATTTTGACATACCTTCTTTGCTTCAAATTTTTCGGAATGCACTCCCAACATCAGTGGTTTACAAACCAGAGCTACATTAAAAATAAAAATTAATATAAAATTGTAATATTTAAATACTATTATTACACCCGTTATTTCTAGTCCTATTATATTGTGATATTTCGTAAAAGCTATCTCTGCCTACGTTATCGAACCCATTCATAATTTTGAAAACCTGTATTAGATCACCCCTTAGCCTCCGAGTCTCGAGTGTAGTCAATTTTAACTCCTTAAGCCTATCCTCGTACGACTTCGACCTAAGCGACGGAATCATCTTAGTTGCTCGTCTTTGAACTCTTTCGATTTTGTCTATATCTTTGCGCAATTGGATCGCGTACTCTAAATGGGGTCTAACTAATGATTTATAAAGAGGAACAATAATATCGCGCGATTTGTACTCAAAATTCCTAGCTATAAAACTGACACTTTGTTCGCCTTATTGACGCTGCTGTACTTTGTTTCGTAACTTTTAAATCACCAGTGACGATAACTCCTAAATCTTTTTCCTGTTCCACGCTTGCCAACTCCTTCCCTGACATACTATACGCAAAATTAAAATTACGCGAACCTATATGTAAAATTTTGCACTTATCGACGTTAAATCTCATTTGCCATGTGACTGACCAATCAACTATTTTGTTCAGATGTTCCTGGATTTTACCTCTATCTTCATCATTAATTGCCCTACCACCCAGCTTCGTGTCATTCGCAAACTTTGAAACTGTACTGACTAGGCCGACATCTAAATCGTTAATATATATAAGAAAAAGCAAGGGGCCCAATACAGAACCCTGAGGAACGCCACTCGCTACATTAGTCCAAGACGAATCCGCTCCATCAACGACTACCCTCTGTTTCCTACCTCGCAACCACTCTTCTATCCAATTTATTACGACACCCCTGATTCCATGAGCCTCAGTTTTTTTGAATGAGTCTTTTGTGCGGCACGGTGTCAAACGCTTTTTGAAAATCTAAATACACTGCATCTACTACCCGATGACTATCGTAAACTTCAACCACGCTTTGAAAAAATTCTCAAAGATTAGTTAAGCACGATTTGTTTCGCCTAAAACCGTGCTGCGCATTTCTAATCAAGTTATGCAATTCCAAGTGTTCGACTGTACGATCCCTAATTATTGATTCCAGTAGCTTACCTACAACAGACGTTAAACTGATTGGCCTATAATTTCCCGCCGCACCTTTATCACCTTTCTTAAAAATAGGTGTTACATTTGCTAACTTGAAATTGTCTGGTACGCACCCCTCAGAAATAGACGCATTAAAAATCTTTATTAGCGGCACAACAATGCTTTCTTTTAATTCTTTTAGTTGTATGGGATATATGGAATCCGGCCCCCGTGATTTACGCATATTCATTTTATCAATATAGCGCATTACCTCCCTTTCACTAACCACAATATTATCTAAAGTATTACTATTGTCAAAAGGTATTATGTCTATGACCGTACGGATATTCGTTACATCTTCTATTGTAAAAACTGACGTAAAAAATTTGTTTAGCAGAGTAGCCATTTGCTTGTTTCAGAAACTAGCTCTTTGTCAGAATTTTTCAACGGCCACAAGACACTCTTTACTGGATTCCTATTATTGACGTATTGAAAGAATCGCTTGGGGTTTTCTTTGCCGTCACGAGCTATGGAGATTTCAAAATCGCGCTTGGACTTTTTTATTACTGTTTTCGCTTCATGCCTTAGAGATGTGTAGTTGTTTCGTAACCACAAATCGTCTTTATCGCACTTATGTAGCCTACAAGCCAGATCTCTACTCTTTATAATATCTCCTACTCTAGAAGTAAACCACAAGGGCTTGTTATTTACTTTCGCACGCTTAATCTTGTACGGTACACAGTCTTCATCTATAGTCCTAAATAATGTTTCAAACGATTCCCACATTATTTTTGCGTTGGAAATCCCCATTACGTTTTCCCAATTGATGAGTGACAATTCGTTTATAAATTTACAAAAGTTTGCGTGCTGGAAGTTAGGAATTTTAGTCGAGTTAGCTGGTTTCGAGCGACTTACTGAGAGGACAAACTCTACCATATTGTGATCGCTATTGCTTAACGGTTCTATTACTTGAAGATCAATGATTAGCCTATCGTCTGTAGTTATTACTAAATCTAAAATACTGTCCAACCTCGTAGGTTCCCCAACCTTTTGAATAAGATAGCTATCCTCAAGAAAATTAACTAAACGATTACCTTCCGCGTCTCCCTGCATTGTATCATACGTAATCCACGTTGGCGCAATTAAAGTCACCCATAACTAAGGCCTGCTCACTAGCTATTATTCTCTTAAGTTCACGATATAACGCTTCGTCCGTATCAGCTGTTTCATTAGGGGGCCTATATATGACCGCAACAAGAAGTTTGAAATCGTTCAATTTAAGTTCTGCTATAGTCGAATCTATCGGTTCTGGAATTCTGTGCTTTACTTTTATAACGTTCGCAATATTATCTTTGATATACTGTACAACATAACACCTCCTCGCCTACCTATTCTGTTTTTAACAAAAAATCTATAACCTCTAATTTGATACTCCCCCTATATATATATATATATCTATATATATATATTAAACACAGACCGTGCATGGAACAAGGAACTCTTCTGGGAAAATTAAATCCACTATAGTCCGAATAAGTAATGGTAAATGACAAATACCATAGTTTTTCTTTTTCATGATTTTAGCCCGACGTGGGCAACCCACGTCGGGCTAAAATCATGAAAAAGAAAAAGAAAAACTATGGTATTTGTCATTTACCATTACTTATTCGGACTATAGTGGATTTAATTTTCCCAGAAGAGTTCCTTGTTCCATGCACGGTCTGTGTTTAACATATAATTGTCTCAGGGAACCATTCTGAATTTGTATATATATATATAATTATATATATATATATATATATATATATATATATATAAGGAGGATCAAAGGGGTATATGTACTAATCTTTTTATATATCAAATATTTGTATAAGTATTTTTTTTTTTTTAGTTCGGGAAAAACCGATCCGCCTCTATTTAAAAGGGCATATCTCGGCGGAAAAACAAAGGAAAAGTGAGAGAAAAGACAGAGGAAAAAGAAAGGGTGGAGGGGACAGTCGAAGTGGAAAAAAGACCAAGGATGACAAGGACTGCAGGGTCGAGCCCCATCATCCAGGAACAAGCACGTACAAATGAGCACAAAGAGCACTCAAGAGCACGAGCTTAGAACCCCCTTTGCGGGGTTGTATAAGTATTATAAAATATAGAGTTTATAGTTACATCAAAGATTAAAATTTTTGTTTTCCAGTTTGAGAGGAGTTTGGCTTCAGGGCAAGAATTCAATTGTGAAATTTCATGTGAAAACAAAATTGGAAAATGTCCTCCTATCAAATTTTCGACTTTCACCCTGCCTCAAATCTCTGAATACATTTCATACTCCGACTACAAGATAACAATTTTGAATTTCTTCGTTCTTGACAGAGAAAACTCGTAAATTTACTCTATATTCGTAATTTTATCTTAATTGTTCATTAGCTTTATTTAAGATTGATGTTAATTAACGTTATAAATATAATTCTTTACTGATATCATATATTTTTTAGGGATCTTCGAATCGCAGTAATACCCAATACGATAAATGGTAGTTACTTGCAAACCCTTGACGAGGCAATGATTGATAGAGAAACAAGTTGGATTTTATCATCTAAAAGGAATATGGTATGCGTAAACTGTATGTAATTTGATTAGATTTACAAAACTTGCCTTTATTACTTCATTTCGAAATATACATTTCATTGGAACATGAGTAAAAATGAAGTCTCGCTTTTTCAGGAATTTTCAACTAATAATTATTTTATTATTATTTTGTAGACGTTCAGTCGCATAAAACAAGAATATTCCCAGTCTTTTGATAATTTGAGAGACAGAGATCCCGTGACAATAGCAGTCGAGCTATTTTACGTTCACAAATGTAAGTTTAGTTTTAAAGATGTAAACATAAAATGTTGACGCTTCCTTCCTTGAAACGAATCAAACATGTTGAATCAGGATTAAAAGTAGAAATGATACGATTGTTCAATCTTCAGGTATTGGTAAACTTTCATCGGCGTCAATGTCATCCTAATAATTTCAACGGGTTGCTATTTATTTATTTAAAGTCCTTGTTTTCTATTCTGTCGCAAACTGCAGCTAATTTTCATTAAAATTTGAAGGAAAATTACACAAAACAAAATTGCTAATCTTGAATAATTTAAAAGTTACGTTTTATTTTTCATGGCATCAATCAAATCGTGTGTCATTTGGAAATAAAGGAAGAAAGGATATACGACTTCCTTTTAGAGGAAGTGTTCCTCATGGAATGGTAAACTATCTTCAACAATTAACTGTTGATCCTTCTTGAGTGTGTCTGTCTACATTTCCCTTAAAGAAGCAGCACAGAGGTTATTAAGCTAGTCGAAGCCTGCAAATTTGAAACAGTTCTTTCACCCCACCCCCACCCACACAGAGTACACTTAAAAAAGGAAACTTAAACATGTTTGAGACAGTTTAAAGTTGAAGCCAACGGCCTTCAATTCAGTTCTTTTTATATGTTGAATAGCTCTATTAAAAACATTATTACAATATTTATTCACCAACTCCATCAATGAAATTGTATTTTAATTCATAAAAACGTAATTTCATGTGTTTTGTGTCATCATTGGGTTTTGAGTTAGGATATACAGCAAGATTAAACAACATGGATAATAAATAGCTTTATACAGATTTCTACATGAAAGTGAGTATAGGCCTTTATCACATCCTGGATGGTCATAGAGTGGTGCCATGGTTCTGTAGACAGATGACTTATTGTTTAAAGTAATGTTTAAATTATAACCATTGTACTTGACAGAAAGGGTGCTCTGAAATACTAATACTGTAATATTAATAGTACTAATAATAATTCTTAATTAAGTCCAGATTTTGTGTAAAAATTAGATAAGTCTCCTCTTTCTCCAACGGTTTCTCTATTCCTTTTGCTGCTGATGTTTCGTTCAAGTACATCTAAACCTCTTTGGAGTTTGTTAGGAATCGACTTTAGGAGTGCGACAGTGCTTATATGCATTGAAAACTTTCTTTTAATGTGTGCTTCACGATCTTGATTTTGCGATGATCAGTTTCGGAGACTCACCTGTGAGACTTGGCTCAACTGGCATTAAGAAGATATAATAATTAATAATAATAAAAATAATAATAATAATATTTACGCTTACAAGGATTAGGGAACACATTTCACATTACCTCGCTATACGCGGTAGTTGTGTTGCTGGAAACTACCGCATATAGTAAATTCGCGTAGAGTGAGGTATATTTTCCCACAGACACAATGATAATTAGGGGAAGTTACGTTCCGCAAAAAAATTTCAAATTGTAATAAACCCATAAACTCAATAGATAAACCTATCCTATCAACTGCTTATACAATCAAATAACATAATGATAACATAAATTAATTATAAACCTGAAAGAGAACAATAATTAATGCATAATATCATAAATTAATAATAAACATGTACGTATGTATGTACTTACATAAACTAAGGGGGAAGGTGGCAAAGGCGCTAAGGCAGAATGAAAGGGAACTTGAAGATGGAATTTAGGCTTGAGGGGTTGTTGGAGGCGTTGGAAGGGTTGTTGAAGGCACATATGAGGAAGAAAACTGAGTTATGGAAATTTGTTTCACGTTCCGAACTTTCTCAGCATGAAACTCTTTGTAGCATTGAATTGAATACCTGACATTCCTGGCAACCTTTGAGAACCTTTCCACATTAGAGTCGTGTTCGCCTAGAATGGACAAAGCTAGGTCAATATGCTTGAAGGATTCTGATAATGCTGGGGACAGAATTTCTTCAGATTCAGCATGCTCCTTTTTGTTAAGCTCATCCAGTTGCTTCAACTCCTCATTTGATAGTTCTTCGTGATAGGATTCTAAGAGCTCGTCGACATCATCTCTCTCGACTTCTTCGAACCCAATCTCTTTAGATAATGAAACAATGTCTTCTGTGGTCTTCTCATATTTTGGGTGAATTCAAATCCTTAGGAATGTTCTCGAATGTTCGCGCGGATGGACTTGAGAATTCTCGAACCACGTAACCTCGAGAGTGTTTCTGCTTTATTGTGAGATAGGTTCTTAATTAATCAACCGCGTAACCTCGAACTGCGGGCCCACGTATAGCGGGATATACCTGTACTTTCAATAAAACTTTGGTCTATAGCAGGGGTCTCGCACTCATTTCGGCTTCGGCCCGCAATACAACATATTGGCCTGCCTACTGGCCTACACACACACACAACATATATATATATATATATATATATATATATATATATATATATATATATATATATATATATATAAAGAAACTGAAATGTTATAATAATTGTGTATTCACCTAGATTTCTTTATTGTATGTTTGTGGTTAATCAGCATATTTAAAAAGAGGTATTCATAATACCTTTAAATTTCTCTTTATCCACATTTGTCACTTTCAAAACAAACATTCATTTATTTACAATAATACGTGCGCAAGTTAAAGAATGGCAGGTACAGGGTATTTTAAAAGTTAAAAAAATAAAACTATGCGCAACTGGAAGCGTTGGAGGGCTTCGTGTTTGCGAATCCTGGTTTACACTAAGTGTACTCTTAAATTATTTTATATTCAGAATACATCCGGTTTATTTTTGTAGTTTGACTTTCAAAATACTTAAAGCGAACAGTTTGAAAACTGTTTGCTGACCATTCGTAAACTGAATGATTTGAAAGTTTGCATTTTTTAAATATCCTAAAATCATTTCGCCTATAAACTTTTGTGAAATAAAATTGAACAAAATAAAAGCTTGACAAAGAGCTTACGATAACCTTTTTGTTTTTAGATGAAACACGAGTTTCGGCTATGAGTTTCTTATCGACAGACATAATAGGTGGAGGCATAAGAAATGCTGAGACGTATATCATTCTTTCAATAGCTGTAGGAACATTATTGTTTCTGCTTCTTATTTCATTCATGTAAGTAACGATATTTTAGTATAATTTCTCTGCTAAGAACTTAATACTATTTTCAAACTTTTCTTTCTTTATCAATAAATAAAAATAAATAAAAATTAATAAAAAATAATAACTAATTAAAATAATTAAAATTATTTCCAATTTTTTTTTTTAATAATAAACAATTATTAAATGTATTTTGGATCATGTCAAGAATAGCGAACCCAATTTTACCATGTCAAGAATAGCGAACCCAAAAATTCCCTTGTCAAGAATAGCGAACCCAAAAGTTCCCATGTCAAGAATAGCAAACAATATAAATATCATGTAAAGGAAAAGTTAAACATATGTAATCTTCACTTTATTGATGAAAGAATAAATAAAACAATTTACTGAAATGAAAATGAACCGTATACTAATTTATTAAAAAGGAAATTGAGTGGCAATTGCGTTACAGAAATTAATTAACCTGTTTACTTTATTTCTTTCCATCCACATCAACTGTTGTAAATAACCTGGAAGAAATTTGCGTTTGCATCCTCGCATGTTGTTAATTTTTGCCTTATGCCCTTCGCGCGGGTCGCGGGTAGCAAAAATTAACCAAACTATCACGACTTAACCTAACCAATCGTCAAGGGCGTACAATTAACCTAAAAAAATAAATAAAAAACAATAAATTTTTTTATTTATTTATTTTTATATATCAAGAGAAGAGGATTCTTTATACTGTACGGCATTGACGATTGGTTAGGTTAAGTCGTGCTAGTTTGGTTAAATAAAAAAAGACTAATATAAAAGCATTTAATACGTCCTTAACTAATTACTTAAAATTGGGAAACATAAACCTACCGTCTGAAGTTATGAAAACGTCCTTGCGGACTTCCCATGTCAAGAATAGCGAACCCAATTTTACCATGTCAAGAATAGCGAACCCAAAAATTCCCTTGTCAAGAATAGCGAACCCTGTAGGTGTTGGGTTCGCTATTCTTGACATGATCCTGTATTTTTTTATTTTCAGACTGAAAAAAATATTTAAGAAAAGACATAGCCGTGAAAGTAAGTATATATATATATATATATATTTATATATATATTATTTTTTTTGTTGGTATTTGCCTTTCGCCTCTCCTCGCATAAAAGAAAAAAAACCCAGTTAAATCAAACATACTAAGAGAGATGCGAATATTTTCATATATATATATACACATACCTTACCTTACAACCTTACAAAGGTTTCGCGCGATGATTTCTCATTTCGCGAAGGTCAAGCTTGTCGCCCCTCCTCTCGAGGTGGCCTGGTGAAGTACTGAGTTGGATTCTTGCGCTCTCCACCTCACATAGCCAGGTACGCCCGGTTCATCGGGGATTGTTCTGAGCCAGGCGTCTAGTCTTCTTTTGAAGATTTCCACTGCAACTCCCTTCGTGTTTCTTAGGTCTTTGGGCAACTGATTAAACAGTTTTGGTCCTCTCACTACAAAACTATTTTCTTTCAGGGTTAAGGATGTTCCCTGTCTCGCCTTCAATTTGGGAATATGACACAGTCTACCGCTTCTACTTTCCACCGTTGTTTGGGGAGTTATGGGACTCAGAGTAAGATTAGGGACTAGTTTCTCCATTATTTTCCAAGGGTAAATAATGGTGTATCTCTCTCTTCTCCTTTCCAGTGAATATAGGTCTAGTTCTCGTAACCTTTCCCAGTAATTTAGTTCTTTGCACCCATTGATCTTGGCTGTGAAGCTTCTTTGGATCCCCTCCAGCTGTCTAATGTCTTCTTTTTTATATGGGGATGTTAGGACCGAGTAGTATTCCAATTTGGGTATTATTAGGGTTTTCAGTAGAGGAATCATTACATTCCTATCCCTTCGTTTAAAGGTTCTCAATATCTGACCCGTTATTCTCTTTGCTCTGTTTACTGCTATCTTATTTTGTGTTTCAAATTTCGCATCATCTGTCATTACAACCCCTAAATCTTTTGCTCTGGAATTTCTCTGAATTTCCTGTCCATTTGGGGTATAATATTCCATGGATTTTAGGTCTTCTCTTTTTCTGTACCGTAATAGCTGAAATTTCTCGGTGTTAAACTTCATATTGTTGTCTTCCGTCCACATGTAGATTCTGTTTATGTCGGTTTGTAGAGATCCTATATCTTCTGGGTTTCTTATTTTTCTACTGATCTTTGTGTCATCCGCAAAGGATGTTACTGTGGTGTCTCTGGTAACGTCGTCCTCATCTATGTCAGTTAGCATGATTATGAAGAGTAGTGGAGCTAATACTGTTCCTTGTGGTACCGAACTGAGGACCTCTGATTCTGATGAAGATACTCCTTGTACTGTAACGACTTGCCGCCGCTCACTAAGGAAATTATATATCCATTTCCCTACTTTTCCTGTTATTCCCATATATTTCAGTTTATGTATTATGATTCCGTGGTCACACTTGTCGAACGCTTTAGCAAAGTCTGTGTATAGTACATCATAGTTTTCATTACTTTCAAGTGAATCAATAATGTTGTTGTAGTGTTCCATCAGTTGTGATAGGCATGATCTGCCTGACCGAAACCCGTGTTGGTTATCATTGAATTTTTTCTGAGTTTCCAAAACGTCATAGATTTTCTGTCTAACTATTCTTTCAAAATATTTTAGTGAGATGGGATGTAAGCGATACTGGCCTATAGTTTTTGGCCTTGGATCGAGATCTCCTCCTTTATATATTAGGACTATGTTCGCGCTCTTCAGAATACCCGGTATTTCTCCCGTGTCTAGTGATCGTCTCCATATCCAGTATCGGGGCTCAGCGATTGCATTCTTGCAGTTTTTGATCAGTGTGGCATTCCATTTATCCGGTCCTGCCGCCGAGTGTTTATATATATATATTATATATATATATATATATATATAAATATATATATATATATATATATATATATATATATATATATATATATATATATATATATATATTATATATGTGTGTGTGTGTGTGTGTGTGTGTGTGTGTGTGTGTGCGTGCGTGAGTGCGTGTGTGAGTATTCGTTTTAATAGAAGTGGTAGTACTGTACGTTATCTTAATGAAATAATTTATATTTTTCAGGTCTCTCAAGCACAGTTGAACCACCTTGCGAGTTAGAAGTATTTTCACACGTAAGAACTTTTGGGACTAGAAAATTAACCTATCTTTTAAATTGATAAACAGCTATATAACAAATTTCAAACATATGAATAAATTTTGAGATTGTAACTTTTCTTTGTACAATGAAATTATGTTGATTCAATATAAAATGTACAGCTGTATGTGTCACTGGATGCGTTAAAGAAATACTCAAACACATTTTTATAGGCCTATATCCCTATATGGGTATAAGGGTATGATAACATAATTTATTCCAGAGATGTTCCGACAACTTTAGTTTTGTCGAACCCGAAGAATCTGGAAGTTATGATGGTCAGCCTGTTGCTAGCAATTTACAATCACAGGTATAAAATGTTAGTTCATTTGAATAGGTTTTGCATGCGAGGAAAAAAGTCCCCAAATTTAAAAAATTTAAGTTCTTCTCTCTAATTTCAACAATGAATTAAACGAGTTTAAATAATTTTAAAAAAAATATATATAACAACATTTACATATATCAGTTATATAATTAATCTGAGGCATACCTACAGTCAAATGGTATTTAACGCAGTTTTCATTTTATTTTATTGACCCATGCATTTCATATATATATATATATATATATTATATATATATATATATATATATATATATATAGAGAGAGAGAGAGAGAGAGAGAGAGAGAGAGAGAGAGGGTGTTTCAGGTCGACTCTAGAAATATGGAAATTAGCGGAATTTGTAGTTTGACCTAATTTGTACTACATTGAATTACTACCTACTTGCTACAAATTCCGCCAATTCCATATTTCTAGGGTCGACCTGAAACACCCTGTATATATAATATAGTTAGATAATATACAATAAATGAACGAAAGACGAAGACTACAACGAGTAGTTTCGACTACAATCCCTGAAATTCTATTTCCTAGAAAGAAGGCGCGAGCGTTATACCGGGTGTCTCAAATAGATGGAACCCATTGACATGATAATAATTTATTACTCAAAAATAAACTCCAAAAAGATTACATTTCCTGGAAGCTGATATGATAACAATTAAAAACCGAAGATTTGAGGTCTCTAGATCAAAGGATACATTTATTAGAGCACATGTTCCAAATGACTGCCGTTGCGCTGCAGACACACTTGAAGCCAACGAGCGAAGTTGTCAATCACCCTGACACCCTGCACAGAGTGCAAGGGCCTCTGAAGCACCTCGTCTGGGGCTTGTGTGCCCCAGAACACATTGTTCTTGCTATTGACATACCCACTGAGCAAGAAGTTGCTTCGTCGCTGAACCAAACATCATCAAGAAAGTCAGGATCCTCTTCGATCTTGTTCTCGAACCACCGGCACATCACAACACGTTTTGCCATGTCAGCTGGTGTGAGTTTATGCTTGATCTGAATCCTGTATGGGTACAGCTGAAGATCCTTGATCAAGATTCTTTGCACTGACGCACGTGAAAGACCCAGATCTTGGCAACGTCTTCGGATTGACTTTTTCGGACTCCTTCCGACAGAATCTCTCACCGCATTCACATTGTCAGGAGATCTTGCAGTCACCTTCCTGCCAGATCTGGGTGTTTCTGCTTTCTTGTTGAGATTGTTTACTGATCCTGTGGCTTGAAATTGTGTGCCCAACGATAATTTGGCTTTTCTGGGGATAATTGTTGAAGTTGAACTTCCTGCGAAATTTCGCTTGCACAGTTTTGAATGATTTCATCTCCAAATAAGTAGTGACGCAAAAAAAATTTTCCTCCTTTGTCCAAGGCATTTTGATTGATAATTATTAGTTGTTATCGTCTCCTCTCTTCAAATCTGAAAAAATAGAACGAGAACATTAATATTGGCAGAATTATTAGCAGTGACATGGGTTGCATGTATATTGAGACACCCTGTACAATAATATACGTGTGGAAAATAGTTGAGGGTTGTATCCCTAACCTTAGAAATTAAATAGAAACACAATTGAATGAGAGAAGAGGCAGGTTCTGTACTGTCCCAGCTGCGGTGGAGCCGGAGACCATGAAAACGAGGACGGAAAATACCTTCAGAATACGAGGCCCGAAACTTTTCAATTTCCTGTCAAAAGCGCTATGAAGCCTCCCGCACCCCAACTTTAATAATTTCAAGAACCAGCTGAACAGATTCTTGTGCAAAGTCCCTGATCAGCCATGCTTAGCTGGCTACGAGGGCAGGAGGAGATCGGAAAACCAATTCCTTCCCCCACCAAATCCCGTAAATGAGGCGAGATGCTGCAGAAGGGTCGACCACAGGTCGATCCTGAACAGTAGTTTAAAACCATCTAAAGGTATCTAAAGGTATATATATCTATAAGTCATCGGTACAGAAATACCCTAACGTGAAACCTTGACCTTATTTTTAAAGGAAAGAATATATACCCCTTCCACAAGATAAAGGGACATGTATCATACATTTAAGAAAGAAAATAGGAAACCTCAGTTTTCTGCTTCCCAACCTCCCAGCCCCAACTCTCAGGGAACGTAAATTAGAATTTATATCTAAAATTTTCATGAAATGTATTAGGATAAGGTTGCAAATATGCTCTAACCTTCTAAACAAATGAACCATTGCTCGCTCTTATTAATAATAAAAGACAGTTCATAAGCTATATACTGAACTTTTCTTCCTGAACACCTATTACTGAGCCCATTCTTCGAACCCACTTCAGAACAAAGAATAGGCTACTGCTGACATATCAATGAATTTATTATCTGAACTAATTACATGGAGAGGGAGACAAACATTCATTATTATATGTTTCAAGATAAGAAATCAAACGTGACGAAATACAGCTTAGTAAAAGATGGCAACAACAATATGTACACTAAGTTTGTATTTCCTTTCTTTACCAATACTGTAAAGATGAAAACAAAAATAAAATTTTCTCTATTGTTTTTAGTACGTAAAAATAAGAATATTTACACTGATATCAAGCCTCAATGGCCAAACCTTCTCAGTCCATAGTTTCTTTTCATAAATATACTTTCTCGTAGACCTATTTCGTTGGTTCGTAACTCTATCTCTATTGTTTAAGCATAATTAGTATACGATCGCGTTTTATAGGCTTAATCCCTCTGACTTAATTATGTCTGAAATTAAAATCTCTTTCAAAGATGTTTTTCTACGTTATCTGGGCTCAACTCTACGAAGGCGTAAGACGGTAAGGTCCTGATGGTGTCCCTCATGTTGTTCTCAAGAACTGTGCTTCTGTGCTGACACCCTGCCAAGGCAAACTCTTTCGTTTTTGTCTTTTATCTGGTACTTTTCCTTCTTGTTGGAAGTTCGATTTCATTCAGTCTGTTCCAAAGAAGGGTGATCACTCTCAACCCTCCAACTATCGTCCAATTGCTTTGATTTCTTGCCTTTCTAAAGTTTTTGAATCTCTCCTTAATAAGAAGCTTCTCACAATCTTCTTTCAGATCGTCAGTATTGGTTCGACAAGGGACGCTACTGGCGATCTTCTTGCATATCTCTCTGACCCTTGGTCATCCTCCTTTCGGGATTTTGATGAAACTTTTGCTATTGCGCTAAACATATAAAAAAACTTTAGATAGAGTCTGGCACAAATTTTTAATTTCCAAACTGCCCTTCTTCGGTTTCTATCCTTCTATCTGTGCCTTCATCTCTGATTTACTTTCTGGTCGATCTATAGCTGCGGTTGTAGATGGCCACTGTTCTTCTATTAAGTCGCACATCCTGTCCCATCCACTTCTATGGCGATGATTCTACTCTTCACTTCACCCGCTTCGCAAAGCGTCCCTCTCAACAGACACTCAGTGCTTCGTATGGGACGGCTGTGGTACACTTGACCTCTGGTCTTTCTACTGTATGATTGTGGCAGAGAAAACCTTGTGGCTGCCTCAAAACTTCAGTTCCTTCATCTGTCTACTCCTCACAATATTCCATACGATTATCCCCTTATCTTCAACAATACACAACTCAATCCTTCTTCTTCTCTTAACATTCTTGGTGTTTCCTTTTCTCGTGATCTTTTCTTGAAAGATCATATACACTCTCTTTCTAAAATAGCTTCTAAGAGGCTAGGTGTGCTGTACCGGCTCCGTAATTTCTTCACCCCCACTCAGTTGCTGTCTCTCTACATTGTCTTTTCCGCCCCTGTATGGAGTACGCTTCTCATGTGTCGGGTGGCTCAACCCACACAGCTCTACTTGATTGTGTGGAATGAAAAGCTTTTCGTCTCATCAATTCCCCACCTCTTACTGACTGTTTTCAGTCTCTCTCTCTCTCTCTCTCTCTCTCTCTCTCTCTCTCTCTCCGCCGCAATGTTGCCTCACTCTCTCTTTACTATCGCTGTTTAAATGGACACTGCTCTTCTGAACTCTCTAATTGCATGCCTCCTCCTTTAAGGAGGGTACACAGTACCAGTCTTTCGACACATTCTCATTCCTTCTCTGTCCAGCTCTCTAACGCAAGGGTTTATCGGTAATTTCAATCTTTCATCTACTCAATCGTTCAACTCTGGAACAATCTTCTTCAATCCACCTTTCCCCCTGTGTCCCCCTGTGTCCAGGCATCTCGAAAACCTTGGTCCTTGATTTTGTCTCTCTGCTGTCTCTCTGCTTCCTCTCTGGGAGGGGCGTTTTTTGGGGACATTTGCCCTTGGCCTCTCTTTCCTGCAAGAAAAAAAAGAAAAGAGGAACAAATGATGCAAATGTTGTTGTTTTGTGTTTCAATGAAATTATTTTTATCTTATAAACTTATTTTCTATATTGCCTCATACATTGCTGCATTACATTATGAATTCAGTAAAATTATTCACGGTAAGAGATACCAAATTGAAATATTTCGGACTTTAATGATTTTTTTATTAAATTGAAGTTTGTTGATTGACTCAATTTTTTTATGTTATTGTTTTTGCTTGTAATATTTTAAATAATTTTCTTTACTTTATTCTGATTCCATTAAAACTTAAGTTTCTACGTAAACTTCGTTAGTTTTCTATCTTTACTGAGCTGGTAAGGTAAAAATATACAAACTTTTCATTTACAAATCATTGCTGCCATCTTTTACTAAAGCTATATTTCGTCAAGTTTGATTTCTTATACTGAAAAAGTCTAATAAATGGTAATAAATAATAAATCCATTGCTCTACTGTAAAAAATGTTTGTTTCACTTTTAATAATAAAAGAAAACGTGCGAACAAATGTTTATTATTTAGTTCAAAACGTGCTCGCAATTTCGTTTCACTGATACAGGACATGGGAAATTTTAAGTGTAAATTTTAATTTTCATTCCTTGAGAGTGAAGGAGGGGTAGGGAGAGATGTTGCTCTTTCCATGCTTTGATTTGTAGCTATGTATTTTATTAATGTTGTGAAAAGGAAGGAGTCTCCTAAAACCAGCGTATTTGGTAACTAATTTGAAAAAAATGAAATCTCTGCTGGTTTATTTTCATACATTTTGTTTCTGCGAACTTTTTTCTGTAATTGTACGTGTTTATGTCAAAGTTTAATTTTTCTAGGAACCACAACCCATTTATACCAACACTCCAATGATGCCGAAACATGTTCCAATGCGTATTCCAAGAGAAGACGAATCATACTATCAGAGAGCTCCAGTTGATGAACCGATAGAGTACGAAAACAGTGATTTTATCTTGTCGAAAGAGGAGCTGGAAATTTATTTAAATGGTCTTATTAACAATCCGAAATCAATGAAAGAATTTTACGTAAGTATAATCCTGAGGTTTCGAGCATACTTATAGCATATGCTTTAATTATAACGTAGCGATTGTCTCTTACATAATAAGGATCTTCGAACTTAATATAATTAAGCAGTACACAATGAAAGAAGTTTTTTAGTTTATATTGAGATTACTCAGAGATTCTTGATAATGTTTTGTCTCCGGAAGAAAGCAGGAGAATTCTGGAATCTTATTTTATTTATATTAATGGGAATTTTAATTCCAATAACTTCTCCTTTGAAACGAACGAATTAATTTACGTTTCTACGCGAAACAAAAATATAAACTGCAGAATGGTAAGTTGACACTAAGTTCAGTTTCGAATTTTTCTGTACATTTGTCGTTCTCATCTGCCAGATGTACGTTAACAAATTCAGTTGTCGTTTTTTTTTTTTTTTTTTTCATTTCGTCACTGTTTTCACAAACCGGTGAATATGTAATTTTGGTCACATTGAGATAATGCCACTTGGCTAGTAACCAGATTTGGATCTTTAACTTGTCAAATTTTGAGGATTTTACTCCAAGTATGATACTAAATCACCAGTTGACGGTATAAATTAAACAGTGAAAATGTAATTGAATGTAAGGGGAAATCTTCAAAGATGATTTTCTCAAAACTGAAAAATTGCGGATTCGCCGGTTTGTGAAAACAGCGACGATTTGTTTTCCAGCCTTTTCATCGTTTACACTTCTAGATTTTATATATCATATATACAGCATATATAATAATAAAAGGACGTGTGTGTGTGTGTGTGTTCCAGCCATAGGTCCAAAATGGAAGCAGTTACAAACATGAAACTTCACACACATATTGATTAGGTCCTGAGATTGTGCACCTGGGTGTTGAATACCCGGTTAGGTTAATTGAATGCCCAGTTAGGTCAACTGTACGCCCTTGACGATTGGTTAGGTTAAGTCATGATATTTTCGTTAGCTTTAACGAAAATATCACGACTGAACCTAACTAATCGTCAAGGGCGTACAATTAACCTAACCAGGCATTCAATTAACCTACCAGGGCATTCAATTAATCTAATCGGGCATTCAGTTGACCTAACCGGGCATTTAATTAACCTAATCAGGCATTCAGTTAACCTACCCGGGCATTTAATTAACCTAATCAGGCATTCAATTAACCTAACCGGGCATTCAATTAACCTAACCGGGCATTCAGTTGACCTATATATATATATATATAGAGTGATATATATATATATAGAGTGATATATATATATATATATACACACTATACTATACTATAATATACTGTTACTACTACTTTAAAATATATGTATATATTAAAGATCATATATCCAAAAATTTGAACTGTGACCTCCACAAAGAGATTTCATTGTGTTCAACAGTTTATTCCTTCACCGCAAATATAAAAATAAAAAAGTATCTATATACAAGGTGTCCCAAAAATGTCCCTAGTTTTACTTGTCCGTTATTTTAGAGTGACCGTGTTATTTTAGAGTGATCGTATATTTTATTATTGGTTTTTTCTTCTTTAGAAAGGAAACAGATTGGGGGTTTTATTCCGCATATACCAATACATTTCTAATCTTTCATTAATTAATAACTAATAAATATTGTTTATTAAAACTGTCCTTTCACCATTTCGTATTAAAACTGTCTTTTCACCATTTCATACTTAGAGCAATAACTTTTCCTAATTTCTATGAAATTAGGAAAAGACGAAACCGCTACCAATAGACTATAGCCTAGTAAGGCCATAGAAAGCCCTACTAGGCTATATAGTCTTTAAGGAAAGCTAAGTCATTACGGAGCCTTTTTAAGAACCTAGTCTGCACGGAACAATATGGCTGACCCCTCAAACAGCGCTGTCACGTTAGCGGCTGGAACAGAAAATGAAGATTGTTGAATGGTTTCATATGACAAATTCTGTGACGAAGGACTTTTGCAGAGAATATAGATGCAGAGATCCAATATCACGAATTGGTAGAAAATTTCAAACAAAAGGAAATGTAAGCAATCAACATAAGGGTAATAGTGGTAAGCGGCGATCCACAAGAACTGTGCAACACGTAAATATGGTTCGTGAAATTATTGCGCGCAGTCCGCAGAAGTCCATTCGACGCTTGTCACCAGAAGTAGGTATTTCACGAACGTCTTTGCGTCGTATACTTCGTACCGAATTAAACGTTTTTCCTTACAAAATTCATTCACAAGCTTTACTGATTAATGTTCAAAACAAAAACGAATGGAATTCGCAATATGGGTGTTAGCACAGCTAGAAGAAGATCCTGAGTTTTTGAAACCCATCCACTTCACTGACGAGTGCTATGTACATCTGTCTAAGAAGATTAATAAGCAAAACTTTCGTTACTGAGGAAATCATGCTGGCGCTCCAACAGAGCCTCCACGTAGTGTTGCTAAACTCAACATTTTGGTCGCTATATGATAATTAAAACCCACTCTAATAGACAGAGTTTATTTCCACAACAGTTTCGATGCCCACTGGCATCCCGAAGAGGATGCCAGTGGGCATCGAAACTGTTGTGGAAATAAACTCTGTCTATTAGAGTGGGTTTTAATTATCATATTTTGACCTTCACGTAGAAAAAAGTGAAGTTTTTTACATTTATTTTGGTCGCTGTTGGGTGGTATGGTGTGGAAGGTCTCTACTTCTTTGAGAATGAAAATGGAAAAGCAGTAACGGTAACGCCAAATTAAATATCGTCAGTTGCTACAAGATTTCTACTTACCACAAGTAATTAGTTTGTCGCGTAAAAAAAATGACTGCATTACCCGAGATTCACAGTGGTTTCGGCAGGATGGAGTACTTCCACACACTGCTTGTGAAACTCGCAACTTTTGGAGGAAGCATTTTTCCGGGTGACTAATCTTCCTTCATGAGCCATTGGAATGGCCCCCATACTCACCTCACCTCACACCCTCTGACTTTTCTGTGGGGTTACATAAAAGACAGGATCTATTCTACCAAGTCTAGGACACTTGAAGACCTAAAAACCAAAGTCAATGAGATAATTAACAACATCCCAACTGAGCCATTTCTAAAAATTATGTCAAACATTTGTGTAAGGTTGAATATTGTGTTAGGAAAAATAGCGATTACACTGAACATGTTGTTTAATTAAGGTTAATAAACTCTTATGTTTTACGTACCTATTGCGTTTGTCTTTGTGTCTAGATTCTTTTTTTTAGCTTAGAACATTTATTTAGAAATAGGAACATTCTTGGGGACACCTGGTATATATATATATATATATATATAATATATTGGAAATAGCTGACGATAAAAGACATATGTAGAGTTAGTACATCATACAGGGGGTTGACAAAAGTAAATAAGCCCCGCGATCATTGTCTTTAAGAATAAATGGCAAAGCTCATCAATGGAATGCCAGTACGTGTGTCAATTTTGCATAATGCAAATGGGACAGCAACACCATTCTAATCATATTTATTCAATAAATCTGTTATTATTTATTAACTTTTATTATCAAATCAAAAACTATGGGAAAAAAGTGTCTATTTATTTTTGTCAACCTCACTTAAAATCTTTTACACGCTGTTACTCGTTACTCGAGTTTCGCTCTAACAATTTTAATTGAGAAAAAAGTTCACCCAACAAATAAAAATAAGTGAAGAAAGAAAAAACTGAACACTTCAAAAGTCAGCAACAATTTATAATTAGTTGAAAAAAATAACCTTCCTCTCTCCCTCCAAAAAATAAATCCAGCAAATGGGATGAAAATATATTCGACTTTCCATTTGTTTTTAGTGTTTAGATCAGTTTTCTAATCGTTGCTAAATTTTGAAATGGTCTGTACTTTTTCAGTAGATTGTATTTCCTCCGCAACACTTATTTCCCCAACTGTACGTGTGTGAGAGAACTATATAACGTAGATTTATAAGACCTCATACAAATATCATGAAAACTGATGAGTGACAGTCTCTGACGTGGTTGCTCTAAGCCGTAATAATTAGGCGAAGGAGTGATTCCATCTCGTGAAACTTCAATTCTGAAATTGAATCTTTTACAAGAAGTCCAAAGATAAATAAGTATAAATCGGAATCAATTTTATGAAATATTTAAAATACGCAGCGTTATGATCTTTATGATTCCATTTTACTTGATTCTATTTATGATCTTTATGATTCCACTTTTACTTGATTCTATTTATGATCTATTGCAGTCAGTTCCAAAATCCTCCGGAAAACCGTCAATCTGCGGAACACACCCAAAGAATGTGAAAAAGAACAGATTCAGACACGTAGTACCATGTAAGTAAAATTAACGGGTTACGAATAATTAATTAAAAAACAGTACTTTAATACTGAAGGAAAAAATATTAAAAAAAATAGTATTCTCTTCCGTAAAGTACAGGGTCCCATAAGTCTGGTCTCATAGAAAAATGTTTTAAATTTAAATTTACGAAAGTAATACATTAGAACTAAAACGAATGTTCAAATTGATATCTTGTTTTGGGACCTCTTTGTTTGGTTGCAGGTACAATAACACGCAATGCCTAATATGGAAATGAACTGCACCTTTGAGGAAAAGGCCTCCGCCTTTTCCTCACCAGTGTAATTCACTAAGTTGTATCTCTCTCTCTCTCGCTCTCTCTCTCTCTCTCTCTCTCTCTCTCTCTCTCTCTATATATATATATATATATATATATATATATATATATATATATATATATATATACATACAGGGTGGGCCGTAAGTTTCCATACATAGGAAAAATTAAACGTTTGTTTTTATGTTTCAGATACCCTAAGAATATGCGTTTGACGAAAGAGCAACGAATTGAAATCATACTGATGGCTGGGTCGGGAAGCAGTCGCATGGTTGCAATGAACTTTAACAGACAACATGGAACGAACATCACACACGACACTGTGGCAAAACTTATTAACAAGTTTCAGAAAACTGGAAATGTTGCAGATCAACCGCGAAGTGGTCCAAGACGTACAGCCACCGATGAAGACACAACAGCTACGATACTTACAGCGCTTACACGGAGTCCCAGAAAAAGTACACGACGGTTGTCTGCAGAAAGTGGTGTCAGCAGATCGAGTATCAGGCGCATTTTGAAAGCAAACAAATGGCATCCATACAAATTGCATATGGCACAGCATTTGAGTGAAGACGACCCGGATAGACGGATGGAATTCTGTGAATGGGCATTAACCAAAGTGAACGAGGATGCAAACTTTTCAACTAAGATCTTGTTTACTGATGAAGCAAATTTTTACGTCAATGGAGAGGTTAATCGGCAAAACATACGTTATTGGAGTAATGCTAACCCTAACTGGCTGAGTCCGACGAAGATGCAAGGTGCCGGTAAAGTGATGGTGTGGCCGGGATATGGGGTGACAGAATTATTGGACCAATTTTTGTCAGTGGAAATCTTAATGCCGAAAGGTATCTTAACATGTTGCAAGAAGAGATTTTCCCATCCCTGCTAAACGAGGAAGGTAACTTCCCAGTTTACTTCCAGCAAGATGGAGCTCCACCTCATTATGGTCTTCACGTGCGTCGGTATTTGGATCAGCAGTTTCCGGATGCTTGGATTGGTCGGCGTGGTCCTGTGGAGTGGCCTCCCAGATCCCCAGATCTCACCCCCCTTGATTTCTATCTTTGGGGGCACTTGAAGGCTATGGTGTATCAGGAAAAGATACGAGACATAAATCATCTAAAGGAACGTATCACCAACGCCATTACAAGCATAACGTCAACTGTGCTAATGCGTGTTCATCAACAGTGGGGAACACGTATTGAAATGTGTTTTCAAAACAATGGCAACCATGTAGAGCATATTATATAAATAAAAATGGTTGTCCATAAAAAAATGTTTATTTTTCCTATGTATGGAAACTTACGGCCCACCCTGTATATATATATATATATATATATATATATATATATATAATAAATAATAATTATTATTATTAATGTAATTTTGCTTAGATGATGATAGGCGAATCGTGCTAACGCAAGTTCATAACGACCCATATTCAGATTACATAAACGCGAGTTTGGTGAAAGTAAGTGATTGATTTCTGAGGTGATTTTTCTTTTATAACTTTATTTTGTAAACACTGTTTTTAAATTAAATATATAATTGATATTTGTTTTGAATAAAAAAAAATTAGAAAGCCCCTTTATTAAGTGTTATAGAGTGCGTATATATAAGTTTTATGAACTATATAAACTGTACACTAATACGTCATATTTTATAAACGAAATTTCTGATCTAAACTCGTTTCGAAATCATAATAGGGATTCGAGAGAACAAAACGGTACATCGCGGCCCAGACTCCCCTAACGAGACCGGACCGAAGCACTATTAAAGATTTCTGGAGAATGGTCATAGAGATGGACGTTCTAGTCATCGTTATGGTTGAAAATTACTCAAAAACAAATGTAAGTTTGCTTATCACAAATTCATGAACGATAGAAGATAGTTAGCGAATTTAGTGGAAATATATTACAGAAAGATAGACGAAATAATGAAGTTGTGTTTCCATCACGCGTTATTTGTATTAAAATAGTGAACATCCCTTAAAATTCTTTAATTATTTTATCAGTATTGGATTTGTTTAGACATATTTATATATTATATATATATATATATATTATATATATATGCATGCTTCGCAAATACAGTATATGAAATAATTATAATTCTAAAAACATTAATGACTGAATATATCGAATCCTGCTATCAAATTTGAACATTCCACACGATTTTGCCATCAAATTTGGTGTGTCGAACAAATTTTGTTGTCAAACACCTGTAGTCTTTAATTCTTTGTGAACAAAATGTTGATTCTAAATTAATATTGTAGTCAACTGTAATTATTTTAATACTTTCAGAGCGAGATGGAATATTACTTTAATCCAAACGGAACTTTGGAGATGGAGGAGATTTCAGTTGAAGTGTTGAATCGCGTTCAAGACAAATCTTTCATACGATCAGTTATCGAGGTAAGGTTATCGAGTCATTAAACATATATATATATATATATATATATATATATCATGGCACAAAAATTTCACCACGATCACATCGCGACGAATATTCGGCGTTACGAAGATGTATCGCAGTGAAATTCATCGTCGTCAGCATCTTAAAAGACGACGAGTACTAACGAGAAAACTCGTGAATACTCGAGTATGAATAAAGTATTAGGAAGAAGTAGTGCATAATTTGTATCACCTGATTTAAAACATCGTTAATGATAGTTTCCACAAATAGCTGTTTGGTTAATACCGTTCTCCTGTTGTTTTTAAGTCAAATACTAAGTAATATTTTCAAGTTTTAGGTTAGGTCCGGGTAAGATACTAGGTTAGGTTAAGTTGTATTAGGTTACGCTAGTTTGTGTTATCTCAGATAATGTTAAATAAAGGTTAGGTCATGGTCCATTATTAGGATATTTTTTTTATTTCAGTAATCTTCTAGCTTTGTTTTGCTGTTTCGTGGTTTGTTTCGTGGTTCGGATTCCATGTTAAACAGTAGGTCTAAGGTGGAGTGAAAAGCTTGACCTTCGTCAGAATGAACAATTCAGGCGGAAGCTAACCAAAGGTGTTATATATATATATATATAATATATATATATATATATATATATATATATATATATATATATAACACCTTTGGTTAGCTTCCGCCTGAATTGTTCATTCTGACGAAGGTCAAGCTTTTCACTCCACCTTAGACCTATATATATATATATATATATATATATATATATATATATATATATATATATATATATATATATATATATACATACTCAGTCTTGATGCTTATTCATTCTTAGTCTTTATTCGTTCTTCTCCCTCTTTATTTATGTCCTTGACACTACCGTGAGCCTGTTATAAATTGTAAATTTATGGGATTTGAACAATGAGAGAATCGGTAATTGAATAGAATACCCTCGAAGGTGGTCCATAATTGGAGTGTATATGCCCCTATATGAGTTTTCTACAAAATGATGTTGAACGAATGATGTTAGAATGTGTTGTACATTGGAGGTTATTATTATTATTATTATTATTATTATTATTATTATTAAATAACTTTGTATTTCTGTAAAGATTTTAGCTGCCTTCTCCAATTTCTAACTATTTCTCCTTTTACCAAATATATTTTACAAATTTTATTCTGGATTAAACCTGAATAAAAAAAAAAAAAAAAAAAAAGTGATTTAATTTTTTACAAATATTAATTAATAATTTTTTATTTTCGGGGGTGAAAGGGGCGGGGTCTTGATGTGTTTATCCACTATCATTTACAATATTTGAAGGTATGGAATAGAGAACAAGGTGGACGAACGGAGCGAGTAGTCATTCATTATCAGTTTATCAAGTGGCCCGACCATGGAGTCCTGAACCAGGTTTTTCCATTTGTCTCCATGATTCAAAATGTCACAAGAGACTTTATGGAAGGTAAGAGAAAGGAATTATCAGCAATTTCAAGATTCATTTCTACAAAACAGGTGTTGCCAAGTTAATTGATTTCTTATGTAAATTGTCCTCATTTAGTTTTGAGTAATCTTCCTTATTTACTCACTTCTATTTATAAGATGCCATCAAATTCGGCTTAACTCTGATAATTTAAAAAATGCTTATCTTAGATGATAGTTTATAATCTTGGATTATACTGAAAGGGGTATTCTTGCGAGTTTTTAATTTAAAATAATTAATGACTAGCAAAATTTAACGTTTCAGATTTTGTAGTTTTATATTTCACAGTACTTAAACCGACATTGTATGTTGCTAACGATGGAAGGATATTATCCCCAACCTCCGGAACACAAAAGGGAATGTTTAACGCGATTGTTATCATTTTTATTTAGGTGGAATTGTTGTCCACTGTTCTAACGGTGTTGGGAATACGGGAACAGTTCTAATGATTTTACTTCTCAACGAAATGTACGAGTTATTTTCTTCAATCAACCCCATTGTAGTCTTGAAGGGAATGCGAGAGAGTCTGGGTGGCCTTATAGAGACCGACCACCAATACAATTTGGCTCTCTATATTTTCTACGAGTTTATGTTCGGAAAAATTGGTCGTATAAGTTCAAATAACTTTCGAAAAAAATGGAGCTCTTACTGGGAAAAATCTGACGACTTATATAACAGGCTGATGAAACAACCAATAGACTATTCTTATACGAAAAGAATGAACCGCATCAGTTTAAATATAGATTCACCGGTCTTGTCTTATGAACCTTATGAAGTCATTTCTGGAACTGACACTCAAGAAAATAAAGGTGATTATTTGAATGCAATTTCGATCAATATGGAAGACATTCTCAGCTCAATCATAGTTACGGAACACCCAATTCGATCGACTCTTCGCAACTTCTGGAAGATGATGTTTGTGAAGCGATGTTCATATCTTTTCCTGCTCAATTCTGTTGAAGAAAGTGAGGTACGTTGTGTCGTTCTATATGATTAACCCTTTGCTTGCTGTCGGGAGCTCCAGCTCCCTTCCATTGTCTGGTCGCTCTTGGGAGCTTGAGCGCCGGGCACGAAAATTTATTTATTACTCTGCATTTTGTGTTATTATTTGTAACGCTGGTGGCCAGGGTTTATCCGTACTTTAGAAATATGATAAATACACACATCTGTGTGCACAAATGTACACACGCAAAAAAAGAAAACAAAAAAATTTTGTACTCGCTTTGTAAATATTTGTAGCTATTACTTTCTTCAAAAATAAAAACAAAATCCTTCTTGTAAGATAGAAATAAAATCCTTCTTGTAAAATAAAAATAAAATCCTTCTTGTAAAAAATAAGTTCCTTTTTCAGTCCAAATTCCTAATATAATTTCTTGATCTACGTCATCCTCTGAAATGTCACTACCACTTTCATATGAAATATCTAAGTCATTCTCACTATCACAATATTGTTCTTCATCTAAATAATCTAAATACACATTTATTTCACTTTGATTCAATGATTTTCGTATACGTTTTGAGGGTCGAGAAAAATCCCCCGTAGACGTAATTGCATGCGCACCATCCATATTGCTAACTAATGATATCGGTACGTAATTACACCGTAATGACATCCATCACAATGTTATCGTACAGTAAATGTAATTCAGAAAAATCCAACCAGACTCTAATTGTCATGCAGAACTATCAAAAATAGGCTAAAATTAGATAGAAGCAAATTTTTCCAACATGATCTTATCGCCTGACTGCTCGATTTTTCGGCAGAATACATAAATATCACTGGGGAACAAATTTTAACTTTTTTTGTTTCTTGGACGTGAACAAGTCGGTCTTATAGGATTTTTTCCGCTGATTCCGAATATAGCCATAAAATTTCTCTATCACCCAAGGTTACTGAGAAATTTGTATTTTAATATTTATTCAAAAAGTGTATAGAAGTTAGTAAAAATACTTCATAAAAATTATATTAGTGGCAGATTGGCATTTAAAATATTCTTCTTAAAACTTCTTTGTCACTGATTTTCTCTTGTAGTTTTCATTAGGAGCTTCTCGCATCAATGTCCAGCAGTAATCAGCTAACATTGCCGGATCCCACCTCCCTTGGTAGCGTTTCTCCATAGTAGCTATATCTTGGTGGAACCTTTCTCCATGCTCATCGCTTACGTCGCCGAGGTTTTCAGGGAAGAAATCTAAATGGGAGTGCAAGAAATGGATTTTTAGTGACATATTACATCCCAATAACCTATATGCTTCAATCATGTCCTGCACTATTTTTTCATAGTTAGAGGCTTTGATGTTCCCTAGAAAATTTGTGACAACATTCTTCATGGCCTCCCATGCCACTTTTTATTTTCCTCTCAAGGCATCATCAAACTTTTGATCTTTCATGAGCTCTCTGATTTGGGGACCAACACAGATCCCTTCTTTTATCTTTGCATCGCTAAGTCGTGAAAACTTTTTCTTCAAATATTTGAATGCCTCATCTTCCTTGTTCATTGCTTTGACAAAATTTTTCATGATGCCAAGTTTGATGTGAAGTGGCGGTAAGTATATTTTCTTGGGGTCAACTAAGGGTTCATGAGACACATTCTTCAGTCCTAGGATACATTTTTGACGAAGTGGCCAATCCTTTACAAAATAATGCGAATCTCTGGCTCTGCTGTCCCATTCACAAAGGAAGCAGCAGAACTTCGTATAACCGAGCTACATTCCCAGAAGAAGCGCGACGACTTTTAAATTCCCACATATATACCAACGAAACTGGTCATAATTAATCTGCTGAAGGATGAGTTTCATATTTTCGTAAGATTCCTTCATGTGGACAGCGTGCCCTACAGGAATGGAAGGGTATTTATTTCCATTGTGAAGTAGTACAACCTTGAGGCTTAGCTTCGAAGAGTCAATAAATAAACGCCAATCTTCAGATTTGTGCTCATGACCGAGCGCTAACAGCAGTCCATTTATATTATTACAGTAGCATAAACCACCTGACGAGGAGAAATACTGCATCAGATCTTTTTGGCGAGTGCGGAACGCCGATATACTTGTATCTTTTGACAGCAAATTCCATTCACGTAACCTGGAGCCCAATAATTCCGCTTTCTTTTTCGGTAGGTCCAAATCTCTCACGAGATCATTTAGCATAACCTGCGTTATCATACGTGGTTTATTTGATTCAGGTTGCTGAAAGTCTGTATCTTTAGTGTCATCAATTTCCATTGGTTCAACTTCAGACTCTTCATCCAGTGTCCATGACACTTTCGGGGAGTTGGAATTGGGTTATCATCGTCATGTAGTACTGGTCTCATGGCAGATGCAAGATTTGGGTATTGAATGTTATGTTTATTTTTGGCAGAGAATCCTGAAACGTTAGTCATACAAAAATAGCAATCCGTTAGGTGATCCTTGGGCTCTCTCCAAATCATTGGTATGGCAAATGGCATAGATTTGCAGGTACCTTTAATCCAACCCCTAAGAGTGACGGCACAGGAAATGCATGAGATATGAGGTGCCCAGGATTTGTCTTGGTCGCCTACCTTACATCCAAAATAAAGTTCGTAAGCCTTCTTCACGAGTGGGGTCATCGTCTTCCTCTGTGCCATTATGGTCAGTTCTCCACATACGTAGCAAAATGTATCTCTGGGATTAATACAGTTTCGATTCATGCTGGCGGAAAATTATTGAAATCACGGAAAACTTTTTGGAATGAAAAACCAATTTTTTCTATTCTGAAAAATTTGAAAATTTGAGCAAAACTTGAAAAAAATTTATTTCTTTTTATTAAAAATCTGTTTGTTTAAATAGCTATATTTTTTTAATGCAAAAAATACTTTTAAATATAGTTAACCTGGGAAAAAAAGAAAGTAAAATTAAATTAGTACACTTAATTTTAACTAATATTTTGGGAAAAAACTGAGTAAATGGAAATATTATTTTCTCGAAAACTATGGGTGATAGAAAAATTCTGAAACCATATTTGGAATCAGCATAAAAAATTCTATAAGAAACACCAAATAGTTTTCAAGAAACAAAAATGTTGTTCCCTAGTGTATTCTGAAAAACTCAGTGCACATCACTTAAAAATTTACAATAGTTTAACTTCAAAATTTGGTTTTCTTTTTGCACAATAAATACCTAAAGAACACCTATTTTAATCAACAAGCTGATTGTGACGTATAGTCATTTAAGTGTCCGTGATTGGTCAGTTACTCACGTCACTGGAGATTTGTGGTTTTAGTACGCGGGAAAAATGATCAGTACTGTAACTACGGATCTTTAATGTTAGTTTTAGGCTATTTCTAGTGTGTTTTCACGAAAATCTTTTCAGGAGATGAAAGAATATGAATGACTGAACCACATGATAAAAAAACAAAAAAAATCGAGATTTGGCGCATTCTAGTACGCGACCCCTCAATTGTAAACTGTTCTTAGTAATTAAGTGGACATACTTTGCGGGCTTAAATCTATTATTTGGGTATAATTATGAGATTTTATTTGAACACTCAAAGACTAAAGGTAAAAAATATTAATAAATTATTTTAACAGGATCAATTTATCTAATATTACTATGTACCGTTGGTTCTAATAGTCATGGTATATACTCGGCCATAATGTAGGTGTGTCCACTGTCCTAGTGTATCCGGACTACTGGAACCGATGATATATATATATATATTTTTTTTTTTTTTTTCTCTGGAAAGAGGCTTCCGGAGAAAATAAAATAAATCCTTCGATTAAATACCAAATTTTTGAAAATTCAGCAAGAATTAACAATTAGTTGTTTGAATACATAATTTTACACCATTAGTTAGAGGGTCGAGATCTTCGTTTTTTATGACTGGGACCCAAATACGTTGCCAGTGTAATTGGTTACAGGCTAGCATCATTCTCTCGACGTGACACTGATCCGACAAATTATTTAGGTTAAATTAAGTTAGGTTAGGTTATGTTAGTTTATTAGTGTCGATAGAATGTTGTTTTGGTGCTACTATAGCGTGATTCCTACCTCGATTCGGCGGTCTACCTTTTAATTATAGCTTCTTACTTTGTTTACTAATTGCTTGTTTACATTCCAATGTCCATCGCCCTTGACGATTGGTTAGGTTTAGTCATGATATTTTCGTTAGTTTTAACGAAAAATCGTGACTAAACCTAACCAATCGTAGGTAGACCACATACTATAGTAGCACCGAAACTATTTTTTAAATAAATAAAATTGAATAATAAATAGCATTTTATATTTATTATATTTCATTTATACCTTGGATAGGAATCACACTCTACAGTACTGTGGTTTCGAACCAAAACGGGTAGGAATCACCCTATAGTAGCACCGTTTTTTTATTTTAATTGGTCACATTATAAATTTTCAATTTCTCAATTCAGAAATTTCAGGTTTCTTTTTTTTTCTGTAGATTTTATTTCGTCACGAATTCGCATCCGTACTGCAGCTGAGCAGAAGTGAATTTCAAATTGTGATCCATTGTACAGGATGTCCACAATGTCTTGTCACCCAGGTAAAATACTAACTGATCTTCGATTTTCTTTCAGACCCATTTGAAATACGTGATAGCAGCAACTATACGATTGAACAACGCATATTGGCTGGTATCTGGTCCATGAGCGACCACGTAATGGCAAAACCACTGAAAATATTCGTGCAGACTTCCAGGACCGATTCTATCGTGCAGCTCCTCTTTGTCAGGAGGAGCTGCACGATTGAATCGGTTTTGCCATTATGTGGTCGCTCATGGCCAGTATGCGTTGTTCAATCGTATAGTTGCTGTTATCATACACTTCAAATGGATCTACATGTAAAAGAAAAACGAAAATCAGTTAGCATTTTACTGGGGTGACGAGACATTGTGGACATCTTGTAGATATTTTCCCGGATGAATTAACAGGCAACATTCATTTCCAATTGTCATATTGATTCTATCGTTTATAGATTATTGTATGAAGCTATCTTGCATTAGTGAAACTTACGCGTCCATAATGATCTATTTTGTTCTTAAAGAATGCCAATTTAAAAAACAACAACAACATTTCAAATGAAATACTTTGTATTTCTTTTGTTTTAGAAATTTCCAGCTATTCTCCGCCGAAAGACAGTATCGTGGACTATGGAGAATTTCAACTTTGTGTGATGAAACTCGACTCCTCTTACGATGAGGTTGGCAATCACTACACAGCTGAAATCACTAGCAATGTAAGATTAGTGTGAGAAGGAGTTTGTTTAGTGTTTATTAATTAATTGAAGTAGAAAACAAATACGAATAGACGTTTAATAAACAGATTTTTTCTTCTTCTTCTTCTAGGATTCAACTCGTTGTCTGAAAATAATTCAAGTGAAGGACTGGGGAAGAGATCTGGAATGTCCAGCAAACATCTCTGTCCTCGAACGAATAGTAGCTTTCATTTGAGTATAAAGAGTTCAGCACCAATTGTTCTCTGCTGCAGGTATATATATATATATATATATATATATATATGTGTGTGTGTGTGTGTGTGTGTGTGTGTCATTTAAACTATATCACCTCGTCACAGGGGGAAGTCCAATATATACTGTAGCTCTGGCGTAGCTTATATTAAAATGCAGGTTACAAAATATTTGTAGAATGAATGCAAATAACAAAAGATTTAAAAATATGTAATAATAATTAGAATGGTTACTTAACAGATTATACCATTTTTAAAAGCTTTACGACGATGTCGACAGTGGAAAGCTAAGATAGTTAACTTAAGTGAGATAGTTAACTTTGGCCTTTAATAATAAACAGTGAGAAGGGGCAGAAACTGGCGCAGCGCTCAGACCAACTCACACGGCCTATTGCTACCCATGATTACCAGCATCATCGGGGTTCGAACCCCGATCTCACTGTCTTCACTTCGCTTAAAAGGAAACGGCGTTACCCAATGAGCTACGAACACTGGCCCAGTTAGACTGACCTTTGATCTATGACCAACCATTAATAAATACATACTGAATGTCGGAGGGAGTTTCTCAGGTCACGCATTTAAATGAAGCTATTTATAACGCATTTCATCTTTCAGTGACGGAGTGAGCAGCTGTGGTTTAGTTATTGATGCTGTGAATCTCATCAACAGGATAAATATTTATCAGGAGATAAATGTATACAACAGCACTATGAGGATTCGGAGATACAGACCGCAGTTTTATGGCATGCAAGGTTAGTTGTGTTAATATTAGTAACATTGTATGGAATTAGAATGCAATAAATTTATCTCTCTCGTAAATGCAAATGTCCTATAAACGATTATAAGAATTTCACTCTTCAATTAACATAGTATCTTTATGAGACTATTGTTTACAGTGACTTTTACACGATCGTTGTTCATTGTATTGTTTCGTCGTAATCATGACTGACGTTTCTTTATTTTTGCTATATCGTATCTTTTTACTTTGTATTATCTCAATATAAAAGCTCGCGCCTTATCGCAAATTTCGATATTTGATGGACTTATTTAAGATTAGACCTACACCCTCCGGTGCATCCTAGTGACAAAGGGCCGGACTGTTAATCTAAAGGTCCTGAGTTCGACCCTCATTTCGAACTTTAGATTTAAGCGATTAACGTGCTTCTATGCGTCTTTCTCGGTGGGGTAGGGGTTCGGATCCCACGAAAGGCCTTCCCCTCCGTCATGTGACCCTTGCCATTACGAAAGAGGCCAAGCAAACCCAGACATTTTTATTTAGTATCTAAAATTACGCTCATTTAATATTTAAAACATTAATTTATGAACATGTATGGAACGCCCGTCTTCCTTCCTTTATTTAGATTAAAAAAAATTTAGTAAAATAAGAGATAAGGATAAAGTGACCAGTAACGAATAAAGTAAAATAAGAGATAAGGATAAAGTGACCAGTAACGAATAAAGTAAAATAAGAGATAAGGACAAAGTGACTAGTAACGAATAAAGTAAAATAAGAGATAAGGATAAAGTGACCAGTAACGAATAAAGTAAAATACGCGAGTCGATACGTAACATAACGATACAACATAATGAATTAAAATAACAGTTAAGGAGATAAGACTAATTTAATGAAATAAACTTTATATAAAGAATAGTTTTCCAAAATCTTCGCCTCATTTTTAGCTTATTTCCTCCAGCCCAAAGGCGTAGGGGCTCGATTTTGTCGTGGGGAGCAAGGAAGTTTTGCTCGAAAAAAATAAGCGAAACCGAAAATCGATTTTTAAGTCATATTTTTATTAAACACAATTGATAGGTATACAAAATTGTACAAAGGCTGAGCACCAAACAAGTTACAACAATAGAGTAAGTTGTAATAGGTTATATTAAATGGGGTAGGCCTACTTAAATACTGCCGTTTTGCGACAGGTTTTCCTTTCTATAATTAAATATTGCACGGTTCAAGATCTGAAGACATACATTTCAGGCAAAGAGATGATATCCTATATGAAAATCGTAAACAGTTTCGGGTGAAATCGTGGTGATTTAAAATATGTGTACTGGTCTTTTGCTCGAATTTTCGGGTGTAATTGCCCGAAAAAATTCAGTCAGTCGGGCTGAATTTCGGGGGTCAATTGAACCCCCCCCCTGAACCCCCGCTTCCTACGCCTATGCTTCGGCCTGCATTTAAAGTGACATCTCACTGAGTTCAGTGCTTATTTTCATGTTTCAGAAACAATTCCAAATCCTTTACTACGTAGCAAAGTTGTACCTTGAACACAAAGTGACTTAAACTTACACTGATGAAGAAAAGGAACAAAACAAGACATCTCTACACCATTTATTGGAATTTTATACACACACACAACACACACACACACACATATATATATATATATATATATCTCAAAAGCATGAAATTTGTACTTAATTGTGTACACCCTGTTTTGTAAATTTCCTGTTTCCGAAAGAATAAAGTGTTGCCGTTTTTTATCTTAGATTTCGTCAGTATAGACGTATAATCAATGTCAGTCACTCATTCAGATTCATTCATTCATTCAATTTTATGTGATTCTAAGTCAGAGCTTTCCAAACTGTGTGTCGCGACACATTAGTGTGTCGCCAATACCTCCCAGGTGTGTCGCCAAATTTAGTTAATTATTTTCAATTTTTTTGTATTTTGAAAATTTTGATTTTTGTATCAACAAAATCGGCTACAAGATAAACCACCTACTGAAAAATTATCTGATATTTGATATTTGATAACAAAAATTAATTAGTGTGCCTCCAACGTGAAAATTTGGAAAGCTCTGTTCTAAGTAATGCAGAGGATAATTATAAAAAATAGCTCCCTTGGTAAAATGGCTTGACGAATCCAGTTTATTTTCGATTGTTTTTCCGGGTTACTCAAGGAAATCCTATTGAACATCTATAAACTAAAAAAACCTTTGCCAGTTACTGTTTCCATTCATATTATTAGTATGTTTGTGTATCAGAAATAGTTTTATCACAATAAATTTTTGGGATCACCTGAAGATCAGGGCCCCCAGCCTTCTGTAGTTAACCTTATAAGGCTAACTAACGAAAATATCACCGACCTAACTTAACCAATCGTTAAGTCAACTGTACGCCCTTGACGACTGGTTAGGTTAGGTCTTTATATTTTCTTTAGTTTAGCCTTATAAAGCTAACTAAAGAAGGCTGGGGGGCCCTGATTTTCAGGTGATCCAATTTTTGAAATTGTATACTACTTTTGTAATCACCCTGTATTAATCGATTTTATATAATTGCATATATCTAATAACTTGTTTATAATACTCCTTAAATTGGGGTTTTTACCTAATTTATATGTTGGAAATTTTTCTTCCTGTGATATTAACAATATAATCAACCAACCAATCAACCCACTTTGACCCTCAACGCTCTGTTTAATGAAAAATAGTCTGAATTTGTTCAACCCTGTATTGTGTCTGTCTACATTTCAATTTAAACCATAGTTTGTGTATGGAGTATTATAATAGTATTTAATTTTATTTTGATTTACTAAAATTAATCATATTTTCCTTAATTTTGCTGCCTTATCAATTCCAAGCTTAACAATTAAAAATTACCATTTCACAAATTTTTGTTGGTTATCGATATTTAAATTACAAACTTTCCATAAATAAACTTAAACCTTTCGTCATTAGTCCTATTAATTAATCTTATTACTCCTATTATTTTCTATTTACTATTTAACTTACTATATTTAGTTACTATAGATAGGGTTACTGTGAATCTACCAGTAATAAGTAAAATTTCGGTCGTTCACTGGATTTATTTACTGTTGAATCTACCAGTCGTAAGTAAAATTTCAGTTGTTTACTGAATTTGTTTACTATTGAATCTACCAGTCGTAAGTAAATTTTAGTTGTTTACTGAATTTATTTACTGTTGAATCTACCAGTCGTAAGTAAAATTTCAGTTGTTTACTGAATTTGTTTACTATTGAATCTACCATCGTAAGTAAAATTTTAGTTGTTTACTGAATTTATTTACTGTTGAATCTACCAGTCGTAAGTAAAATTTCAGTTGTTTACTGAATTTGTTACTATTGAATCTACCAGTCGTAAGTAAAATTTTAGTTGTTTACTGAATTTATTTACTGTTGAATCTGCCAGTCGTAAGTAAATTTCAGTTGTTTACTGAATTTATTTACTATTGAATTTACCAGTCTTAAGAAAAATTTCAGTCGTTCACTGAATTTATTTACTGTTGAATCTACAAGTCGTAAGTAAAATTTCAGTTGTTTACTGAATTTATTTACTATTGAATCTACCAGTCTTAAGAAAAATTTCAGTCGTTCACTGAATTATTTACTGTTGAATCTACCAGTCGTAAGTAAAATTTCAGTCGTTTACTGAATTATTTACTATTGGATTTATTTTGAAATTCCTCATTTTTGTTAAAATTATTATTTATATATTCAATATCCATTGATAATTATTTGCTAATTATCATTTAACCTTTCAACATTCATGTTGTTAATTATCACATTCATTAAATAGGCTGAATTTAATTTTATCATATTTCTATTTAATTTAGAATCAATTAAAAGGATTGTTAAGTTAAATATTAATCTTGATAAACAACCTCTAAAATTTAATAATCTTTTATTTATTATCATTATATTTTTCCTAATTAATCGTTTGTCATTAATTTATTGGGATCACCTGAAGATCAGGGCCCCCCCCATGTATTCTTGTTATTTGCTTTACAGTACCAAATATAATAATAAATTAAATTGAATGCCCGGTTAGGTCAACTGTTGTACGCCCTTGACGATTAGTTAGGTTAAGTCGTGATATTTTCGTTAGTTTTAACGAAGATATCATTTGGTAATTGAGGCTGGGGGCCCTGATCTTCAGGTGATCCATTTATTCTTATTTGTTTTAAATTATTTCATTTCGCAGCTCGTTTGGGGAATTATAAGTGACTTTGAACCGGGTGACAATAAGCATTTGAAAACTCCTTTCATAATTTATTAATTTCATTACTTAAAATTTTAGAATTTTGTAGTTGTAATAAAACTTAATTATATAATAGTCAATTAAAATTAGCGAATGTCATAAAACAATTCTATTTATTTCAAATTAATCTCCTCCAAAAAAAATTTTTAACGGTTTTTAATCTCTTTCATATACTCGAAGATTCATTTAAAATAGTCGATTAGCCATTAATTTTACAGAGTTACTGAAATCGGTTGCCTATTTCTGAGCTATTTATTTATTTCATTTAATATAAACTGGAGAACGAACTCTGAAAATTAGGCGGAGGAATTTTGATTCAAAAGGGAATGAGAGAGATTTTTTTCCGTTATTCTGGCGGAGTGGGGACTATCACGTGCTGTATGTTTCGCTAATTGGTGGACGGTGCGGAATAGCTGTAGGAAGTTAGGGGAAACATTGCGCTTTTGTTTCAGACTTAAAATGGATGGTGAATTTCTTTCAGATGGACTACTGAATACTAGATTAATTTCTGTGCTTTTTTTGACATACACCATCATTTCACGACTTAAAAAATATCGCTTGAACTAGATATATACGCAGATAATGGCACTTTGTACTATTTTCTTGATTAGGGGATTTTCACTATATTTCAAATTTTATTCGGACTTCGATCAACACTCCACAAGATATTATCAAACAACTCAGCCAATCATCGTGCCAGCATAACACGATGTCAGCAAATTCCATCCTTCTGTTTACAGTCTTCTGGAAAGAACTGCTGCTCGCAATGGGTTCCCACGGTCTGAATGACGAGTCTTTTCTCAATATGGTTTGGATCGTGTAATGTGTCGGTCCACTTTTGTGGGCACCAGTACGAACAGATTTACCAGAACTCCTCGAGGACATTGCACACTGTTTCACTGTTTTGAGGAATTCGCGATAACAAGCAAAAAAAATTTCTTTGTTTGAATTTTAATAGATTACGTTCCGTTCCCTCCGCAAATTTTGGCGACCCCATTTTGTTTATATATATTAAATTTTTGTGATTTTTTTTAACTCATTTTTATACTCTAATAAATTTTTGTTGTCGTGTCTGAAATAACTTCTTATACGAAAGGTAACTGGAATAGCGTGGAATTTTCACTCGACAAATTTTGACTTTCTTTAATTCTGTTCTTTCGGGGGAGTTGCTGGCACTTCAACTATTCATTATTTATTATCGTGACATTTCACTAATTAACTTCACTTGTAAAGTTCTTGATTTTGATTTAACTGAATTTTGAAAATTTTTAATGGATTTTTTTAAATTTGTGACCTTTTCGGAAAAAAAAAACACGAAATGAAAACTGACAATTTTGTTTACATTTTCTTTGTATTTTTAAAATATTTTATAACGAAGATAAACTAGAGAGAGCATTTGAAGTTTGTGAAAAGTGTTATAGTATAATACGATGTCAGATATATTCCATTGCGTTAAACTGAACATTGCCATGAAAAATAAATAAGTTACCTGGAACCCCATGGCGAAGACATATACTGTGTGTGTGTATATATATATATATATTGTATATATATATATATATAATATTATATATTTATATATATATATATATATATATACACTACCCAAGTAATCTTGTGGTTAACATGCTGGGTTGCTCAGCTGAAGGTCGTGAGATAGTCCCGGTTCAAATTTTGTGATCTGAGACTTCCTTGCAGGTCATGGTTCGGATTCTGCGTTAACCTATATAGTCCGAGGTGAGCAAAGAGCTTGACTTTCGTTAGAATGAACAATTCAGGCGGAAACATTTTTTACATACTGACAACTCTTAGAAAGCTCGCGACCTTAAAAACTTTTATTTTACATGTTGAGGGTACACAAAAGTGAGAAAACACAATTCAAATCTCAAACAAAAGAAGTGACAGCATTATCAGTTAAGAAATATTATAGATGAGATTAGGAATATATAAAAGAACTAGCGTTCCTGATAGGAAAAGACAGACTAAAAAAAAAAAAAAAAATTATATATACACATTTTGTGTTTATACTTTTTATCAATTTTTTTAGGTTAGGTTAGGTAACTGTACTCTATATTCAATTGGCACTCCCCTCCCATTGCGTTCCCCTCTCCCCCTGGCACTTCACCTATCCCCTATTACCCCATCCCCCATTACCTCATCCCCATCCACCCTCCCTCTCTCAATGCACCCATACTTCTTGTTATCATTTAATTTTTTCTGAATCTCCAAAAGTTATACATTTTTTCTTTAACTATTCTTTCAACTATTTTGGTGATATAAGATGTCAGTAACGCTGCCTTTTTCTTTTTTTTTTTTTTTACCTCATATCCGATATAGGGGCTTACCGATTTTATTCTTGCAGTTTTTAATTAGTGTAACTAACATTCCATTTTCTAGGGCCCTGTTTGGGTCTGCTTTTATTTTCCTCTATAGCTCGTGTGATATCATCTGTTGTGAAGTCAAAGTCCGCATTTTTATCGCATATTAACTTATCAGTTTTGAGATACTGAAGTTGATTCATACTCAGCTGATTCATACTTGGTATTCCAGATACTGCTTTAGATCATTAGTTAGTGCATTGTTTTCCATTATTCAAAGGTCCGATAGTCGTGATTTTCGTCTTCCTTTTGCAAATTATAGAAGTATTTTGGTTAACCTTTATCGCTTTTATAGCGTCGTCTTCTTTCTCTGTATGGTTCTCAATTAGATCCTGTGTAACGCACTCTCTGCTCTCCAGTTTGTCATTTATTATTTTTCTGATGTTATTGTCTTTGTAGTTTCTTAATTTTCAATCAATCTCTTTCTCTCGCGAAATTGATCTTTGTCTTTCAAACCTGCTTCTCTTTCCTCATTGCTGTTTCTTTGGACGTGCTTTTCCACAATTTTTAGTGTCTTCTTATCTAGATTATTAGCATCGCTTTGGTTGTCTTATTCTTAAAGATGGTTTTTTCCAGTCTATTGCCTCTATGCTGGATGTAATACCTTCCCAGTTTATAACTTAGTAATGAAAATTAAAAATTTCGAATTTGCTTCTTTCTATAGCGTGTGTTCTGTCCTTCCTTTTATATTAGTTGTTAGCTTTTATATTAGTTGTTATTTCAATAATGTTGTGATCTGATATTATAGTTGCGGATATTTCTATGTTTTCAATTAGGTTGTTGTTATTGTTGGTTAGTCGATCAGCCCACCCTGATCGAGCAAGCCGGCGGCCGCAGGTAACCGATCACCCTCTCCAGATGAACCAGAGGTTCAGCGCACTAGTGATGTTGTGTTGTTGTGTTCTATGTTGTGCTAGAGCGGTAAAGTCTGTCATAATGTGTCCAATTGTTTGTGGGTGTGTCCTGGCCCAGGTGGCAGTGTCGTCTGTGGAGTTGTCTAGTCTGTATTTATATGTATGTATGTTGGGGTGATGTCCACATTGGAATCGTGCTAAGTTAACTCGATTCGATCTGCTCAGGCAGAATGGAATGGAGTATTTGGTTATAATATCTCTCTGGTGTTACCTTAATGGTGCGAGGTGTTGGTGCATGATTGTACATGTAGTGTCAAGGGTGTTGTGGGTTAGTTGTCGCTGCTGCCATGAATTGTGTTCCCCTCATGTCTAAATGTTCCCTAACTTTCAGTATTTTTGTTTGTGTGTGCGGTGTTGTATTGGTGTTGTTTGAGTACATCCTGTAATGATACGAAGTGCGTTGTTTTGTATTGTCTGCAAGGTGTTTACGTGTGTGTTTGAGACAATGGGTGCCCAGCATGGGCTAGCATAGTCCATAACTGAGCGAATATATATTTCAATTAGGTTGCTGTTGTTTGTGAATACCAGATTCAGGCAGCCGTCTTTTCTTTTTTTCTTTTTGTTATTTCATCAACTAGGCAGTGGTTGTTAAAACTGGGGGGGCGCGAGAATATTTCAGGGGGGGAGGAATAAAATTGTAAATGGAAGATGTGTTTCGTTTTTTTTATATCAAATAAATTTAATGAACTGTAGTATTAGTCAATGCACTTGAATATCAGGGGAGGGCGATGGGTCAGAAGTCAACTCGTAGTGGGAGCGCGGGACAAAAAGTTTAAGAACCACTGAGCTAGAACTAGCAGCATTTTTGTCTGCTCCTGGTCTTCCCGTGTGCCTCCCTTGTCTTGATATGTATATATATATATATATATATATATATATATATATATATATATATATAAGCAAACAACCACAAGGAAAAGGAAACACAAAGTCCGAGCGCTTTCGTGATATATTCACATTATCAAGGAGGAACAGAAAATAGACGGAGATTACAAAGTATTTGAGTTAAATAGACAAGCAAAAAATTCACAATTGGCACCTCAAATTAAAGGCCTTAAAGCCCTCTAAAAATATTTTTTTCCAAATTGATAACATAATCTGTAGGCAGCTAAATAACTGAATAAAAATATATACTGTATAGATGAAATTAGAAAAAGAAAACCAATACAGAGAACAAAAATTATTATAATGGTTATTAGAACTGATATTTAATTAAAACAGGCAATTAATAGGCAAGAATTTAATGAAAAACAAATAGATGACGTAGATAACAAATAGAAAACATAATCTGTAGGCTGATTAATTACTATACAGATGAAATTAGACAAAACACCAGTACAGAAAACCTAAAAAAAATTATTATAATGGTTATTAACACTAATATTTAATTGAAATAGGAAAAATTAAAATGCCCGAAATTAATGAAAACAAAGTGAAAGTTGCCATCGTCTTACAGCTTATTACAATTAAAATAGACACATAAGAATGTTAACAGTTCTTACAATAATATTTATTTATTTAACCAGGGCAAACCATTAAGAGGCAAAAAATGCAATTAAGAAAACAGTAGGCCCATCGCCAACTTACTGACAATGTACGAGTCTAATTTGTACAACCCAGGGCTAATATTAAAGACCAAATCCGCATTATTCTTGATCACACTTGATTCCAATATATTTCTGCTAACAATAGATTTACTAAACCTTAATTTGGAAGCATTTTTCCAATCAATGGGGTGATTAGAATCTCTTACGTGAATGAAAATGGCGTTAGATTCCTGGCCACTTCTTATACTGTATTGATGCTGTTTAATACGTAACTCAAGAGTCTTACCAGTTTGGCCAATGTAAAATTTATTACATATTGTGCAAGGGATTTTATATACACAACCATTTTGAGTAATTTATATATGGAGTTTTTTGAAAGTAAGTTATTAAGGAAGATTCTGCCAAATTATGTTCCATGGTTTAGATATGTAGATGATGTTCTCTGTCTTTGGCCAGTGACTTTAAATCTCAATGAATTCCTACCCAAACTTAATAATTTAATTCCCTCTATCAATTTTACAGTTGAAATAGAAAAAGATTCTTCGATCCCTTTTTTAGATGTTTTAATATATAGGTCTGGAAAAAAGTTTAAGTACAATGTTTACAGAAAACCCACTAATAATTGTTCCTATATACATTATTATTCTGATCACCACATTAATGTAAAACGATCCGCTCTTTCTACTTTGTTTCTAAGAGGCCTACGAATTTGTAGCCCTGAGTTTATTGACGATGAAATTAGTATAATATACAAAATTGCTTTTGATTTAAAATACCCAAAGAACTGCATAGATAAGTCCTTAAAAATGGCAAAGAAAACCTTCTACGAAGTAAAGGATAAGATTCCTTATAACACAAAAAATGTTTTAGTGTTACCATTCAGAGAAAATTTCCTCGAGCTCCCGATTCTGCTGAAGACTTTTGAGTAAATATTGCGTTCAAAAATTTAGATGTCATTAAGAATTAATTGATTAAGAACTCCCCTTTAAGTGAACATGGTTGTGTATATAAAATCCCTTGCACAATATGTAATAAATTTTACATTGGCCAAACTGGTAAGACTCTTGAGTTACGTATTAAACAGCATCAATACAGTATAAGAAGTGGCCAGGAATCTAACGCCATTTTCATTCACGTAAGAGATTCTAATCACCCCATTGATTGGAAAAATGCTTCCAAATTAAGGTTTAGTAAATCTATTGTTAGCAGAAATATATTGGAATCAAGTGTGATCAAGAATAATGCGGATTTGGTCTTTAATATTAGCCCTGGGTTGTACAAATTAGACTCGTACATTGTCAGTAAGTTGGCGATGGGCCTACTGTTTTCTTAATTGCATTTTTTGCCTCTTAATGGTTTGCCCTGGTTAAATAAATAAATATTATTGTAAGAACTGTTAACATTCTTGTGTCTATTTTAATTGTAATATTTCTTTCGTGTATAATCTTTGGTTGCTGGGTGGTTTATTGGATATTTGAAGTGGGTTGCTGTTGGGATAACAATTTTTTTTTTTTTTTTTTTTTTTTTTTTTTTTTCAGATTGTTTGTTGAAATTTTGTAATAAGCTGTAAGACGATGGCAACTTTCCCTTTGTTTTCATTAATTTCGGGCATTTTAATTTTTCCTATTTCAATTAAATATTAGTGTTAATAACCATTATAATAATTTTTTTTAGGTTTTCTGTACTGGTGTTTTGTCTAATTTCATCTGTATAGTAATTAATCAGCCTACAGATTATGTTTTCTATTTGTTATCTACGTCATCTATTTGTTTTTCATTAAATTCTTGCCTATTAATTGCCTGTTTTAATTAAATATCAGTTCTAATAACCATTATAATAATTTTTGTTCTCTGTATTGGTTTTCTTTTTGTCTAATTTCATCTATACAGTATATATTTTTATTCAGTTATTTAGCTGCCTACAGATTATGTTATCAATTTGGAAAAAAATATTTTTAGAGGGCTTTAAGGCCTTTAATTTGAGGTGCCAATTGTGAATTTTTTGCTTGTCTATTTAACTCAAATACTTTGTAATCTCCGTCTATTTTCTGTTCCTCCTTGATAATGTGAATATATCACGAAAGCGCTCGGACTTTGTGTTTCCTTTTCCTTGTGGTTGTTTGCTTATTAATAAGGTCACGTGTTATTTTGTGATTCTAGTGCATATATATATATATATATGTTCCTATCTTTTATATTTTATAAATGGGAAATTTAGAGGAAATTTAGAAGTTTAGAGGTTTCATCTCTGTAATGATATCTGAGATTTTGTAGTTGGAGTGTTCGGATGTCTGTATATTGCATTAGTATCACGTGTTACTTTTCAACACATTGCTGTTACAAATTCTACGTAGTTGTTTGAACCACTTGCTGTCATTTCTGCCATATATTTTTCACGCGTATAAATATCACATTCTCCTTTTCGTCTTACTCCTCTGTCGGCTCGAAGTATGTTATAACTGTCAATTTGTATGTCTTTTATTGTCGATATAAAATTCACAGTTTTTCCCAATTCGCCCAGCAACCCTTCAGATGAGTTTCAGTGAGGCACGTAAAGTATGTTCTTGTTTTTTGAATGAGTCCTTTCAGGTATGTGACTTTATTCAGGAAATGGTTCGGTTTTAGTCCCTCTATGTTGGCTAGGATCATTTTAGATTTTCGTTTCCAATTTCCTCTTTACGTATTTTAGATTCGTTATCTACTGATAGTGCAGGTTTCGTTACCTTGTTACCGTTCCCGTCCGAGAATTTTCCTTTTTCTACTGTCTGTTTTGAGACATGCTCTCCCGATATATATATATATATATATTCTCCAAACAGGAGGAAAAGTAATTGTTTTATATGAAGATTAAAGGTGTGTCGAATATCGTAGAAAATAAAATATATAAAAGGAAAGTTTTATAATCTTACGCTTTAATTTTCCAATTTGGTTTGAAAAACCATTGTAATTCCCCTTTTTTTTTCTCTGTCGTAGGAAAAATAGTAAAGGCTTTCAGTGCATCCATTTTAGTCATTTTGTATACTGTTCCCTTTCTCCTTTTTGAACTTTATATAGGAGTGGCGACAAGCTTGACCTTCGTGAAATGAGGAATCATCGCACGGAACATTTGAACGGTTGAAAGATATATACACTCGTATATATATATATATATATATACAAGCAGAGGAGAGGAAATTCCCGCTAATATTTAGTGAAGAGGGGAATTTCTCTTCCTGTGCGAAGGATTTTTGTATATCCGAGGGAACCATCCTGTTTTTATTTCGTAATAGAAGTAGATCGATGGATAGTCTTTTATTCTTTATTTTCATATTATATACAGTAGGTATATTCTATATTTACATTATATATATATATAAAATGTCCGGTACCTCAGTAGTTTTGGTGTTGGGCTCTGGGAGGTGTGTCTGAATTTGTTTCCAGCTGCTGGCATCTGGTGGGATTGGGCCGCTTACTCATCCTATTCTACTCGGGCTTATGTGACCCTTGGAGCACAATCACCACCACATAATGGGGAAATTAGCTTCGTGGATGTCACCTTTATTAATGTCAGTCTTAACCTTTTAAAAAATTAGGGTCACAAAAAGGTTTTATTAGTTAAAGTCTGAAGACCATTAAATAAATCACTCCAGGAATTATCACTTCAATAAAGAACAGAGATAAATTATTCAAATTGTAATTGCAGAGCAAAATTCCTAAAATACAATATACTCAATACAGAAACAAATTAACTAAAATAATCAAAATTGCAAAAATATAACTATTATAACAATCAATTTTCCAAACATAAAGGAGACATGAAAAACACTTGGACAACCATAAACAATCTTCTCGGAAAACAAATTAAGAAAAATTCAATAGAGAAATTAAATGTTGATAATAAAGAAATCACTGATGATACTGCTATTGCAGACTCTTTAAATGCACATTTTACTTCAATAACGGATAAGCTTTGCTCACAATTAATAAATAATGATCACTCACCTCTAGAATATATGCCACCCAGCCCACTAAATTCATTTTCTTTTGTTCCTGCTACCTCTACTGAGGTCCAGAATATTATTGGTAAACTAAAAAATACAAAAAATAACATTCATAACATTCCTGTACCTATATTGAAACTTGTTAAAGATAAGATATCTGTAACTTTGGCTAAAATTATCAATCAAAGTATTTCCAAAGGAATATTCCCATCAATGCTAAAAACTGGTTGTATAACACCCCTTTTAAAGGGGGTGATCCTACACTAGCAACAAATTACAGGCCGGTGTGTTCATTATCTGTGTTCAGCAAAGTTTTCGAAAAAATTGTAAAAAGTAGAATGCAGCGATATTTAGAATCCTACAATTTATTATCTCCAAATCAATATGGCTTCCGTAATAATAGAACAACGGAAATGGCTATTTTAAATCTTATGGAAAATGTGAATATAGCTAAGGAGAACAAAAAAATAATGATGTCGTAACCATGAAGTTTGCATGCAGAAATCTTTTATAAAATAAGTGCAGGAATTTTAGTTTTAAGATTTCGTGGTGTACATCTCTGAACGCAGTGTGGTTTGGCTTATAAACCTTCATGAACGAATAAATCAGAAGTGTTTCAGATTGTTTAACGTTTGATCTATCTTAATTCGGATTCTCAGAGAAGTAATAAAGCCAAACCACGTGGGGACAGAGGTTTATCACCGAGACCCGACCCCAGCTGGAAGGGCGATCCAACGGATTTGGATGTATATGCAAATGGTGGGTTCCTCTTTCGCTGGGTCGAAAATTTTTGGGTTCATTTCGCGGGATGGTGCGACTTTTGTAAGGCAGATTCGAAGACGCTTACTAAAGTTGAACCACGAGGGGGTCATAAAATTGGGACTTCGAATCTGTTAACTATATTTAAATGTATTTTTGGGAAGAAGGAGGGGTCTATACTCGGAAATCAGGTCCGGCTCCAATCAGGGGGCCCAGGATCCTGGGAAACGTAGTAAAGACGCCTTCTTTCCCTCTTGTATGGGTAATAGCCTGCTGGGGGGACGGTCTTAGGAAAAACAAATGGTTTGATAGGCTTTCAGAACATTGGAAGGCGGGGTCCTTCAAAATTGTAAAGTAAATTCGACAATTGTTAAGTCAGTTGGTAGTCGTCCTCCTTGAAGTTAACTGTGGCTAAACAAACCCCATGGAAACTTGTGCGTAAGAAGTGTATTGTTAGCGACCTTAACCGAGACCTTGATTGTATCTTAATTAATGTTAACCAACGGACCAAGAGTTCTGTGAACTTTCCATTAATTTAATTTGGCTCCAATTAAATGCTAAACGGGGTACGTCTGGGCCCCTAGTTCGTGAATCTGTCAATTTGGGTTCGGGCCGTAAATCTGCGGTCCGTACGCAGCACAATTGAGAGCAATTTTGTCATCTGCAGTAGTAAGTAGAATAATTCTTCAAATATCATGGTCAATTCCGACCACTTCATTTCTCGTTATTTGTTTTGTTGCACTAAAATATAAAGCCCCTCTATATGTAAATTATTTAAATTCAGTAACTGTTAACTTTTTCTTTGGATTTATAATTGAATTGTATTTTACGGAAAATTGGTAAATTTAACGATTTAAATTCATATAACTGTGACCTTTGTCTTTGAAGTTAAGATTGGATTGTATTGTATGGAAATGATAATTTACTTCAGAATAAATTATTAAATGCATGTACTGTTTCGAGTAACATTTAATAAAATTTATAAGAGGGCGTGTATTGTTTTAGATACCTTGTAATAGGCCTCTCTTGTTAGCTGAGGGAATTAACGTTCAAAGTAGGCTTTTGGAAAGCCGAAGGAACCTAGCCTATCAATTTAAAGGGCCATCCGTTTGGTAGGCCGAGTCATCCTGGACGAAAATAAGAAATAATTAGAAATAAAATCACGGGTACGCCCAACTTAAAGGGTGCCCGTGAAGTGAATTAACGTAATTAAAAGGGTGTCCAGTACCATAAATAAATAACGGGTTGGGCACTACATAAATGGTGTCAGAAGTGGGATCCTATTGCAAGGTATTTATCGCAAGAGTGTAACTTTTGTTAAAATAAATTTTCGTGACAGTAAAGCACGAACGTAGAAAGTATTTGCAACAGTAATTCGGTAAAATAATTGGAACAGTAAAAAGTGTCGCTAACAGTGGAAACGGTTTTAAAATAAAGATAAATAAACAAAGAAACTTCGCGATGTCGGTAAAGAGCGTGGAAATAACGAATGAAGAAAGCGCAAGTGACATGAGTGATACCGAACCAACGAACTTAAACGAAATAAGTACAGAAAGTTTGGAAAATTTAAAAAGGATAAATTTGGCCAACATTATTCGGTTACTAAGGAATGCAAGGAATTAGAGAAGAAATAAATCGAAGAAGGTCGAAACTGGAAGACCTTGTAATGATTACTCCGCAGCTGGAGTATTGGGACAACCGAAGGTCGGGGGTTCGTCCCCGAAGAATCTCTCTAGTTCCTCCCGTTACAGAAGAACTTTCGAGGCAGAAAGGTTGGGTGGAGACCAGAGAACCCAGAAGACATCCCAAAGAATCCTTGCAGAAGTGCACACACCACAAGAGACGAGAAACACCGCACCGACGAAGACCGGCAGAAGAATATAAAAACCGTCGTACAGGTATTAAAGAGTACTAGCTTACCTTTGCAACGTGAACAGGCAGTAAGGGGTCCTGAGCAAACGACTTTTGGACACACATTGGAAGGAAGTTCGCCGAAGTTTATGGGCGAACGGGCACAAGAGAACCCAGGAACCAGCCCAAACGCCGTCAGGAAGGAAAAGGTGAGACAAACAATTGCCACAGATTATTAAGTGCAGGTAATGCCTTGGTTCAGGCTAATCCCACAAGGAGACATATTAAAGTGGGCATACCTAAGGACGCGTTGAAGACCGTTATGCCGGAGTATGCTTGTAATTGCATCAAAGGAACATCCTTTCGGGACTATTGGATGGAATCAACCCAGTTTTCGGTAAACAACCCAAGCTTAGGACTAAGAGATGAAGAGGTCCTAAGAGAAGAAACGCCACATGACAGAAGCCGAAGACTGCAGAAACTGCAAAATCCTCCCACATCCTGGGACTACAACTCACAACATCAGAAGAAAGAACAGCCACAAAGGAGGACAACATCAAGGATGTGGAGGTGAACGACGGAGACAAGTCCAGCAAGAGAGGAGAGCCCAGAAGGAAGAACTGTGACACTGGTCACAGGAGGAATAAAACAACTCAAGAAGTGACTACAACCCCATGAGAAACCAGAAGAGAAAACAAACCAAGTCAAATGAAGACAGAGACTCCAAAGAGGAAACAATGGAAGAAAGTGGCCGGAGCCAGTGCAAGATTTGTCAGCAAATGCGAAATTGGGAAGAGGCGTGCCCTCGAGCAAACCTTCGCAGGATTGGAAGGAGAAGCCTCCCGAATAGCTTCAGAGGAAGTAGCGGCGAGTCCGTCGGCTAGGACTGATCACCCTACCAGTACTCGTCGCTCAACAAGCTTCCACCGCGCTGACGATGGTGGAGCTTCCGTCACATTGACATAAGCTATGCACAAGAACATCGGGAGCCTTCTTTGGACAGTTGCCAACTTCTCAGTACACAGTTGCACCGGCCCCGCCCATTCATGTAAGGGAGTAGAAGTAAGTTTGACTATGGGAAGGGGGGTTGAAGAATTCTTTTGTGTCTGTATAATTCCAGAGGCTCAGCAAGACTTGACTATAGGCGTGTTGTTTCGGAGGATATGAAGACGAAACAAAGGTACGAAGCCCAGGTGGACCACCGGAAGAGGACAGTCACTGAATGAAACAGTAACCATCCAAGTAAAGGGAGTAGACAGTAAAGTGCGAGGGTGACTCTGGTAGAGGCAATCCCGCACGAAAAACTAAAGGTGGCCGCCGTGATTCTGACGCGAGAAGTCAGAGACCCGGGGACGTAGTTCCCTTGGACGTCTATTCTCCGCTGCACGGGATGTGCAGTGAAGCTCGGGGAAACTTAAAAATGTTACCGAGCAGGATCCCACAGAGGAAGATGAGGTTACTGATGATCAATCAGGATGACGAAGAATACCTTGGCGAAAAAAGAGACGTCGTGGGCATAGTGACGGAGGCAGAGCTAATGGGAGGGTAGTCGACACGGCCGGTCGACGCTCACCCCAAATTGGAACGAATGTCACGGTGAAAGGAAGTCAAGCATCGAAGAAGGACTTCGAAGAACGAGTGACACGCCTCAAGTCCTATGTCCTTGGTTGGAAATCCTTTTCCGACAAAGAAAGGAAAATCGTCGAAGAGTGGCTAAGGGATTATTCAGATGTCTTCTCACTGGATGGCGAGCCATTGGGTTATAATAACCTGATGCCAATGAAGTTGGAAACCCAGGATCATCCTCCCATCTTTAGGCGACCCTACAGGATACCTATTACACACGAGGAGGAGGTAAAGCGACAAATAGCAGAAATGCTGGATCAAGGAGTGATACAGCATAGCCGTTCCCCCTGGTCGTTTCCATTGGTAATCGGAAAAATGGGGATATGAGTTCCCCTGGACGTCTATTCTCCGCTGCATGGGATATGCGGTGAGGCTCGAGGATACTTGGAGAAGTTGTCGAGCAGAATCCCCAAAGGGAAGTTAAATGAAAAGGGAATAGACGAAGAAGAAAATTTGGGGTATGGTTTCCCCTGGACGTCTACTCTACGCTGCAATGAATGTGCAGTGAGGCTCAGCGTGGTTTGCAAGTATCACAGAGCGGAAATCTCAACGGGAAGTTAACCCTTTCCAAGGAGGCGGTAAAGTTACTCTTGAGAAATAAAGTGACGACTAAAGAGTATTACCTTGAAGATAAGATGACATCGGCATGGTGGTTGAGGCAACGAGAACGGGGAGGTTAGTCGGAACAGCCGTTTGATTCCTCGCCCGAAAAGAAAAATGGAACAAGTGTCACGGTGAGAAAGAGTCAAATTTCCACAAGTGACTAAGAAGAGATTGAAAACACCTCAAGACGCATGTTCACCGATGTCCGTCGCTCTCAAAGGGAAGAAGACCGACGAAAGAAAAGATTAACTACTACCGTCACGGTAGAGTACCAGGACCACGTGATCACTAGGAACGAAGAGTGACCACAGGAGTCCAAAGGGGAAGCGATTGAAGAAAAGAAGCGTAGGGCCCTGAGGCTTTGTGTAGACTATAGACCTTGGGACGTCAATGGCAGCAAGGACAAATATTAAGTACCCATCATTGAGGAAACCTTGGCCAAGTTGCACGGGACTCATTACTTCTCGAGCAGGGATTTACGCTCGGGATATTGGCAGTTGGCCATTCACGACGATAGCATCTCGAAAACTGCCTTCCCACGGGAAGCGGTCATTTCGAGTTCAGGGTGGTCCCGTTTGGGTTGTCCAATAGTCCACCAGTGTTCCAAAGAGTAATGAATTTTATTTTGCGAAGCAACTGGACAAGGAAGTACAGATTTACTTAGATGACCTCATTGTCCTTGGAAGGTCTTTAGAAGGACATGACGAGAGGGTACGACGAGCCTTGGATAGCCTACGCACCGCCAACTTAAAGGTAAAGTTGGAAAAATGTCAGTTATTACAGTCCCAGGTGGGGTAATTAGGCCATGTGGTCACCAGGAACGGGGTGAAGCCACAAATCCAAAGAAGAGGCCATCAAAAACTCCCAGAGGCCAACCAACAAAAAGGAATTGAAGCAATGTTATATTTGGGCAGAGAGTCATCGTCCGTTCTGACCATAAGCCGTTGAAGTGGCTTCTGAGGGAAGGACACCGAGAGCCCAATGGAAGACTAGAGCGTTCGGTTATGACATTGCAAGACTACGACGTTCTCATCGAGTACGTGAAAGGCAAACTCAACAGAGTGGCCGATTGGTTGTCCCGCCCGCCTGGAGTGACGAAGGAGTTTGTGAACGCAATATCCGAAAAAAGCGATCATTGATCGCAAGGTAATCGGCAAACAACAGCAGAAGGACGTTGAAATAGCGGCAATTCGAGCAGCCATCGAAGAAGGAAAGGCTTTCAGCTGGTCCGTAACCAAGCCCATCCAGCCGTCGAGAGTCAAACTAGTAGTCCAGGCAATCTAGAGCAAAAATAGCTTCAACCTGGGCAAAATTGCTTCAGAAGCTTTCTAAACTGTTTCCAGCTCAGGAACCATTGCAGAATAACATATCCAAAATCCGACAAAATTGGACCCCGGGAACACTCCCAAAATGAAATTCAAAATGGCGGACTGGCAGTTTCCTACGAAATACAATAAATTTTAATTTCGCTTTGTAGAGAGAGTTATGACGTTTTTCTTGATTAGTAAAATGTTTTAAAACACATTTTCGTTTCTAAATTAACCTATATGACACTAAAAATTGTATTAGGCGGCTAGTATTAAACTATGACGTCACGTAATGTAAATAAAATATACTGTATGGAGTGTATGTGAGAATGGACATTGCTACATCTTTATAAACTTATATTATATACAACTCTTTAATTCCTACTACCCACTATCAAATCTGCGTATTTGTGCTTGTCATTTTCTTTAAAACTGTTATTATGTACTCCTTTTAAATACTGCAACACAGTTTATTAATTTGTGTTTTCTGTTTCAGACTGACTCGGTGTACGGCTGACTCGGTGTGCGTCCACCTTCAAGAATGCAGACCCCTGAAGAATTGTGCGTGATTTGTAAGGAGAAATTGGACAGCGGACAGGAAGTGGTTCACATCTCGCAAAAAGGAGCAGATGGTATAAATGCATCCAGCCGCAGCCGTGGAAGCGATGTTGTTGCAACAGCTGGAATAAGTGTTCACGTTGTATGTAGGAAAAGGTTTACGGATAAAAAGACCATTGAAATAAAGAAGCGACAGACCGCAGCCGAGGCAATATCAAGGAAAAGTGCTCGTTTTCATGAATACGCATTTTCCAGTGCTACTCACTGTTTGTTTTGTGATACCTTTGTGGACTTCTTTTCCAAACGCAAACCAAAATCAGAGCATGTCAAAATAAGAACTACAGAGTTCTCCGAAACCATAAAAAGGTGCTGTGAAAGCCGCTGCGATGAATGGTCGTTTAATGTAAAAGGCCGTCTGGAGTATTATCTTCGTGATCTTCCTGCTGCAGATTGTGTCTACCATCACACCTGCAGCGTAAATTTTCGAAGTGGAAAAAAACATTCCTCGCGCATACTCCTCCGACGATCATGATTCGAAGAAAGGGAGACCAACTAATGAAGAGCAACACCAAGCATCCCTTCAGACCTGTGCTTACCTGGAAGAGAATGATGATGAACAACTGTTGATTGGAGACCTAATTTCCAAAATGGAGGAATATCTTCAAGGAAGTCAGAGCTCTGTCTACGAACGCAGGCACATGAAGAGAAAGCTTTTAGAACGTTACGGAGACAAGATCATAATATCAGGTGAAAGTGGGAAGGCAGATGTAGTAACACTACGAGAGACAGCTAATGAAATTCTTATAGATTATCACAAAAAGTCGAAAGAATGTGATATAGATATGGAGCTACAGAAGATTTACCTAGTAGAAGCTGCTGCAAAAATAATCAGAAGTGATATCAAGTCTGTCGACTCGCCTAGAAAAGATGTGTATCCATCTCCAAATGACATCACTGCAGAAAGTGCTCTTGATTACATTCCCAACAGTCTGAAATTGCTATTATCAAAAGCATTTGCGGGACAGGATGCTTCAAGAAAATAGGTGCAATTGGGCAGAGCATTATGCAAGCAACCCGTCCTAGAGGATTACTATGTCCACTACAGATCGGTTTGTCGGTTCAGCTACACCACAACTTTAGGTCAAGGTACCTTATTGACGTTCTCCATCAGCTGGGTTTACTGTTCGTCGTATGCAGAAGTAACAAGATTCGAAAGAAAACGCGGCGCTGGCAAGTGGGTCTGGCTCTTTTACTGTTGATGAAAACACTGCAGTCCTTCTAGCAGCAGATAACGTCGATCATGATGTCTGCACTTTGGATGGGAAGAATACCTTTCATGGAATGGGTATGATTGCCGCAATAACTCCGAAGATCAAGATCCACCCTTCTATTCACAGGCGTAATGTTGGTGACAATGACATTAAGAAGATTGCAACCGTTGACATTAGGGAATATAGACACGCGAGAAGCATGTTGAGGGACATCTCATTCCGCGAACTTCCAGTACCCACTGCCACCATAAGTCGACTTAGTCTTCTCTGGCAGATATCTTCAGCAGAAAGATCAGGTCCAAGTTGGTCCGGAACAATGCAGGCAATTCACGGTGGATCAAGTGTCTCACATCCAGGTGTGGCGTCGATCACGTTCCTTCCCATCATAGATATGTCGCCAACTGACATGACCTGCATATTTTCGACATTACTATATTTGAGCAAGATAGCACGCGATCAAAAAGTCCCATGCATTATTACCTTTGATCAGCCTTTGTTCTGGAAAGCTTCCCAAATCATCATGAACAGAGAGACCTGCAGGACATTGTTTTAATGCTGGGATCATTTCACACTCTGATGAATCTTTTGGGAGCAGTCGGTACTCTTATGAATGGTTCAGGATTGTCTGAAGTACTTCAAGAAATATACGGACCAAATGCCGTGCAACACGTGATGTCTGGAAAAGCTGTCTCAAGAGCGATACGTGGTCATATGATAGTAGATGCAGCTCTTAGTACCTTACTAGTCGCAGACGTTTTCCCTCGTAATGAAGATGGAACTCCTCATGACCTCCATAAGGAAGCTTGTGACCTGCTCGACGATGTTATGACCGCCAAACAATCAGTTGAGTATGTGGAATCTTCGAATGCATTGTCTCAGATTGCTACCACTTTGGATGCGAAGAAAACTGACCTACAATCTACTTCGCAAACAAGTCAACTCTGGTTGGAATATCAGCGAATGATCAACATTGCACGTTCCTTGATAACAGCAGACAGAACCGGCTCGTGGGATTTGCACTTGCAAGCTATGCTGGAGACCATCCTCATAATTGCAGCAGCCGGACATCACAATTACCTGAAATCGATATACCTGTACCTGCAGAAAATGTTAAGTTTGCCTTCTGAAAATCCAGCCGTTAACAAAATGTTCCAGGAAGGTAAGTTTGTGGTAAGAAGAAGCGACAGATTATGGGCCGGACTCGGCACAGACCTGGTGATAGAACAAGTACTAATGCGTTCCCTGAAAAGCAGAGGCGGACTGACACGCGGAAGTGGATTTACAGACATCCAAAGGACAACGTGGCTCTTTTCTATGCCTCTGTGTTCCACTTATAACTTAGCAATGCAGGAATACACCAGAGTTTTGTTGGAGAGTAGTGAACAGTACAAGGAAATGAGGGGAAATAGACAAATCAGGGACAGTAATGACATGAAGAAAGTACTTGAACGTCTGGAATCCTTATCCCCATTCCATTCTACCTCGGGTCTCTGCAACATTGTAACAGGGCTAACTGCTGATCCTGGAGTTAACGTTCATCAATTGCATTCAATCGGTACGAACATTGTCGTAAAATGATTGGGAAACAAGCCTTTACATATTCTGCCAAAAGATCTGACAAAGTGAAAACACTAGGATCTGCTTCTGCCGTTGTGATCACTGATGCTTCAGATATAGAAGTAGATCCTGCACTACTGTTTCAGAGAATGATGACTGTTGCCACTGGCGGAGACATGAATCTTGAAGATGTCATGTGTTACGAACTGTGTGCATATCCTCCTGCATTGTTCGAATCACGAAGTATCTTGAGGAAACCCGATAAGTCTCAGCTAGCTCATGCAATAATCAAATACACTGACACTTTACGCATAGAAGAAGTTCAAGAAATTCAGTGCACAGACCAGTACGTATTGGATGGTGGATCTCTACTACATCGTGTTTCCTGGCGTCAAGATGAAACATATGGCAGCATCGCCAACTCATATGCCGATTTCACTCTGAAAACATATGGAAAAGCAATCATTGTTTTTGATGGCTACAGCAGCTCTCCTACGATCAAGGACATGACCCACAGAAGACGCAGCACCAAGACAAGCAGAAATGTGAATCTCAGTCCAAGCATGAAGTTTGTTGGCCAGAAGGAACACTTCTTGGCTAATGAAAACAACAAGCAAGCATTTATTTCCCTCGTAGGTGAGATGTTGAAGAAGCACGGGTGTACTGTTCACAACGCAGATGGGGATGCTGATGTGGACATCGTTCGTGCAGCAGTTTCCTCATCAGAAAATGCAACTACAACAGTAATAGGGGAAGACACCGACTTGCTGATTCTCCTTCTGTACCATGCCAAGGACAGTGGTTTCAAGTTGTACTATCGCAGCGATATAAGACGGGGACCATCTCCTAATCCTGTGTATGATATTCTCAGCATTCAATCATTGTTAGGCAATGACATCTGCAAGTATCTCCTGTTTGTGCATGCTTTCACGGGCTGTGATAGCACATCCAGAATTTTTCGATCGGTAAAGCCAAAGCATTCGACACACTGATGAAGGTGGCTGAACTCCGTTCAGTTGCAAATACATTCTGTTCTGATTGTTGCCAACACACTGACATTGAAGCCGCTGGAAGAAAGGCAATGCTTCTGTTGTATGGCTGCAAAACACTTGAATCCACTAACGCACTACGTCATCGAATGTTAGTTGAAAAGGTAGCTACAGCTAAATCTTTTGTTACACCCGAACATTTGCCACCTACTGATGCGTCCACAAAGTACCACAGCTTTCGCACATACTTTCAAATACTAATCTGGAAGTCTACAGAGAGAAGATCGATGCAGAACAGTGGGGTTGGTATGTAAAGAATAATTCCTACTACCCTACAGCCTGCGACAAGCCACCAGCTCCAAATTATCTACTCAACATGATCCGCTGCTCCTGCAAGACGAAATGTGCTACTTCAAGATGTGGATGCAAGCGTAATGGAATGCCCTGTTCAGCCGCTTGTGGCGAGTGCCAAATCAGTGGTTGCGATAACAACCCAAGTACCGGTAATCTATCCGATGATAGTGATGAAGAGGATTAATTTCTGTATGTTTGTGACCAGGTATCACTTCTTCTGTAATGAACATAACTTGAAACTGGGAAAAAAATAATTGTTGTATTATTGATTATAAAAATCTGTAAAAAGCTATAAAACATTATATTTGCGTAATAACTGGTTGTGTTGTATATTGTTGAATTATTTAAAACATTACAACTGAAAGAAAAAGCATCAAATGTATCTCTATAAATAAAAGCGTAAATTATATATATATTTTTTTTTCGTAGGAAACATCCAGTCCGCCATTTTGAATTTCATTTTTGGGGGTGTTCCCGGGGTCCAATTTTGTCGGATTTTGGATATGTTAATCGGCAATGGTTCCTGAGCTGGAAACAGTTTAGAAAGCTTCTGAAGCAATTTTGCCCAGGTCTAACTACAAATTGCCTGGACTATAGTGAGGAACCTGCTGGTTTACATCGATGCGAACGCAAGAGAGGTCATCGTAGTTCCTAAAAAGTTGAGAGAGCAGCTCATTGGGAAAGCCCACACTGACGTCGGGAGCATTCATCCGGGAGCTGTAGGGACTACAGAAATCCTTCGGGACCTTTATTTTGGCCAGGTGTGGTTCAAACCATCCCGGCAGCAATAAAGGACAAGACGGCCCAGGAGGTGGCGGACGAGTTCCATCGTTGGATACTGTGCAAACTGGACGCCCCTTCAGCAGTAGTATCCGACCAAGGCAAGGAGTTCTGGAACTCTACCTTGCAGGAGCTCTTCAGGGTTTGGGAAGTACAACACCAACGGACCGCCGCATATCATCCCCAAAGCAACGGGAAGATCGAACGTCTGAATAAAGAGTTATGCATCAAACTCCGCATATTTTGTGAAGAAACTGGACGAGACTGGGATAAAATCCTCGACACCGTGGAGTTGTCCTTGAACATCAGAGTGCACCGAGCCACGGGATATTCTCCATTCTTCTTGATGTACGGGCGAACCCCCAACGTACCTTCAAAGCTATTTCGCATGCCACAGGAGGCGTGCGTGAGCCCGTACAACCCGGAGGAATACGCCGAAGACCGAAAGAGGAGTCTGAGCGAAATCTACCGCCGAGTGGAAGAGTTCATGCGGAGATACGAGAAGGCTAACGGAATCAAGGAATTGAAGCCGTTCGAAGAGAAGGCGCCCCATGGCTTGGTGTACATTGCTTACCCACGACCGGGTAGAGGAAAGTTGGAGCCCCAATACGAGGGTCCATACATCATCATCGAACAGAAGACTCCAGTCACGTATCTCTTGCGTCACATGATCACTGGACATCAGATAGTGATCCATCGAGACCGCATCCGCCGCAGCATCGAGGCCCTATGGGACGTCGAGCGACAAGGCGGGGCTGACGGCGCAGGGGATGAGATGGGGGAAGGGCGACCGCCCCTCCTCTCTGGAGCTCCGCCCTCGACACCGGAGGAACATCAACAAGGGGAAGTGAGCCGGAGTGCGCTTCTTGCCCGCTGGCAGGACCGAGTGGCGGAAGGGGATCCGCCGGGCGCCTCCGAGCTACTTCCTCCCCGAGAGCTTCGCCCAGGGAACGGAGGAACAGCGACCCGTGGAGGTGAACCGGAGTGCACCTCCTGCCCCCTGGCAGGACCGAGTGGCGGGCAGGAGCCGCCAGGTGCTTCCGAACTACCTCCTCGCGGGGACCTTATGGGAATAGGGTCCCCCGGAGAAAGCAGACAGGCTGCTTTCGCAGGGCCACCGTTTGAGCGTCTGTATGCTCTTAGGCCCCGATCTCGAGTACACTACGAAGAACCCGAGGATGACTAAAACTAAATGTGTCAGTGTTAGTGTCCCAATAAAGGGGACAAATAAAATCTGTCAGTGTTAGCATCCCAATAAAGGGGACAAGTAAATGGAAAATTTTTGTGAAAATTGTGAGTAAAGTGATAATACCCGACCCTAGTTAAGAAAGTTTGCATCGGAGTGCAAAATTAAAGGAGAGGAGGGATGTCGTAACCATGAAGTTTGCATGCAGAAATCTTTTATAAAATAAGTGCAGGAATTTTAGTTTTAAGATTTCGTGGTGTACATCTCTGAACGCAGTGTGGTTTGGCTTATAAACCTTCATGAACGAATAAATCAGGAGTGTTTCAGATTGTTTAACGTTTGTTCTATCTTAATTCGGATTCTCAGAGAAGTAATAAAGCCAAACCACGTGGGGACAGAGGTTTATCACCGAGACCCGACCCCAGCTGGAAGGGCGATCCAACGGATTTGGATGTATATGCAAATGGTTGGGTTCCTCTTTCGCTGGGTCGAAAATTTTTGGGTTCATTTCGCGGGATGGTGCGACTTTTGTAAGGCAGATTCGAAGACGCTTGCTAAAGTTGAACCACGAGGGGGTCATAAAATTGGGACTTCGAATCTGTTAACTATATTTAAATGTATTTTTGGGAAGAAGGAGGGGTCTATACTCGGAAATCAGGTCCGGCTCCAATCAGGGGGCCCAGGATCCTGGGAAACGTAGTAAAGACGCCTTCTTTCCCTCTTGTATGGGTAATAGCCTGCTGGGGGGACGGTCTTAGGAAAAACAAATGGTTTGATAGGCTTTCAGAACATTGGAAGGCGGGGTCCTTCAAAATTGTAAAGTAAATTCGACAATTGTTAAGTCAGTTGGTAGTCGTCCTCCTTGAAGTTAACTGTGGCTAAACAAACCCCATGGAAACTTGTGCGTAAGAAGTGTATTGTTAGCGACCTTAACTGAGACCTTGATTGTATCTTAATTAATGTTAACCAACGGACCAAGAGTTCTGTGAACTTTCCATTAATTTAATTTGGCTCCAATTAAATGCTAAACGGGGTACGTCTGGGCCCCTAGTTCGTGAATCTGTCAATTTGGGTTCGGGCCGTAAATCTGCGGTCCGTACGCAGCACAATTGAGAGCAATTTTGTCATCTGCAGTAGTAAGTAGAATAATTCCTCAAATATCATAGTCAATTCCGACCACTTCATTTCTCGTTATTTGTTTTGTTGCACTAAAATATAAAGCCCCTCTATATGTAAATTATTTAAATTCAGGTAACTGTTAACTTTTTCTTTGGATTTATAATTGAATTGTATTTTACGGAAAATTGGTAAATTTAACAATTTAAATTCATATAACTGTGACCTTTGTCTTTGAAGTTAAGATTGGATTGTATTGTATGGAAATGGATAAATTTACTTCAGAATAAATTATTAAATGCATGTACTGTTTCGAGTAACATTTAATGAAATTTATAAGAGGGCGTGTATTGTTTTAGATACCTTGTAATAGGCCTCTCTTGTTAGCTGAGGTGAATTAACGTTCAAAGTAGGCTTTTGGAAAGCCGAAGGAACCTAGCCTATCAATTTAAAGGGCCATCCGTCTGGATAGGCCGAGTCATCCTGGACGAAAATAAGAAATAATTAGAAATAAAATCACAGGGTACGCCCAACTTAAAGGGTGTCCGTGAAGTGAATTAACGTAATTAAAAGGGTGTCCAGTACCATAAATAAATAAACGGGTTGGGCACTACAATGATATCAATATTTATGGATTTGAGTAAGGCGTTTGATGTAATAGACCATAATATTCTACTTAATAAATTGTATTGTTACGGCTTTAGAGGGGCAATCAGTGATTGGTTTAAAAGTTATTTGTCCGATAGATATAATTTTGTATCAGTAAATAAGGTTTGCTCCACTAAAGCGCTTGCCAAACATGGTGTGCCACAGGGCTCAGTGCTGGGTCCACTGTTATTTTTATTATATATAAATGACCTTCCACGTTCATCTGATATACTGAACTTCATAATGTTTGCAGATGATACAACTCTCTCTTTTTCTTGCAAAGATGTTAATACAGCTAAGAATATATTTCATTCAGAATTCATCAGTGTAATGAAATGGTTGACCACCAATAAACTCTTCCTAAATACCAGTAAAACAAATTTCATGATTTTTACTAATAAAAGAAATGTATATCTTGATGAACTTAATGTTAATGAAATCACCATAAAGGAGTGTACTGTAACAAAATTTCTTGGTGTAATGCTAGATAAGAATTTGCAATGGAGTGATCATGTAAATTATATCGCGAAAAAGATTTCAAGGAGCGTTGCTATAATGTTTAAACTTAGAAATGTAGTCCCTAAGCAAGTTTTATTGACTCTTTATCATACTCTTGTTCTTCCTTATATAACATACTGCACCCTTGTTTGGGGAAACTCCGCTAACAACGCATTAAATGGTATCTTTGTCATTCAAAAACGAGCAATAAGGTTATTATCTGATGCTGATTTCCTTGATCACTCTAGTGCATTATTTAAAGAGCTAAACCTACTAAAGCTCAATGATATAACCAAACTGGCACATTTTATTTTTATTTACAAGTGTAAGAGCAAAATCATTAATTTGCAATGGGTAAATAGATATTTTGTAACTCATCAAGAAATCCACTCGTATCAGACCAGAAACAGATCAAAGCTTGTTATACCTCAATTTAGATTGTCTTCATCTCAAAAACTACCCATTTTCATTGGATTGAAACTATGGAATGACTTGCATGCCGATATAAAAAATATTGCGAATGTAAATTTGTTTAAAACCAAGTTGAAATCCCGATTAATAATGGGATACTAACAAAAATCTTGGATTAATGTCCACTAATAATGTTTAATATTGTCCATTAATATTGTTTAATATTGAAATACAGGTTTTAACTATTAATAATACTTATTTACTTATTTATTTATTTATTATTATTAATTTATAACAGCTAGCTGCTTATTTTTAATAAGGGCCCAGTAAAGCCTAAAGCTTAAGGACCTTATGTCATTGTAAAAATTGTAAATTGTAAAAAGACTACTGTATTTATTTTACTATTAATAAAGGTTATTCAATTCAATTCAAATAAAGACGATAATAATACTAAGTTATCAGCAGAGGCTTTAAGAAGCTAGCTTCCGTAGGTGAGTGGGTAACACCGTTTCTCTATAAGAGAAGGGAAGACACTGAGGTTGTGTGTTCGAAGCCAGATGATGCTAGTTACTAATAATAATAAAGGAATTTGAGCAATGATCCACATTTGTTGGCAAATTTCTGGCCCTCTTAACTGACTATTAGGCCTTAAGAATGAATACACCGAATCTCCATCCTATTGTTCTTAAAAAAATTATTCATTAAACCATCATTGTACAAATTAAAAAAGTGGCGACAAAATTTCCCCTTGAGGACTCCATTCCTCAATAATCACGCCGTCGACATATCATCCCGATTTTTTACCCTCACATATTGATGACTACATACCAACATATTATCAAATTAACATAATGAGGAATGCCATTATCACTAAAGCCGGGTTTACACGAGGCTAGTTTCACGATGGTGAGCACGCTTTCGTAATGTCTTCGGTCGTGGTCTAGTCGTGAAAGTGTTTACACTATGAAGTATTCACGACACTGAAAACATGTCAGTGTTTAGTACTGTTTACCATGGACTCAATGGTGTCGGACGCATGCAACATATCTGCTTCTAGATATCTCTGGTGCAAGGAAACGACGTTGCCGAAGAAGAATATGGCAAAGAGATTGGATTTCTAGGCGGAATAGTTGAGGTGCCTCAGAAAATCTATGTAAAGAATTGGCTGTGGAGGATCCATGTGACTTTCGGAATATGTTTAGAATGAATTCAGATCAGTTGCAATATCTACTCGATCGTGTTTCGCCAATGATTAAAAAAAAGAGATACTAATAAGAGAGAAGCTATTCCAGCGAAATTAAAATTGGGAATAACAATTAAATCTAAAAACTTCAATGTTGTGTCATCACTCATTTTTAAAGCGTTTACTTTCACAGTGGTATTCATTTCTAATTATTTTTATGAATGATTTATCTATAACCAATCGCCTCAATTCACGACACACGACTGAAAATTTCTAACATGTTGGAATGCACACGAAACAGTCGTGAAGGAGTGTCCTTGAAAGCGTGGTCAACGATTGGGTAGTTTACACGGGGCGTGGCATGCGAAAGTAAACACCACGATCGTGAAACTAGCCTCGTGTAAACCCGGCTTAAGTTTCCAAATAAAATATCATGATTAATTTTGTCAAATGCATTGGAAAATCGAGAGAACATGCCGGTACATTACTAGTACTTTCAGTGTATACTAGGTTTACGTAGTGGCCAGTATCGTAACATCGCTTCTCGTCGATCAGTGAAGTTAAGCGACATTGCGTTTGAAGAACTGTTGGATGGGAGACCGTCTTTTGTGTCCAGATTATATAGCGACCCGGATCCCACGTAAAGCTGTAAGTCTCCTCCGTGAAAAATGTTAATAGGCCTATAAAAATGTAAATACTGTATGTACTTGTTCACTTTTTATAATGAATTAAGAATGCTCAATATACAGGGTGTTTGAAAACTTTCTGTACAAATTGTAATGGGGGATAGGCAACACCAAGACAAACCCTTTTCGTCTATAAGTGTATGTCCGCTGACGTCACCATTCGGCGCGAGAGGGCGCCAGCGTGCGAATTCCACACGAAGAGGGTAATCCCGAGGTTGTAATGCCTGGACTCTCTGACGATGAAACGGATGTAACTGCTGCTCGTGCAACACTCTCCAGACCAGGTCGTGGTTCACACCGAGGATACGTGCAACACCTCGCGTGCTTGAGCTTGGATTGTCCTCAAATCGCCGTAGGATTTCTTCTTCCATGTCAGGAGTGCGCACGTTTCTCTCCCGACCAGTGTCATGCATGTTTGCATGGAATGTTCCAGTTTATCGCAGTCGCCGATGCAAATGCGCAAACGTTTGGTGGTTTGGCACACGTCTGTTTGGGAAGCGCTGTCGGTACAACCTCACAGCAGCTCTTCCGTTTCCATTGGCAGCCCCATACACCATATGCATATCAGCCATCTCAGCAGTCGTGAAGCGCTCCATGTTACGTGTACTACGTCCGATTTAAGAATGCCCGCGGCAAGCGCGAGTCTAGCCCACTTCACCTTTTAGCCAATTGCAGCGGCGCCCTCTCGCGCCGAATGGTGACGTCAGCGGACATACACTTATAGACAAAAAGGGTTTGTCTTGGTGTTGCCTATCCCACACTACAATTTGTACAGAAAGTTTTCAAACACCCTGTATAAACTTTTTAATTTTAATCAGTGCTGTTCTAAACAAAGAGCAATCGTAGAAGTAATTACACCTAAAGCCAGATTGAGGATCAATAATTTTAATTAAATTATGAATTTTATGTAACATAATATTAAAGTATCTTTAAAATTAGAGAATTCCAATACAAGTCTATAATTGCTAGAATCATGCAGATTACCTTCTTTATTATTAGTAAGTGCTGTGATTAAACATGAAGCAACCGAGTCAGATGTATAACCACGTGTAATACAAGTCTTAAGCAATCGACTTAACATTGCTGGGAAGATCAAATGGGACATATTTAAAGTGAAAACAATATAATTTCTCAGGGCCTGATAATATTTTAGGATTATTTATACATATCGTACATACTTTAGCAAAAATCTCATTTCCCAGAAATTTGGGGTAAAAAGGCAGAAACAACCTGGATGTAAAGTACAGATGGAAGTGAAAAGAAGAAAAGGCAGAAAGTAAAGGGTACACATCCATTCACACAAGCGTCTTGGTGTACTAGAGCCCTTCTTCCCAACCTTCCCACATGACAAAATTTCACACTTGCAGCACTTCATATGCCATGCGAGGTGGTGCTTCCTGGTCCTGTCAAAGACGAAAGAGACAGGGTCCCGAAATTACATACTTCTAACAAACCTCTTCCAATTCAACTGACTTGCAGCCACTTCTTGTGCATCACCCAGATCAAGTCCACGTTTACTCACGCAATCATTCACTATGTCCATCCATCTTCTTCTCGGCCTTCCACGACTCCTTCTATCTTCGCAAACATATACACTCTTTTCACAAATCTGTCATCTTCCGTTCTTTAAACATGTGCAAACCACCTAAGCACACTTTCTCAATTTTTACTTTTATTGACTTCTGAACACATACAACATACATCTTTCCAGAACCACACGATTTCTTACTCTAGCAATCCGAGGCACGCCACATATACTTCTCAGGCTATCCATCTCAATCGCTCTTACTCTTGACATCTCCCTTTCATGCAGGGGCGTACCTAAAGTATTTGGCACCCGGGGCGGATCCTTCTTTTGGCACCCCCCATAAATAATCTTAAAATTTAAACACAGAAAAATATATTATGTTTGCAAGTAGATTTTTAAACAGTACAGTACTGTCATAAGCAAATTGGAAATAAGAAAAATGCAGGTCATTAAAAATTCAGTGAACAGGTAATACTGCATTTTATTTTATACAAAAAACACAGGAAATCCAGGTGCTCGGACTTTTCGTCGCCGGACTTTTCGTCGCCGGACGTTTCGTCCTCGGACGTTTCGTCGCCGGACGTTTCGTCGAACGGACGTTTCGTCGTCGGACGTTTCGTCGAACGGACGTTTCGTCGACAGACGTATCGTCAAATGGCTATTTCATATTTCTACCACCCCCATCTCAGATAATGTAATGGTGCAATTAGAGGTTAATCAACCAACCAGGTAATTGCGCACTTAGAGGTTAATAAACCAACCAGCGTCCACAGCCGGGTAAAGTTTACGTTCCCCCTACATTATCCTAGTGTAGTTTACATTCCCCTACATTATCCTACTGTAGTTTGCGTTCCCCAACTTTGTCCGCGTATACCTAATCAAATAAAACGTTAAAACTAACGAAAATATTACGACTTAGCCTAACCAATCGTCAATATATATATATGTATATATATATATATATATATTGACGATTAATTAGGTTAAGTCGTAATATTTTCGTTAGTTTTAACGTTTTATTTGATGGATTCATTTAAAAAATGTCTCCTAAAGATCCTAGTGTAGTTTACGTTCCCTAACTTTGACCTAGTGTAGTTTGTGTCCCCTTTTGTGTCCCCTTTTGTGTCGGGGAAACGTAAACTACACTTGCTCCTAATATATTAATATATAAATAATATATAATTACTAAATATATATATAATTACCAAATATATATACCTAAATACCTAAAAGCAATACTTAAAAGCTATTGCACATAATTTGTAAGTTTATAGGGGCACAATTTTAAAATTTCTTTTTTCCGAAATTTAAATAAATATATTTTATTTTTAAATGAAAATACAGTTCTTTCCAAGAAAAAAATCCCGTAAAGGAAAATAAACCTCCTTTTAAACAAATTCATTTTATTTTTACATGAAAATGAAGTTCTTTTAAAAAAAATCTTTCGACGAAACGTCCGTCGACGAAACGTCCGTCGACGAAACGTCCGGCCACGGAAATCCAGTCTCAACACTCAGCCTATTCTTCAAAGGTAAATAGAGGATTCACAGACTCTGCTTTCGAGCCTTAATTTCTGCAAATTGATCAATGACCTCATCAAAATTCACCTTCTTTGCATTTTAATGTTCAATTGAAAGTAAAGCCAGATTTGTCAATCTTGTCTGACTCATGGTCGAGCGAAAGAAATTTTTTATCAATTTCAATTTGGAAAAACTTCTTTCACATGAAGCAATAGAGACACAGACAGTCAAAAAGAATCTCAAACACAGTGACAAGCTTGGCAAAGATTCACAAAAATCCCACATAGTCATCATAAAAACTCACTCAGTCATACACATCATCGTCACTTCAGTAGCCATGGTTGTAGGAAAAAAGTCAAGCCTAAAGTTTAGTGCAAAGTGTGACTTTCCTGTGTCTTTACTGATAACCAGTAGTCACAGGGATCACCATTCATAAACATGAGTTTCTATAACATCACGACGAAGCATTTATTATAACATCACGACGATGCATTTACCGGTTATTGTAACATCACGACGATGCATTTACCGGTTATTGTAACATCACGACGATGCATTTACCGGTTATTGTAACATCACGACGATGCATTTACCGGTTATTGTAACATCACGACGATGCATTTATAAACACTTAAACATCACTATGATACCACATTGTCAAAAATTACTGGACACTGGTATAAGTACCATGATATTGTTATAAACACCAGCACTTTATAAACACCAGCACTTGGAATGTCAGTTGCAGCCAGCTGGCTATGCTCAACAAACTGATGACTAAAACGTCAACAAACGTTCGCCTTTCGATGTAATTTTTATCAAATATTTAATTTTTCGTTTGCAAATTTTGTATTGCCAATAAAAATAAAGATTTATTTTATAGTGGAAATTGACATTAAGCTGTTGTAATAGTTTGAACATTTTAAAAAAATTTTTCTTACTTTGGCGAATTTTTTATTTGGTTTGAAAACTTTTACTGGTATTTCAACTCTCCCGATGGCACCCCCCTCCTGGCTGTCACCCGGGGCGGACCATCGCCCTCGCAACCCCCTTAGTACGCCACTGGTGCAGCCATATCACTATTTTTATCTTTACCTTATTCTGATAGTTCTTTTAATTGGCAAGTCATTTGGAACTGTTTAAAAAATTTTCTGTGATAATTGTTGCACCCAAATTAAATTTTTATTTTGTATCATATCCAACTGAGACTGATCTAATAAAACAATATAATTGATTTTACTCTCACTCGTTGGTGGTCTGTTTTAAGAACATTTTTTTGGTACTGTGCCCTGTTTATTTTAGGGGGTTGCCCTTTTTCCTTTGGATCCCCCCTTACTGAAATGTCTAGATCCGCCCTTGTATCTGTATGTTGCTATTGTTTTTCATGCAAAGGGACTTTGTGGCCACCCTGTACAACATTCAAAATTTCTAACAGCCATTTTAACCGTATATTATAATATTTTTCCTCTCTTCATTTTAATCATGTAGAGAATTAACAACCTTAGGAATTAAGAACTTAAGTCTTATATCTGTTTAATGCCTTTACACTTAAAAAAATATATTTTTTTTTTTGTTTGTTTACTTTCCTTTCAATGACTATGAAAACGTCTACATTTGTTTCAGGAACTTTGAAATAAATGTCACTGTTGCGCGCATACATTTTTCCCCTTTTACGGGGAAGATAATCCTTGTGAACATCTGCCACCTTTCGAAAGACTGCCAACCTACGAGATAAGTGAGGATTGACCCTCATCCGTTAACTGAGCAAAAATCAATGACTGAGTTCTCACTAGTTTAGACGCTACTTCAAAATCCTTTAAGAAGACAGTATCTCTCTTCTCTTTCAAAAGTAAAGACACGTTGCTACTTATCTGAATTACAGTGATTGCATTCTCTGATTTGAATGACCGTAAGTGTTATTGAGGATAATCGAGCAGTAAATTTTACTCATTTGTAGCACATTTAGAACCCGTTAAATTGATTCGATAAGTTAAGCGTTTCGTTGATTTGATGCGTAAACTGTAATAAAAAGAAAAAGAAGTTACTCGCTTTGCCGTAAAGTTCAAATTCGTTTATGCAAGGCTGTTACGACACTTAATTGGAACAAATTATGGTAATCAAATTTTATTATCGTGACTGTAAACTACAATGAACAGCAATTTACCACACATGGTTCGGGTTTATTACTTAGGGAACTAATTTGTTATTAGTTCCTCGTTGCTTGAATTAACTTATATATACACAGTATATTCAATTATACAACAATGTATAAACCGTTTCCTCCGCTGTTAAACTAACTTATTTGATTACTTCGGTAATAAATAGATTTCTTTTCAGTTTATACCGTGTATATACAGGACCACGTATATACTGTATACTAAATAGTTGATCATTTTTACAATTGCGATACATGAATTATAGCAGTTGTTTGTGTTTCCATTAAAATTTCCTTGACTTATAAATATTTATGGTAAAAACAACGAAGAAATAAATTTGTGAATAATATTGGCAAGAGAGAGGGAGAGAGGGAGATAGAGCGCTGAAATCCTTTTCAATTGAGAGGACAGTTTCAATACAAAGACTGAATGAACATTCAGTTTTACTGGGTTATTTAACATCTATTGTAACATCTAAGGTCATATGACAGAGGTGACCTAGAGCTTTTCGTGGGATTCGAACCTCTGCCACACCAAAGAACACCAAGATATGGTTCTTACTCGCTGAAATTTGAAGTTTGATACGGCTCGAGCCCAGAACCTTCAAATTAATAGCCCGACCCTCAACCACTAGGTTATCGTGGGAGTCCATTTGGTAAATTATTCCACATGTCGAAGTTAAGTGGGGTTACAGACAGATGTTTTCGTACCAAGAATTCCATAGCTTAGAGGATAAACGGCAGGACTCATGGATAGCTTGGATAATTATCGGGTTGGTTGATTTTTTAATTCTTTGCATTAGATTGTATTGAGCACGTCTTGTTAACTCCGGGAAGCTCGGGATATTGCGGGCAGTAAACATTTGCGAAGCTGAGCATCTGGGGGGGGGTAATTTATGTAAGAGTCTAAACGACCTGTTGTACAGCAAATTCAGGGTTCTGCCAGAACCTTTTTTATAATTCACCCAGAGTTGTTGTCCGTATATATTACTGCAGAAAGTACGAAAGAGTGTTTTTAGCTTAACTTGTACAGAACCAAAAGTTCCTTATGGTCATAGTCGCTTTAGCACAAAGGCTTCGAAATTGTTTTTTTATATCTGAGTCATCACTCAAGGAGCTGGTAATATTTTGACCCAAATACTTAAACTCTTGTACTTCCTCAATTACTTCACCTTTCATTTTAAACCTAATATCAACTGGCTGATTACAGCTTTTAGGATGAAATTGCATATCCTTAGTTTTTGTAACATTAAAAATAATATCATGTTTCTGCGAATACACTTCGCAGACTTTTAGTAGCCGATCCAGACCTTAACAGAGAGATTTATTAAGACCATATCATCGGCATAAACTAAGTTATTTATCCTTTTGTTATCTATACAACATTCCACTGTTGCCTCATTAAGTGAAGTAATTACTCCGTCAATATACACATTAAACAGCATAGGGGAGAGCAAGGAGCCTTGTCTCACCCGCAAGAGTAGCCAAAACATTCGGATAGTACATTGCCCCACCTAACAGTAAAAGATTGGTCGGAATACCAAAATTTCAATAAATTTAATATGTACATGGGAACCTTCCTGTCTTCTAGGTTTTTAAATAAAATATTGTGGTTCACTCTATCATATGCCTTACTTATATCTAGGAAACAGCTATAAATAGTTGAATTACTGTCAATGTATTTAGATATTGTTTCTTTAAGTCCATAGATACACAGGTCAGTTGAGTGAGACCTTTTAAAACAAAACTGATTAGATGTCCATAGGAAATCATTTAATCGGCGTAACAAGAGTTTTTCTAGTAGTTTCGAGAAGCAGGAAGCGACAGCAATAGGCCTGTAATTATTGCTGGACAGAATGTCCATACTTATTTTTGACCAGGGGCAAGATATATACCCTCATGAACTCTGCAGGGATATAACTATGAGCAAGCATGGCTGATAAGATCAATGATATATGCAGACATACTACGTCATTCGCATATTTTAAGTGCTCATTCGATAGGTCATCTATCCATGACGCAGAACCAGTCTTTAATTCTTTAATTAACCTCTTTACTTCAGGGACTGATATCAAAGTATTTTCCCTTGTCCCTCCCACAGTCATTTCGCTGCAATCTATCTTAAGATTATCCCTACTCACACTGTTAAGAATGTTAGAGTAGTGGTTTTTCCACAGCTTTGCAATTTCATCCTGCCCCGACACCCCATCAATTGTCGGAGGGAGGACACTTTTGACATCCTTTTGATTTTTAACAAATTTCCAAACTTTGTTATTATTGTTATTTATGCGAGCTTCACAGGCTTTTGATGCTCGAACAGACTCTTCTTCCTGTTTACATCGCCTTATGGCCGCCTTATACTGACCCCTACTTCTACACATATTCATGTATACTGGTCCTAATCTGGGTCTACCATGAAAGCACCACAAATCGTAGGCGTCTTTCGAGTCCCTCTTCAGGGGGGGCAATAAAATCATTTCATCCAGGAATAATCTTAGTATGATAGTTGTAAATGCAATATATGCGGTAAATGCAATATATGCAACATATACACTCGTTTTTACACTCGTATATGTATACAGTATATACACTCGTTTATATCAAAATTATCATAAAATTCCATGCGCCAATGAGTTCGTCATAACGAATATATTTTCCTTCATATATCGTAATTAAAAGAAAATGAGATTTTTACAACACCTCGTAACAATTTCTGATCTTCAGTTTCGAGTGGCCAACACTGAGTGCGGTGACCATATATCCCATAAATTTTTCCTTCCCTAAACTTTACATTTCGAAACAAAAGCATATTTTATAATATCACTTGTCACTTCGTTCAACTAAGTCTCCCTATTCCTCATTAATTTCTTATGGACGGTTTCTCTGTTCATATTTTTCTCAAGAATTCTTGTCCGACTCCACATCTGGTTCTTTTCAAACGTCAAATTCTAGGGCAAGGATTCATCACCTTACTTGAGTTTCGACTGGTTAATTTCCATGCAAGTTCTTACCACTTAAAAGTTCAGATTTGTTACATCGCTTTACCCTATTCGGCGGACTGTTGTTATGGAAACAAACGTTAACAAAAAGAAGTTATTCTTGAACCCTAAAATCACCGCCTACCAAGGTTATTTTGCCTCGAATAAAGGCTTCTTCGAGTTTTTGCCAGTCCTGTAGGGCTCCAGCCAAGATTGCCGTGATCTGTTCTTGCGTTTCTGTATCCTTCAAACAAGGCGACTCTGGCGCAGGTGGTCCCTGTTCTTGGTAATCCGTCTGCCTTCTGCCAAGATCACCCCTTAACCCTCTATGGACAGAATTTTCTGTTGGGTTAAATTATAAATGCGTGTATATGAAAGGTTAGAAATTTGTAACAGTTGTTGATATAGGGTTAAGCAACTGCCCATGAAACTCATGGGACTCTAGTAACACTGCTTCACCCGGATAAATATTATTTTTTTCTAAGTGACTTCCAGTGGAAATAGCTACAGTGTACGTAAAGTAACTTGTGAAATTAAAGTAACTCCTATTAATGTTATTGAATGTGCCTCACTCCGTATTCTCTCTAATTTTTATAAAGAATATCCTATAACTGCTCTTTGTGTACCAAAAGAAGAAAGAGTGAAAAAATAACGTCCACTTCATACCATCAAACTATTCCATTTTATGTCATTTTAGCTGTGAATAGTTTTCCACTTGATTGTAATTAAATTTTTACTTTGTATTCGTCGCTTCAATGGACTGAATTTAAGTAAATATTAAGAAATTTCCGGCATTTTGTTCCATCTTGGACTATACTCGTACGCATAAGAAAGAAAGTTACTCTCTTTGCGACTTACGGACTCAACGCAATCCGCAACAACCGATTGATTGGGACTATCAAGAATTTTATGAGTCCTTAGTGATTATCTCCGCAAATATCGTGCGGTAGATAAAGCCCGCGCGACATATCTATAGGACTACGTCGTGGTCACAACGCAACACCGCTTCCCGTGAGATCAGCGAAGTTAAGAAACGTTGGATCTGGGTAGTACTTTGATGGGTGACCATTAGGGTGGCCCACTTTTCAATTTTTTTTGAAAAGTATAGGTGATCGTGGTTTTTCCCATTATTTGGCACTATACTAGCACATTGGTACCATTTTTACAAAAATTGATCAATATTTAGGGGTCTCGCATCGACCTTGAAATTACTAGTTTTTTTTTAAAAATGCGTACTTTTTAACTTTTTATTGAATCAAGATAAATCATTAAGTAGGGATGTTTCTGAATCCTCTTAATGAGAGAAGTCGTTTGGTGTGCCTGCCAATGTCATACGGCTAACGGTTTAAAGGTTGTGCCTGTATACAGGTAATACCAATGTGCTAGTATAGTGCCAAATAATGGGAAAAACCACGATCACCTATACTTTTCAAAAAAATGAGTCACCATACCCGGGCGGAATGTATAATGTATATAGGTAATTAGAAAATGCACTATGCCTGTGCCAGGTACCTAACCTATTTCTTTTTTTGCAGATCATAACATTTTGAAATTCTGTCTGAGTTCCTCATCCTTTGTCATGGACAAGTCGATGTCAACCATAACTGGAAGAACTCTTGAAGCTACAAATAGAGAGTCATCAAAAGGAAAGGCGAAAATAACATCGCTACCTTCTCTAAGACCGGCCTCGGAAATTTTTTTAGTTGGCCAACCGTCGTCCTCCATCAGTGGTAGCAAATTGCCAACAACACGGCAGGTTTTGCAATACTTCTTCAGTGTTATCCAGTACACTGCTAACAGGAAAGACGCATTCAAAGAAACCGTAAACAACGTCTTAAAGTTTTGGAACATGGCCCGCATTAAAACAATCACAAAGCTCAACTGTGAACGGAAGCTAGAGGCATTGTGGAAAGAGTGGCACTTACTCCAAAAGAGCAGAAAACGAGAAACTGACGCCGGAGGAAAACGGCAGAAGTTTTCGGACAGTGTGGACAAGCTGTGGGATATCGGAGCATCTGAAGATATAAAGAAGAATCGACTGCTGTCCGACAAGGACAAGAAAGAAGACATTGACTTCTACCTCGATCAACGTGGTCCTCGGGTGACAACGATGAGCGGGAACGATAAAGTTTTCGCTGTAAAAAGAAAGCTACAGGAAGGAAGAAAACGTCCTCGCCAGGAGCCGCAAACCTCAAATTGTGCATATGAAACCGGAGATGAGGTCATGGAGAATGATGATACTGGCATGTCAGGAGAGTCGGAGACAGAACTAGCGTTCCCCCTGCCGAAAGAGCCAAGTGTGTCTGTCAATCTTCCTCGCCGCATCCTTAATGCACCTGCTGTCATGGAAGTGGCTGGTCGTTTCCGCATGTCCAATAATCAGGTGCGTATTGTGTATAGTATTCATCGATAGCGTCAGTTTTAAAGTGTCCCGTAACCCACATGTATTCTTGACAGTTTCCTTTCCACTTCCCATTCTCTACATAGGTAATAAGCATTGTGGCTGCTATCACACGTTCGGCGGATCCACCAGCAGACCTCAATCAGTTCAGCATCTCGAAAGAAACGGCTCGCCGGGGAAGAGTGTCACATCGCCGTGAAGTGGCGACGGCTGTGAAGGACTCCTTCACGCCACCGAGGCACACTGTTGTCCACTGGGATGGCAAAATGGTCAAGGTCAGTTGATTAAGTTTTCATAGCTATCAATTTAGTAATGAGATTCATGAAGCATAATGTCAATTAAAAAGAGAACTGAATGTGAACAAAAATAGGTTACTTTACAACCATGAAATTGAAATATATGGCATGTGTTTCAGAACTTCCTTGGAACGGCGGAGCACCGCCAAGCAATTCTCATCTCCGGGGCTCCTCATTGCACAGAAGGAAAGTTGCTGTCAGTCCCAGCTGTTGCTGACGGCACCGGACTGTCGCAGGCGCGGGCAACCATACATGCTCTCGAAGATTGGGGATGTGAGGAGAGCGTCATCGGACTCTGCTTCGACACCACTTCCACCAACACGGGGAGGGTGCAGGGTGCAGTTGTCCGGCAGGAAAACATGCTCGGGCGACCGCTACTCTAGCTGGGATGCCGTCATCACGTCCTAGAGCTTATCGTGGGGGCAGTAGCCGTCACCCTGTTCGGAAGGACTACGGCACCAACTGATCCTTTGTTTCAGCAGTTGAAGAGAAGGTTAGTTAATTTTTTGTGCAAGGTAAAGTTAGGACACACATGATATTCCACTAGTTTATAAAACAGCAAGCCAGACCGGAACTTCAGAGTTTTCTCACACAATTTTCTTGTTTATTATTTTTGAAGATGGGACGAGCTCGATCTCTCGACCTACTGCAAGCTGCAGGTCGAGAATCTGGCGGAGAGTACGTGGCTAATAGAACTCCGGGACGCGGCGGTCAGCTTCCTGAGCACAGCTTCTGGTTTCGTCAGAGACGATTACCGGGAAGTGGCAGAGATCACGCTCCTGGTACTCGGGACACAACCACGCCGTGGCATTCACCTCATGCGCCCAGGAGCCTACCACCACGCAAGATGGATGGCTAAAGTTAGTATTTTCAAACAAAAATAATCTAGAGATAAGTTTAAATGTTATTCAAAGATAATCATTTCATTATAACGCAAACAAAGTAATTGGTAACAATAAACCTGTCTTACTTACAATGGTGCCTATTCTGTTTCAGGTCATCTACTACACAAAACTGCTGATGTTCAGTAGGCAGCTGGAGCTCGACGCCGAGCTGGTCGACAAACTGCACAGGATCGTGGTGTTCATCGCTCTTCTGTACGTACCAGCTTGGTTGGCGGCCCCTGTAGCAGTTGATGCGCCGTTGAATGACCTGGTACTATACCAGCGTTTTCTGAGGTATAGGGCAGTGGACCGCGAGGTGGCAGAAGCGTCACTGGCAGTGATGAGGCGGCACTTCTGGTATCTGAGGCCTCAGACCGTCATCTTCGCTCTATGCAGCAACAAGGTGGATGGCACTGTGAAGCAACAGATGGCAGAGAAGCTGTCCCACCTCCCTGTACCCAAAGACTTCACATACGAGAACGTCTCAGTCGACGAGATGACGCTACTCTCCGACCTGATCGACGAGTCCTCCTGGTTCTTATTTGCAGGTCTGAAGATGTATGGGTCTTCGTGGCTCACCCTGCCAACTGATAAGTGGGACGAGAACGAGGACTTTTGTCGTCTGAAGGATGTGATCTCTAATCTCCAGGTCACCAATGACGTCGCTGAAAGAGGAGTCCAACTGATACAAGACTATGCGAACATGGTCACAAAGGACGAGGCACAGCTGCAGGATCTTCTGCAAGTGGTGGAAAAGAACCGGAAAGAGCACGGCGACTTCAAGAAGTCATCACTCGCCACGATGACATAGCACAGAGGGACAACGTTGCAGCCAGTGACGTGTGATAGTGGTCAATACAATGCAAAAGTGATTGTTTAAGTTATTGTTTCTTTCTTCCTTATTTGTCTGCTATTTGCTGATTTTTTTGAAGAGTATAGGTGATCGTGGTTTTTCCCATTATTTGGCACTATACTAGCACATTGGTATTACCTGTATACAGGCACAACTTTTAAACCGTTAGTCGTATGACATTGGAAGGCACACCAAACGACTTCTCTCATCAAGAGGATTCAGAAAACATCCCTACTTAATGATTTATCTTGATTCAGTAAAAAGTTAAAATGTACGCATTTTTAAAAAAAAACTCGTAATTTCAAGGTCGATGCGAGACCGCTAAATATTGATCAATTTTTGTAAAAATGGTACCAATGTGCTAGTATAGTGCCAAATAATGGGAAAAACTACGATAACCTATACTTTTAAAAAAAATTGAAAAGTGGGCCACCCTAGTGACCATTGTGTTCATCGAGATGGCTCGGATCTATGCAAAACTGAAGGTCCCTTCCGTCACTTGACCTTTGATACAACCCCCAAAGCATTTTCATTGTGTATATGTATATACGTTTGTGCGTGCAGCTGCTTAAAAGTCTTTGAAGTATTCGGGCTTAATGACCGTATGCTTTGTATGATTTTTAACATATTTTCTCTGTTTATTGTTAAAGGTTTAATTATGTAATTACACATACAGTTGATTTAAAAAGTTTTGGCGAAAAATTCCGTGGAGGAACTTTACATGCATATTGGTACATTATTATTATCAATGGTAATCCCACTGGCGTTGAAACATAGGGGTCATTGACGCCTTACACACACACGCACACACACACACACACACACACAGACATATATATATATATATATATATATATATATATATATATATATATCAGGGCGTCCCAAAAAAATGTATACACACTTTAACAGCTGATAGCTCAATTGATGTTTCTTTCTTTCCAAGTTAAACCCATTAGAATTAATAACGGCAGTCAGACTAAGCTTTAAACAAAGGAAATTCATTCTAAAATGCTACTGGAAGTGTGAAAACGCAGTTGAAGTGCAAAGACAGTTTAGGAGGGAGTTTCAAACAGATCCACCAACGCGACTTACCATCACTCGAATTAGAGATAAGTTTGAAGCCGATGGAACTGTTCAGAATGTCCACAAGAAGCGTTCCGGAAGACCACGGACATCGACAAGCCCCACAACGCAAGAAAGAGTACTGGAAACGTATCACCAAAGTCCAAGAAAATCTGTGCGGCAAGCGAGTCGTGAGGTAGGAATTTCAGAATCGTCTGTCCAACGCATTTTGAAGCGCTGTCAATGGAAAAGTTACATTCCAAGATTAGTCCATGCTATTAATGAAGATGATCCGGACCGAAGAGTGGAGTATTGCAAGTGGTACTTGGCACGATGTGGATGTGGATTGGACGAAGGGGTTTCGTAGCATACCCTCCGCGTTCACCAGACCTCACACCACTAGACTTTTTTTTATGGGGATACTTAAAAGACAAAGTCTACGCTATAAAACCTGCAACAGTCGCTGAATTGAGAGCAGCCATTGAACGAGAATGCACACAAATACCAAACGAAATGTTTCGTGATGTTTGCGATTCCATTGCTTCGCGTTATCAGCAGTGCCTGGACCAGAACGGACGTCAGTTTGAAAACAGGCGTTGACAAAACAATTAAATAATGTCTGTAGATTCTATTACATTTTGAAAATGAAATGTATTTTAATAAACACTGCCTTTATAAGTATTTAAAGTGTGTATACATTTTTTTGGGACGCCCTGTATATATATATATATATATATATATATATATATATATATATATATATATATATATATATATATACACACAGAGTGTAAACTCTAAACTCTAAGTTTATTTTCGCAAATTGGATTGCAAATGATGTATAAATAGAATTCACTTTCTTTATAATACAAACTTGAAAATTCCATTAGAATCAGCCTTTTGAACAATTTCACATTTTTATAAGATTCTTATGATAATAGTTATATACCGTATTCCCGACGTATAACGCGCACTTTTTTTCCCCCCAAAATACTCCAAAAACACCCTGCGTTAAAATTATTCGTTAAAATTGTACATATGAAGTGAGGTAGGAGGCATATTTTTTCCTAAATTTTTATTTTCCTAAATTTTCTCTTCAAAATAATTTTCTCTTCAAAATTAGGGTGCGCGTTATACGCCGGGAAATACGGTATATATATATATATATCTTTAAGCTATTAAAAAAGCACCTACAATTCCTTCCATTTCCTGTAGGTAATTGGGGGAGAGGGGTTGGGGTAATGGGGGAGGGGGGTTGTGCAACAGGGAGGTGGGGTTAGCCCCCAAGTTACATAAAGGGGTGAAGGGGTTTTGGGGGCAGAGTGAGAATGACCTCTCCCCAAAGGGGTAACCCTAACGTTCCTTCGCCGTAGGCGAATTTGAGAAGCACAAGCCCCGCCCGTAGGGCAGGAGCCGAAGGCTCTGCTTGTATATATATATATATACATATATATATACACACACACACACACACACACACACACACTGTATACGGGCTACGTCGTGGCCAATGTTGTAACACCGCTTCCCGGAGATCAGCGAAGTTAAGCGACATTGGGTCTGGGTAGTAGTTGGATGGGAGACCGTCCTCTGCCCCCAGATTATGTAGCGACCCGTGGTTCGGATCCTACGTAAAGCTGTAGGTCCCCTCCGTCATATGACCTTAGATGTTGCGAAGGAGGTTAAACAACCCCAATAAAAAAAAACTGTGTGTGTGTGTGTGTGTGTGTATATATATAAATAAATGATATAAAACTATGTAAAAATATATAAAAATTCTCGGTCGGAGTCTGAATTCTGTTGTGGTTGTATGGTTCTGTCAGCACTTATGGTCGTGTTGTATTATTCTGTGTGGTTTGGCATGGGATTTATTCCCATGCATCACAAACAGGGAGGAGAATCCGGACGGAAATTAAATGTTGCTATTATTTTCCGTTATTTCCGGTTCAGTTGAGATGCAGAAGAGAATGTTGCTTTCATTATATGTATATATATATATATATATATATATATATACATTTCAACTGCAAACAACACGCAGTATAATTAACGTAAAGAACGACGCTTGTATAGGAGAACATTCCGCGCAAGATGAGGAGGGAGAACGAACAAATGAAAAAATGAGGTAACCACCCGGGAATCGAACCCGGGATCTTCCGATTGCCGGTCAGATATGATAACCACTAAGGGTTAGACAAGGGACATCCTCAAGTCTGAAGAATAGCTTTGTTGTCACAGGCCCAAGAGTATTTAACCAGCTACCCAAAGACATCAGAAACACCACCGATGTCAAATTCGAAATCTTGAAAAGAAGTCGACGCGACGCATGGCTGGGACGGTCCCGGATGAGCCGGATGTGTTTGACTCTGTGAGGTGGGGAGCTCAGACAGCAACGTTAGCCAACATCAAGTTAGGTCTAGAGGTATCGGCGCCAGCCTGACTTTCGTGTGAAGAGAGACTAACGCATGGAACACCTGCAAGGTTTTATATATATATATATTTAATATATATATATATATATATAAAACCTTGCAGGTGTTCCATGCGTTAGTCTCTCTTCATACGAAAGTCAGGCTGGCGCCGATACCTCTAGACCTAACTTGATGTTGGATAACGTTGCTGTCTTGAGCTCCCCACCTCACAGAGTCAAACACATCCGGCTCATCCGGGACCGTTCCAGCAGCCAGGCGTCGCGTCGACTTCTTTTCAAGATTTCGAATTTGACATCGGTGGTGTTTCTGATGTCTTTGGGTAGCTGGTTAAATACTCTTGGGCCTGTGACAACAAAGCTATTCTTCAGACTTGAGGATGTCCCTTGTCTAACCCTTAGTTTGGGAACACTACACATTCTACCTTTCCTATTTTCCAATGTTGTTTGGGTGGTTTTGGGGTTCGGTTTGATGATGTTAAGGTACTAATTTCTCTATTATTTTCCCTACGTACAGTATATTATGTTGTGCTTCTCTCTTCTTCTTTCCAGCGAATATAGATTTAATGTACGTCGTTTTTTCCTAGTGATTGAGAGCTCTTTGCACTCATTCATCCTTCGATGTAAAATTTCTTCATTTATTAATTTCTTCTTTTTTATCATATATGGGGACGTCAAGATTGAGCAATATTCCAGTTTTGGTATGAGCAGTGGTTACAGCAAGGGAATCATTACTTCCTTGTCCCTTCTTTTAAGTGTTCGCAATATCTGTCCCATAATTCTTTTTGCTTTGTTTATCGCTATCTGATTTTGTGTTTCAAATTTCATTACTGTATTCCAAAGTCTTTTGTTTTTGTGTTTATTTGGATTTTCTGCCTATTTTGGGTATAATATTCTGTTTGTTTTAGCTAGCTCCTCATTTTTTTCCATATCTTAAGAGCTGAAATCTTTAGGTGTTAAATTTAATGTTGTTTTCTTCTGACCATCTTCTGTATATTCTGTTTGTGTCCGTCTCTAAATATTTCACATCATCTACATTTCTATTTTTTGTTGGCTAATGTTTGTATCGTCAGCAAAGGATGTTACTCTTCTTTATTTGTTATTTCGTTGTTTTTGTCTGTTAACATGATAATGATAGGAGTGGAGTTATTACTGTTTTTTGTGGCACCGAGCTACGTACTTCCAATTCCGCTGATGATATTCCTTGGATTTTAACAACTTGCTGACGTTCTCTGAGGAAGTTATAGATCCACTTTCCCACTTTGCCAGTTATTCCCATATGTTTAATTTTATGTGCTATTATATCATGATCACACTTGTCGAATGCTTTATAAAATCTGTGTATATTACATCATAGTTCTCATTGTTTTCAAGTGCATCAATTATGTTGCTATAATGTTCTAGCAATTGTGATGGGCATAATCTTCCTGATCGGAATCCGCGCTGGTTCTCATTGAATCTTTCCTGTGTCTCGATAAAGGCGTAACTTTTCTCTCTAATAATTTTTTCAAATATTTTGGTAAGATGTGATGTTAGTAACACTGGTCTATAGTTCTTTATCTGAGATCTGTCTTCTCCTATATACGAGGGCCACTCAGTACATTTTGCCCCACCTTTTTTTTTTTTCCAAGTTTCCTTGCAAGTTCCAGAAATTTTGTGCACAAGTAGTTACATACCTTTTTTACAAGTTTTTATTTTTCCACGTAGTCTCCATCCTTTTCTACGGCTTTCCTCCACCTCCTTGCTGGTAAAAGTCCGCTGGGTTCCGCTGGAGCCACCTCTTAACCTCCTCAACAACCTCATCGTCACTCTGAAACTTTCTTCCACGAACAGCATCCTTCATTGGCCCAAACACATGGAAGTCTGAAGGTGCCAGATCCGGACTGTATGGAGGGTGGGGTAACACAGTCAAGCTCATTTTGTGATGGCCTCTCTTGTTTGTAAACTGTTGTGTGGTCTTGCGTTATTGTGCAAAAGAAGGACGTCTTCCAGTTTTTTCTCCGGTCGAACTCGCTTTATACGTCTCTGGAGTCTCTGTACGGTAGCAATATATGCCTCTGAGTTGATTGTTTGTCCTTTCTTCATAATGTCCACCAGAATCACCCCTTTCATGTCCCAGACGATGGTGGCCATAACCTTTCCTGCAGAAGGAGCCATTTTGAACTTTTTCTTGGGGAGTCTGCATGATGCTACTCCATGGATTGGTGGTTTGTTTCAGGTTCAAAATGGTGTACCCAAGTCTCATCTCCAGTCACAATTCGTGAAAGGAAGTCATCCCCTTCTGTCTCGTATCGAACCAACGACTCAGAAGCAATTTCTTTTCTTTGGGCTTTGTGATCTTCAGTTAGTTCGCGAGGAACAAACCGTGAACACAATTTTGAGTATCCCATTTGCTGAATTATCGTATTCACACTTCCTTCACTAATTCCTAGCTCCAGTGATAGCTCTTTGTATGTGACGCGCTGATTTGATCGAATGATGCCGTTAGCACGTTGCACAGTATGAGATGTCACAGCCGATGCCGGGCGACCGCTGCGTGCCTCATCATCGAGGCTGGCTCTCCCTCTCTCCGATGATCTCACACGTTTAGACCAGCGTCTAACTGTGCTTCGATCAACAATAGCATCTCCGTAAACGTTTTGTAGACGTTTGTGAATATTTCCAACTGTTTCCTTCTCTGCGGTTAAGAATTCTATAACAGCTCTGTTTACGATCACATCACTGTCAGACGCCATTTTCGAAACTGCGTTAACCATCGGTTTTATACAAGGGGTTTAAAAGCGGTTTTATACAAGGAGGGGAGGTTCAAACTGGAAAAATCCGGTTATGTGAAGCGCAGAAAGTTTAAACTTACAGCCCAAAAGACATTTCAGCCCCATGGCCTATTATTTAGCTAAGAAGAAAAGGTGGGGCAAAATATATTGAGTGCCCCTAGTATAAGAACAGTGTTCGCTCTCTTCAGGATGTTCGGTATTTCTACTGTGTCAGGCGATTTTCTCCATATCCAGTACAGGGGTGTAGCTATTTCATCCTTACAGTTTTTAATCACGAAGGCGTCCCATTTGTCCACACATGGAGTTGAATGTGATTTCATTTGCCGTATAGCTCTCGGTATATCTTTCGGTGCGAAGTCAAAATCGGTTATATTCTCTCTTCGTAGCCTTTCTTCAAAGAAGGTGGTGTGATCAGAGATCACTTTGTCACATTTTGGGGTACTGAAAACTGATTTATACTGAGCTCTCAGTATTTCAGATATTTCCTTTAGGTCGTCGTTTAGTTCATCGTTTTTCTTTTCGCAAAAAAGTTATAGAAGTATTTTGTGTTTTCTTTTATTACTTCTACCACACCTTCCTTTTCCCTCTCTGAATGACCCCTAAGGAGAGATTTATTTCCTCGTCGATTCTCTTCAGCTTTTCTTGTATCGTTTTTCTGTCATTGTTGTCCTCAGTTTATTAATTTTATATTTACTTTTTTCTTTTGCGGAATATTATTCGCCTTTGCCTCTCGAAATAGTCCCTCTTTCCTTTTTCCTGTTTTTTTGGAAAATGTTTTCCTAAAATTTTCAGCGTCATTTTTTTTAAGTTTATTAACATCACTTCAGTTGTTTTGTCCTTAAATACTCTTTTTCAGTCTATCTGAGTTACATTTGATCTGATTTCTTGCCAATTTATAGTCTTGGAACTCAAGTTAAAAATTTCAAATTTCCTTCTTTCTTTGGTGTGTGTATTTTATTTAAAGGCTGTCGTTATGTTAGTTGATATTTCGACAATGTTGTGGTCAGATACAATAGTTGGGATTATTTTTATGTCATCAGTTAGGTTTTTCTTGTTGTTTGTGAATACTAGGTCCGAGCATTTATTTTTTTCTGGTGTTTTTTGTTATTTCTTGTGTTAACATAAATTAAATTGTTAAATCCATCTGCATATTTGCTTATTCCTGGTCTTCTCTTGTACCCCCCTTTGTCTTGGTTTATATATATGCTGTATATATTTTTTCCTACCTTTTCGTACTTTATAAATTGAAAATTAAAGTCTACGCAGATTTTAAGGACTTTATTAGGTTCTTGATATCAGCAATGGCATCAGAGAATTTTGCAGCTGGAGTGTTCAGAGGTCTGTAAATGGTTATTAGTATCACTTTATTTTTTTATTTTTTAATGCTAAAGTTTCCATGTATTTCGGAACTCATTGTAAACTGTCGATTTACACACACACACACACACAGTGCTTTCTTCTGGAAAGAAAGGTTCCGGAACTTTGGTATAAATTTCCTATAAACTTTGCCATATTGAAAATAAAAGGTACCGGAACGCCGTTCCGGCGCGTTCCGCCAGAAAAAAACTTTCATTGTGGTGCTGTGTTATACATTTTTATCGTATTTTGTACAAAAATAACTGCGGAAGGCATAAACCATGATTTAATATAACGTACTGCTAGTTCATTTAAATTAAAACAACTTGTTTTTATTACCGTACATCGTGCGAGAAAACTTTGAAATTTTTAAAGGTCAAAATTATATAAACTTTCTTGTTAAGATTTATCTCGTGCAGAAGATAAAAAGTTATTTTTATGTACGAAAAAGATACATAAATTGAACTTAATTTCCTTTTTCAGATTTTTATAAAATAAGAAAATATTTTATTGCATCAGATATAAAATTACGATTCGGTAAAATCTATTTGAATTATAAAGTTCACCCTCCGTATATGATATTTAGTTATTTCTGATACTACTATTAGTAGAACGTTGGCGAACAGCTGGGAAACACCGATCATAATATGATGAGATTTGGTCTCAACGTAAAACCGTTTAAGTTAAGAGCAAAAGTTATGTGACGGAGGGGATCTACGGCTTTATGCATGATCTGAACCATCCAAGGGTTGCTACATCATGCGCGAAGGACGGTCACCTATCCAACCCAAATCCAATGTCGCTTAGTTTCGCTGATCGACGACAGGAAACAGTGTTGTTTTCCGAAAAGTTTAGAGATCGTCTAATTCAGCAAGGTTGAGAATAGTTGTTAGACGTAGTAGCGTACATACCGGGTGTCCGAGAATTATCTGTACAATTTTTGGCTGTTATTAAAAGTCAACCATGAAGTGTAGAAATTCCAGTGTTGTCCCATTTTACAGAGAAACTCATTAAGTGTTTTCTGATAACAAGTTTTGACAAGTTTTTCTTTTTTGTACGCGGGTGACAGACATTGATGATTTAAAAGCAAGAATCACAGCTGCTATTGAGCGAATTGATGTGGATATGCTGCAGCGTACATGGCAACATTTGGATTATCGATTAGATGTTTTGCGAATCACTGATGGTGTCGGGAGAACGGTATCTAACCTAGGTGCGAATTTCTCTGGATTGTTTCGTAATCGGCTTTTTTCATTCGTTTTTTTTTCGGTTTATAAGTTCTGTATAATAAACAATAATGTAATAACCAATGTAATAATAAATTTATAATTTCTGTAATAAATAATTATGCAATATTAAATGTAATAAAATTAATAATAAATTCAATAATTATGTAAGAAAAATATAATAGAATCTGTATGTTTAGAACAGGAAGATAGTTTTAAATTTGCGCGAATATACTTAATGAAAATGCCCTTCCGGTGTCGGGAGAATGGGATCTAACCTAGGTGCGAATTTCTTAACGGTCGGTCCCTGGACTGTTTTTCCCTCTTGTTTTGGTTCATTCGTGTTTCTGTATCCACCCGAGGAGGATGCCAGTGGGCGTCGAAACTGTCGTGGAAATAAACTCTGTCTATTAGAGTGGGTTTTTATTTTCAGATTTTGACCTTCACGTAAAAAAGTGAAGTTTTTTGCATTTATTAATAAAAGAAACTTTTGAAAATACAGATTCTAAATAATCTTGTTTAAGAATTTTACGTGTGTTATCAAGAATTTTATTAAAAGATGAAATTGTACAGATAATGTTCGGACACACTGGAATTTCGAAAAAACTTGTAAAAACTTGGTATCAGAAAAAACGTAATGAGATTCTCTGTAAAATGGGACAACACTGGAATTTCTACACTTCATGGTTGACTTTTAATAACAGCTAAAACTTGTACAGATAATTCTCGGACACCCTGTATAATGTAGGATAACTTTATAAATACGTTCAAAACTGCAGCCGTGAATTGTGCACCAAGGAAAGTTGGTCATCATCGTCCTCATCGTCTGCTTCTGCCATCAGTACCACTGAAATTTCTTTTAATAGGTTTCATATGCCTACTCATATTAAATTTAGAATTGTAAAGTATTTATCTCGGCGATTTTTAAACAAGGTCACGGACGTACTCGAGACGAATACCACCGGTGAGCTATTCCATTTAAAACTCCGAACTTAATATTATTATAGCATATGAACCTAATTAAAACAAAGAGTTCAGCAGTGCTACAGATGACACGTGGAAACGATGAGGATGATCACGATGGTATGAAAATAGTAATGATGATAGCTATAATAAAAAGTATGCTAGCGGATTGATGACTTCCTTTTGATATTAATAACAATTAGTTTGTTTTGATTGGGTTGTTTAGTTTAACCTCTTTCGCAACACGTAAGGTCATATGACGGAGGGGACCTATAGCTTTACTTGGGATCCGAACCACGGTTCGCTAAATAATCTGGACGCAGGAAACGGTTCCCCGATGCAACTATTGCACAAGATTCAATATCGTTTAAATTCGCTGATCGACGGGAAGCGGTATTACGATATTAACCTTTATTTCATGACCATAATAAAAATATACTCTTGTATACAGTAATTTATCGTGACTATGAAAATAGGAATGTGCCCTTATTATTTCATAATCTTGGTATGAGAACTTAGCATGGTTATGAAATAAGAGTTATTATTTCATAATCATGGTATGATAACTTACCATTGTTACGAAATAAGAGTTAATAAAATAATGATAAAAACGTATGATGTAGATTAGATTCAGTAAATTATAGTTTCAAGTTATCCTTATTAAACTCTTTGAAAGACTAGATACACGAGACAAGTGTACGCATGGTAGCTAATGGTTACATGGTAACATGGTGGCTGATGGTAACAGAAGACTCTCACCTGTCTCGTACTTTACTATCATTTCTATTCCAGTATGAACGTTTTACACTTCAATAATTGTAATCACGGTATGAAAGTAGTTTTCTTTGAATCACTTTCTTTGTCATCTTTTTCTCATAACAAATTTCGTTTTCTCACACTAACATAGATTGAATCTAGAGTCTTTGTACTACTACTACTACTACTACTACTACTACTCCTGAGAAAACAGTTGGTTAAAACGACCAAAATACGTGGTTAATTAATTATTGGACAATGGAGTTAAAAACTGTCAATTCAATCATAACAATTGCGCTAAATATGGCTACTTCTTTTTTTTGGTAAAATACTAAAGTGGTTTTGGATTACTCATTTAGTTGTCATATAATTTGGTCGTCTCAACCAAATATTTTTCCTATGTAGTAATAGTAGTATTCTATTACTTCAGTAATAAATAAGAGAAAGAATAAGAAAAATTAATCTCCAGAGTAAAAAATGTAAATTGTACAAATTGTAAATCATTCAAACTGCAAAACAAATGATTTATACAAATGAATTGTAAAATATATACCGTATTTGTCGGCTTATAAGACGCACTTTTTTTCCTTATAAATACCTTAAAAAATCGCCCTGCGTCTTAGAAGCCGAAAGTGGCAATACAGCACATCAATAGCACAAGTGTGTGAATGGGTGCTGAAGTCATGGCATGATGTTAAGACTGAAATTGTGGTCAACTCCTTTAAAAAATGTGGTATAAGTAATGCAATGGATGGCACTGAAGATCATTTATTGTATGAGAGTGACAGTGATACAAGTGAAGATGATGATGATTATGATGATGAGGATAATGATGATAATGTCAGTAATGAATCTGAAGTTGATTAATAACAAATAATAAGAGTAATAATCATATTATCTTTCTTTATTGGCTTTTGGGTTTTCTTTTTATTGAATTTTACATATCCATTGTATTAACAATAAAGTGCATCAAAAACTTTTTTTCTTGAATTTAACTTTCCAAAATTAAGGTGCGTCTTTCACGGCGCAGCGTCTTGTAAGCCGTCAAATACGGTAAGTTATTTTCCCCAGCGTGGGACTGGGAGGGGCGTGTGTGTTACTAAAACCTTCCCTGGCTCTTCCTTAAGGTGCATACTACTGTAAATTTGGTGCGGATGATATTAGCCGTTCGGGACCAGAAAGGCGAACTCGCCAAAAGTACTTTTGCTGATTTCGCCCTTTTGGTTCCGACTGCCTCATACACTCCCTGCGGTTCATGATAAAGAACATCACGGCCACCAATATCACCAGCTCTAAACCCCTATGACTTTTATCTGTGGGGTTATTTAAATAATAGAGTGTTTAAACAAAATCCACACACAATAGAAGAACTGAAGGCATCAATTGAATAAGAAATTTCTCAGATCTTAACTTCTTGTTCGTGTGCAAGGAGTTAATAAACTGAGAGGACATCACATCATACCTAATTTTAGTGTGCAGTGATAACAAATTTACGCAGTAATAATTTCAATTTGTGTAGTGATACATTAGGTTCTATATCGGATATAGAACCTAATTTGTCACTGCACAGATTTTCAATTTATCACTGCACAAATTGAAATTATTACTGCGCAAATTAGTTATCACTGCACACTAAAATTAGGTATGCATCACATAGAGTAGGGTTACCAGCCTTTATCATCTATATATATATATATATAATATATATATATATATATACTTCATAAGCACAGCGTTTATTGTGCTCTGGAAGGGCCAGGATTTTCAGCTGTTATATGCAACTACATTCATGATTGATAAATGTGTTGTCGGACGGTCGAAGGAAGAGAATTGAAAATAAAATTATCAAAATTATAAAATTATCGCGACCCCAAATACGATCTTCGCGACCCCAAGGTTGGAAAACCCTGACATAGAGCATGTTTTGCACTAGGGAACTAAGCCCTATGTATAAGGAAGGTACAGTAAAAATTTCATGCCTTTATTTCAGTTAATAAAAAATATATTTAAGATGTCGGATGTATATATATATATATATATATATATATATATATATATATATATATATACACATGCCATTAATTTTTCGTTCTGAAGATATGCACGAATTAGCAACTTTTCACTTGAATTGCATGGCAACTGTTCGCTTGAGTGGGTGGATAGCAGACTAAGCAGAGCATTATTGTTTATTCAGTTACAGTGAGAAGGGTGATTTGCAGTGATATTTATCATTAGAATTAGAATGATATACTCGTATGTTGACTGTGATTATAAGAATTTTGTGCTAAATTATGATTAATCAGTATGATGATGAATCATGATATATATATATATATATGGAGACGGAAACCACTGTTCAGGAAGACGTAAATTTTTATTTCTTTGTTTGAATTTGTTTGAATTTCTTTGTTTCTATGTTTGAATGTTTGAACTTCCTGAAAAGTGGTTTCCTGCTCCATACTTCGTCGCGACAGTACGTTATTTTACATTATATATATATATTATATATATATATATATGTGTATATATGACGCCTCGCTCAGAACAATCCCCGATGAGCCGGGTGTTACTGGATATGTGAGGTGGAGAGCGCAAGAATCCAACTCACTACTTCACCAGGCCAACTCGAGAGGAGGGGCGACAAGCTTGACCTTCGCGAAATGAGAAATCATATCGCGGAACCTTTGTAAGGTTGTAAGGTAAGGTTATATATATACAGGGCCTATCAGAGCGGGGGCTAGGAGGGCCATTTGGCCTGGGCCTCAAGCTTAAGGGGGCCTCAAATTTAGAAACTTTCAGGTTTAAATATAATGTTTTACAGTGAAAGTAATAATTGGGTTTAGCTATGGGCCTCAAAAGCTGGAAGTGGCCCGGGCCTCTCTGGACCTCAGAGAGGGCCTAATATATATATATAATATATATATATATGAAATGATCTTGTGGCTGCTGTCATGTCTATGTTGCTACATGCAGTGCTCGTATGTTATCGTTTTTGCTAAGTGGTACGAGGACATCGTTGCTGTTTCGTGATCATAATCAGGATAGTGATTATTGTTTGAAGATTAATTTTTTGGCAGAAAGTTGAGGCTTCACTGTTTTACAGCGCACCGCCTTGCCCGTATAATCGTTCTAGGGTACGAACAGTTTACAGCATCATTGCCAAGAATAAGGCGGGTCAGAATACTAACGAGGCTTTCTGACGTAACTCATCACTACTGGTTGGAACGACAACGCTTTGATTTATCGTATTCAAATGAGTGGTTTAATTCATATAATTTTTTCACGTGTATTTGTCGTACTTTTAATTTTATAGGTTCTCGTGCGTGGTCCCTCAGGAGTAAAATACAGAGCAAATTTGCGCTTCCTTCCGAGACGACACAAATGTATCTGTTCTAATCACAAACTTATTCTCCTTGTGCTTACTCCACTCAGACAGCACCAAGAACTCAGAATGTCTAAATTTCAAATTTTCCCTCTATATTGTTTGAATGTTTGAACTAATAATGCTTTTATTTTTGTCCACTTTATTTCAATAAAAGATAAAAATAGGAATGCTTTTTCCACTATAACATTATTTCATTTTAGATAAAAAGTGTGTATATATATATATATATATATACTAGAATGCCTGTTGCGCCTTCCGTAGCAAAACCATCCCCAAAATACAACCTACAGTGGGTGGATTGGGAGAGGCTGGTGTATTACTGAAACCTTCCCTGGTTCTCCTTTAATAATATGTATATTAAATTTGGTTCAGATTACCCAAGCCGTTTAGCCGTATAAATTTGGTTCAGATTATCCTAGCCGTTTAGGCGCGGATGAACGAACATAGAACATCAGACCTTATCATCCCCTACATAATATAAGGAATATATATATATATAATATATATATATATATTATATATATATATATATATATATATATATATATATATACACACACACACACACACTGGTTAACTTTGGTTTAGCTTCGGCCCGAATTGTTCATTCTGACGAAGGTGAAACTTGTCACTCCACTTTAGACCTACAGTTTAACGTGGAATCCGAACTACGCCCCACCAGCAGTCCAGCGTCTTAACCACTAAGCTACCTAGGGTACCCATTTATGTACTAACCAATTTTTTTTTTTTTGTATAGAAGGATGAACAGCTGGGTTTTGCTGCGCGCCGCCTGCTGCCACCGGGTCTCAATCCCGGGGTCGATGGATTCGTAGTCAGCGACGCTAACCACTACACCACTGAGGCCAGTGATATATATATATTTAAAGTTCGGGAAGAACCGATTCGCCTCTATTTAAAAGGGCATATCTCGGCGGAAAAACAAAGAAAAAGTGAGAGGAAAGACAGAGGAAAAAGCAAAGGTGGAGGGGACAGTCGAAGTGGAAAAAGACCAAGGATGACAAGGACTGCAGGGTCGAGCTCCATCATCCTTGGGTGCTAGGGCCGGGAGGGCGCACGTGAAACCTCCAGGAACAAGCACGTACAAACGAGCACAAAGAGCACTCAAGAACACGAGCTTAGAACCTCCTTGCGGGGATATATATAATATATATATAATATATATATATATATATAATATATATACCATGCGCCTCAGTGGTGTAATGGTTAGCGTCGCTGACGACGAATTCATATAGTAAAACCTTACCATTTGCGGGGGTATAATGGGAAAGTACCTATGATATATACAGGGTGGCGCAACAGTCAGAAACCATAGGCACATTTTATTAAATTATAATAAATGTTCGAATTGGTGGCCTTCCACTCGGAGACACTTTCTGACGCGCTGAATGCATGATGTTTGAACATTCCTTAACACACTGGTACTGATTTTGGCACACTCAGATATGATTTTATCCTTTAGAGAACGTATGTTCTGGGTCGATCAGCATAGACTACCGACTTGAGATGGACCCACAAGAAAAAGTCAAGAGGCGTGAGGTCTGGAGATCTAGGTGGCCATTCGACGGGCCCTCGCCGTCCGATCTACTTGCTTGGGAATGTTTCATCTAAAGAGCTCCGGACGATTGTTGCGAAATGTGGTGGTGCACCTTCCTGCTAAAACCACATCTCCGCCCGTTCTGCCAATGGAATGTCGTCCGGTATGGGCATTACAGTAGAAATGTTTGCAGCATATGCAGATATGTTTCACCTGTTACATTGCCGTCGAAAAAGTACGGACCAATTAACCGATCCCCCCAGAGCGCAGCCTACACCATAATTCGTGGATCGATTGCACATATCCTTCCTCCATCCAGTGGGGGTTCTCATTGGCCCAATAGCGTGCATTATGCCTATTGACACGACCACTGAGGTGAAATATCGCTTCGTCGCTGAACATGATCCTTCATTGAAGCTGTCGATGTTGTAGAAACCACTGGCAGAACTCTACACGACGGTCTGTGTCGTCACCGTTCAGTTCCTGAACGAGTTGGACTTTGTAGGGGTGGAAACGATTTGTTGTAAGAATTCGTTGAATGGATCTTCTGGAGACACCCGTTTCCTGGGATAACTTTCTTAAGGACTTACGTGGGCTATTTTCGAGGTGATTGAGTACCGTTAGTGATGCTGCTGCATCGGCTGAACTTTTTGCCGTCCACTACGCGGCCAATCATGAACACTTCCCGTTTCTTTGAAGCGAGTGAACAGTTTTCCAACTGATGCCTGAACAACGGCGGCCTCTCAGGGTGTTTGTTATTAAAAGCAGTAGCAATTGATCGGTGTGTGTTACCATGCCTTGCACACATTAAAACTATCTCCACCCATTCATTTATTGTCAATTTCTGTGCCATATGTTCAACAACAAATCTGAAAAGAACGAAACACATATTAAAACACAAATTATTAAAATGTGTCTATGGTTCCTGACTTTTGTGGCACCCTATATATATATATATATATATATATATATATCGGGTGGTCCGAAAAAAATGACGCATTTTTTAAAAATTAATATCTCAGTAACCCCCTTCCTTATCATGACAATTTTTATATGCAAGATACTTTCAAACTTCTTTTTTTGAATGCAAGAAACGGAATTCTGATATCTTTTATAGTTTTCTCGCAATTAACAAAAGTAACAACATGGGTCAAAAAAACGAATATCATGAGAAAGGAAAAATTTAATCAGAAATTTAACTAATTAATTTACAGTAAATGATCGATTGGACCACCACTCTGTTGACACACTAATCTAAGTCTTTTCTTCCACACAAAAATAATACTTCTTACTTCATTAATGCCAATTTCTTGCCAAGATTCAAGTATTTTACTTTTTAATTCTGATTCCGTGAATTTTTCTCGTCGACCTCGGTAAACCTTCTCTTTTAGTAACTCCCAAATTGAGTAGTTCATAGGATTACAATCTGGGCTTTGTGGTGGCCACTCATTTTTCGTTATTAATTTTGGTGTATTGCTAATCAGAAACGACTGTGTGGCGTAGCTTGTATGCGACGGTGCTCCATCTTGTTGAAATATGAAATCATTTTCTTGATACAGGCGACGACAATCCGGCAACAATTTTGTTCTTAAAAGTTCAATGTAATTTGCAGAATTCACCTTTGTCTTTTCAGTTTCAATAAAATGAACATCTGTCTTGCCATTCCAAGAGACCCCTGCAGATATCATAACCTTTTTGGAGAATCTTGACGTTTCATGATACAATCTGTTTATTGAAATGTCACACTTTTTACCACGCCCGTAGACAACATCATTTTGACGGTTTCGCGGAATTTCTAGAGTGAAATCTTTTTCATCCGTGAAGACTATCTTTTAATATCAACGACAGAGAAATTATCAAGTAACTTTCTGCACCTTGTTTTTCTTTTATCCTTAACAGTATCACTTTTCTAGAAGATACTATTCTTTTGAAGGCTTTTAGTTTTGTGCTTTAATTATTCGGTGTACAGAAGTCTTTCCAATATTCAAATGTTTAGCAATTGTTCTTTGTGACAAATGACTTCCTGGTTTATCTTCTTGAGAGCAGATTTTATCGTTGATGTAATCCACATTTTCTGGAACCGAAGCTGTTTTAGGTCTACCGCTTCCTGGTTTTCTGGCAGTACTTCCCGATTCGCGAATCTTCTTTAAGAGTCTTTCCACTGCACGCCTTTTCCACTTTTTGCCTGGAAAACTCTTGCAATAACCTTCCAGTCTTCCATCCTTTTTCACAGTAACAATTTTTAATGAGAATACGATCTTCCTCTGACAACATCATTAAGGGTACTGACGAATTGTTAAAAAATAAAAATATCCACAATTTGACTTGTTCATTCCTGTAGAGTTTTGTAATAACTTGCAAAAATATCGCATGATATCGTATAAAAATGATATCGTATAAAAAACGGATATTATATTGCGATTTTTGTTTTTTTGACCCATGTTGTTACTTTTGTTAATTGCGAGAAAACTATAAAAGATATCAGAATTCCGTTTCTTGCATTCAAAAAAAGAAGTTTGAAAGTATCTTGCACATAAAAATTGTCATGATAAGGAAGGGGGTTACTGAGATATTAATTTTTAAAAAATGCGTCATTTTTTTCGGACCACCCGATATATATATGAAAATAACCACGAAGGAAAATAAAACCCGAAATAGTGCTCAAGCGCTTTCGTCTAATGAAATCCTCAAGAATACTGAAATATATATAGTTCTTTGGAGGTTAAAGCGACAATAATAAGTGGTTTTATTATAAGCACGAATTTCCGACCTATTCTGAAGTTTTCAATTCAGGTGCAAATGATGAAGATAAGTCACAATGTTTCACGCAATATATATATACTGTATATATATATATATATTTTTTTTTCCTGTTTAGTAACTCCTTGAAAAATAAACAAGAAAAACGATGGAATGAAAACGTTTACTAGGGATAACTAAACACTTTTGCATTTATATCTGGCTAATGCAATGGCCCCAATACGGGCGCCGGACCTCGATATTTTGAATTTTATCTCAGTGATCTTTCTAAGGATCTAGATACAGTATCTATATTCCGTGAATCAATTTCTGTTTCAGATTTTAAACATCATATTTACGCGAGAAATATGAATTATTTTAATAAAATTGAATCCTTTTTGAGAAACACCCTGTCACGAAAGAGAAGTTCTTCTATATTAAATTTAGTGTGTAAACAAACTGTAATATTCAATAAGGAAGTCAACTTATTTCAAAGCCGATTTCACTCATCCGGAATAAAGTCAACAGATTCTTATTCTTCAACCGAGCCACGCCATTGGTCAGAAATACCAACTTTGAAATCTTATCCAATTATTGGACACAGATTTTCTATGCTTCTTCATAAAGGTATTTTTAATTCCAAAATTTGGTCCAAATGAATACGTAATTTAAGTAGTATTTTTGGGGTTATATATATATATGGGGTGATACAGGGTGTCCCATAAGTCCGGACTCATTGGAAAATTTATTTTAAATTAAATTTACAGAAGTAATACATTAGAACTAAGACAAATATTCAAATTGATATCTTGTTTTGGGACCCTTTTTTTTTGTTGCAGGTAGAATAACAAGCAATAGCTAGTATGTAAGTGAGTTACACTCCTCAGGAAAAGGCCTCCTTTTCATAACATAAGTTAACTATTACAAAGTCCCTTTAGATTTAATATTAACTTTTTCTTTTCATTAATTTTTCCTCCTTTATTCCTTTACAGATTTTAATAAAAACAAGATGCACATTCTCATTAAAAGTCTAACCAATGAACTGGGACCTATTTTCCGCCTACACCCTTGGGGGGCTCCCCCCATGCTAATGATGACGGATCCGAATGACTTTGAAGTGATGTTTAGAAGTACCATGGAAAATCCGATCAGAAATATTTTTCACGTTCTGCGAAAAGTGAGAAAGGAAGAGGCTTTTTTTGAGGAAAAAGGAGGACTGTTAACTGAGTAAGAAACGTTAGGTACACACACACACACACACACACACATGTGTGCGCATCTCCGCATAAGCAAGGTATCAACTTTTTAAATCTATATATCTAAGAGGCTATTTAACCAAACATAAGTTAACCTAACCTAACTCTAGTGCTATCACACAGAGAAGGGCGTAATAAGTGTTCCAGTTGCAGCTGAGGACTCGGACTGCGTTTTCTATTAAGTCACTAAATAATAATAAGGTATTGGTTAATCTAGCCTAACCTAACCTTACCGACTAACCTAACCTAATTAGGACAAACATCTCTTTCTTCCGACAGTAAAAATGTTTAGACTTTTTATACAATTTTGTTAATGTTCCGAAGTACAAAAAGCATTACCTCACAAAAAATAGCCCCCTACATCTGTGAATTATCGCACACTTGACCTCACTTCTGCCCAGTTGCCTACACACACACACACACACACACACACACACATATATATATGATGCAAACCCACAAGGAAAAAGAAAAAATTATTCCAAGGCCTTTCGTATATTTGACAATCCACCTCGTCAGCTCGTCAGGGAATGCATTGTCGAATACACGAAAGGCCTTGAAATAATTTTTCTTTTTGCTCGGTGGTTTGCATCATTTATTTATTTCACGTGTTTAAGTATGAAACTCATCCCATATATATATATATATATACACATATATATATATATATATATATATATATATATATATATATATATATTATATATATATATTAGGGTGTGTCAATTTTGGGGGTGAAATGACTAAATTGAAAATCATGTGATTTGGTAGCAATTTAATGTAATCATTTGGCATACAAAATAATATCCTTGCTTCAAAAACAATAAAAAATAGCTCCTACCTACATCAATTTTAATTCAAAAATTTCATTTTTCCGTAAATTCGTAACAAAATAACAAATGTGCGCAAACATCCTATCAACATTTAAAGTGGCAATAAGATATCATTCAGAGTCTTTATTTGAAAGTAACCAATGCAGTCATGTCCTTTTTGCTGCGGTTCCTTGACATCAGCATTCGGCTTGCTACTTGCGCTTTGATGTAGCCTTCTCGCCTCTCGTGACTGTAAACTTGACTAGCTGCGTCTGTGACCATTTTCACACATCTGTCCACACTCTGAGTGTGAGAAGGCCACTTTGGCACTTGCATTGGGGCCTCTTTAAGTTGTGTTAAAGCTTTGTTTGTTATACATGTTGTCAGTGGTGGCTCCGAAACTTCCGAACTCAAGTTAACTAATTCTGACAATTTCGTGGCATTGACGTTTATCGGAGGTACCTTCCTTGTCTGAACAGAGCAGTCTCCCAGCTGGTCATCATCTAGTGATGATCCTCTAAGCTTTAGAATGATTTCCACAGCCTCAGTTCGCTCTTTGGTACATTGGCTGCAGACTGAGTGCAGAGTATTGCTTGCAAAACTGCCTCTGGCCTAGCATACCAAGCGGACCTTCTCACCACAGGTAACACGATGTCCACCACTACTTTCCTTTGGGTTCTCAGTAGCTGTAATTGAAACAAGATGTGGTTGGGCCCCTCCATCCACATTGGATTAAGTTTTACATTGAACCAGTGAGGAAGATAAAACCCAATAATAAATTCAACAATCAACATCAAATTCTGTAGCATTTTGCCCTTCAGTGCATGTTTGGAAACCCAAATCCTGCAGAAACGAATCGCTGTAGTTAACCAACGACTGTGACTTACGGGTCCAATCTCCAAGAGAGCCAGATTTTGAGGCAACTCTCCTGATCTGATTGCTTGAACAATACGATAAGCGTAAGATTGATCCGTGCTGAGGTCTTTGATAACTTCTTCAGACAACACTGGAAGGGGAGGGCCTATTTCGACCTTTGGAAATTTTGTATTTATTTCTAATTCCGTTGCTTCATCTAGCATGTTGCCAAGGGGGCCTGACCACTTGTTGTTGCTCTTTGTAGGACCATCAAGTTCCTGGATGAGACGACGAAGAGGTAGTTCCCCTGTGTGCAAATCACATACAATCCAAACAAGCCTTCTTCCAAGTTTTTTCTCTAAATGCGTCATAACACCGCCCTGCCATCCAGTGTTCACCGCAGTTGAGTCTCCACCAACGGCCTGCAGTGAACTGTCAAGTCTTCTTTCTTGAAGCCAACATATTATTTGATCAGCAATTGCCTCTACATGTTTCTTGCCTTCTACTTCTGCTTCAGGAACAAAGTGAAACAAATAGCGGCCACCAGGTTCGGAACACAGAGAGTAGTGTTCTTCTTTGATGAGACCGGGAAACTTTCTGTCCATTCCCTCTACCTCTAGGAGAACTTTTGTGTCATCTCTTCTTCCATCAAACAAAAGGCAAGAGAGACCTTCCTCCTTCAAATCTTTTTCATGCTGATCAGATATTTCTTTCATTATTTTTTCTTGTGCTCTTCTAAGGATGTATCCTCTCGGCTGATGAGGCCTGCATCTATCCAAGCGGCAGTGGCAATCTCTGCAGTCTCTCGTAGCCCCGTATGGTGGCGAATACTGGCAAGGGCAATGTTTGAGATGTCTTTAGTGTTGTATTTCATTCTCTTCGGCGAAGGTTCAGATGGCATTTTGGAGCTATCATCTGATGTTGTTTCTTTCTGTTCATCTGAAGGCTTTCAAAGAAGTGAGAAACCGCTTGATAGAGCTCTTTATCTCTTTGGGTGGCTTCTTCACTCTTCTTTTTCTTCCTTTCTTCCCTCTCTCGGATTTTCTCTTTTTACTTAGCAATAACAATCTGTTTTTTGGTTTCTGAATAATCTGCCGAACCAATCTGCATACTTCCTTGGCCTCCTGCCTTTGTTCTCTGCGCCTTTATGAAAGCCAGCTCCAAAACAGGGATCTTCTTCTCACGAGGACAGCGACAATCAATGTGAAAGTGAGGTTCTCTTCTGCATGAGGGCGAACAATTGGCTTCAGAACACAACTCTATGGGACACTGGCAGTTAAAAAGGTCAAGAAGAGTATCAAGTGTGTGCAGAAATTTATTTTTCTTTGCTAGTTTTCCTTTACCAAGTGATGTCTCAACTGCTTTGTGCCACAGCTTTGTTAATTTTAGCTCAATAGTTCTATACTGATTGAGTACAGGTGGTTTGAATAACACATTAGCTTTTTTCCACTGATGCAGAAGAAGGGGGAATCATGTCCCTTATGAGCTCTTTCTCTGTGTAGTTCCTTCTATCCTTTGTATTTTGTTCACGAAGGAGTAACCCTAGTCTCAGCATGTCTCGCACTGTTGGTAGTTCTGATACGGGAAGCTCCTTGCCTGTACCGACTAACAGGCTCAAGTGGCATGACGACTAACCTCTTGTCTTCAATTTTGGCATCTTAGGAATATCTGAAAAGAAAGAAAAACATTTAAGTATTTTATATCAATTACGATGTTTCAAAGTTTAGTCATTCGATGTTCTAAAATTCAATAAAAAAATATTTCATGGGATTACAACATAATTAGACAGAAGAATATGATAATAATAAATAATTGTAATAATCAATAATCCATACTTACAGTTAAATTGTAGTATTCGTCTAGTAGAATAACTATGAAGTAGGTACAAGAGCAATAACAGCAAACCACCGACTATGACATCTAAGAGGCAACTGAGGACTGAGAGTGAGGGACAGTTCTATTCATGTTGTGACTTGTACATTGTACAACAACTATATGACCTTGAAAACACTCCATATGTGATCAGTGGGATAATTCTGTGACAGATGAATAGTTAATCAATTTATGTCCTATTATTTAGGAAAAGAGTCAATTTCTGAAACTTTAAGGTAAAATTGATGTAGGTAAGGGTTATTTTAGTTCATTTTGGTTGGCCACTTTCAAGTTTTGACATAAAAAGACTATATTTTCACTACCAAAATTGATTTGAAAAAAGTTGACAAAATTGACACACCCTAATAAATAAATATAAATATATATATATATATATATATATATATATATATATACAGTAGACGCCGTTTATAGTGTTCCACTCGGTGCCAAGCCAAAAAGACACTATATCCGATGAGACACTATATCCACAGTTTGGTCTCTCAAGGGTTGCAAGGTTAAAAATAGTGAATATGTACTGTATATCAATATATTTACAACATCAACATCTTTATTATGCAATGCAATTTCTCATTAAAATTGTTTTTACAATTCAACTGAAACATCAAAACTATGTTCATTTTACATTAAAACAAAACATTTTCCTTCCATGGCCATCTAGTAAGCCTGTAAACAGTAAACAGCACGACATCACAAATACAAGTGTAAACTAGAGCTGCCAAGTAGACTATACTAGCTGAAAAGAGACACTATAAGCGTAATCAGACACAGTCTATCCATAGCAATTACCATGTAAAAGTAACGGTTTCCTAGTTTTGAGACTATAAACGGCGAGACACAATATCCGGGACACTAAATCCGGCGTCTACTATATATATATATATATATATATATATATATATATATATATATATATCACCCTCACGAGCTTTCATTCAATGTCTTAAAATATTTCTCAAAAAAAGTATGAAAATGAAGCAAAGAAAGCTTTTTGGATCACTTTAACATATTGATTCCCAAAGCATTCGAGAAGCAATATGTTATTGTAAAGTGATCCCTCCTGGGAAGCAATATGTTAAAGTGATTAACACTGGGAAGCAATATGTTAAAAAAAGAAAGGTTGGTTGGTCACTTTGTGTGACCATATAGCGCAACAATTCTAATAATTTTACTTTCAATCTAATATTTTAACATGTTATGATTTACTTTTTATGCCTTTACTTTATTAAAGCGAACATTTTGGATCAACCTGAAGATCCATCACCCCAGCCTTTTTAGTTAGCTTTATAAGGCTAACTAACGAAAATATCACGACCTAACCTAACCAGTCGTCAAGGGTGTACAGTTGACCTAACGATTGGTTAGGTTAAGTCGTGATATTTTCGTTAGTTAGCCTTATAAAGCTAACTCAAAAAGGCTAGAGGTGACGGAACTTCGGGTGATCCAACATTTTTTATCGTACTCCTTATCCTATATATTGGGAAGCAATATGTTAAAGTGATATACACTGGGAAGCAATGTGTTAAAGAGAGGTTCCTGGGAAGCAATATGTTAAAGTGATCCAGCTTTTTTGACGGCAAATTAAGTTCATAATTTTAGCTATGGGACTTAATGCCTCCAACCCTCTACCCCGACTGGGGTTCCATTAGGGGTTAAACCGTTAAACTATGGGTTAGGATCCCACTTATGTTAAACACAAGAACCCAAAAGGTGTTCGAGTTATCATCGACATTTTTTTCTGTGAATAGTTGCGTCCTCAAATCAGGCTGTGGTCGACAGTCACTATACAGAGTGCCCCATAAGTCCCTTTACCCTTGAAACTTTTCCTACTAGAATAGAGTGAGGGGCAAAGATTGTAAAGGGGCTTATGGTACACCTCGTACATATTAAAATTTAGCCATCATTTAAGCCTTCTAATGAGAAGGACATAAACTTTAAACTTTACGTTAATGATTGAAACTTGAACCTTTTTTATCCATTTCTTTCTCGAGGAACGATGAAGAATGGAAAAGACTTCGAAACAAAGTGTCCACTCCGATGCTCAGACCCAAGAATATAGCAAAATACTTGACTAAAATGGACGAAGTTACTTTGGACTTTATGGAGAGGTTAGTAATTATTGTCAGTATATGATTAAATTTATTTTTCATTATATAAAACACACCTCTTTCTCATATATATATATATATATATATATATATATATATATATATATATATATACTTTGCAGAATAGGTGATCTTCAAAGGACGCACGGAGAAATGCCGGAAACATTTCAGAACGAACTTCATAAGTGGGCTCTTGAATGTAAGTGTAAAAATATTTTATTTTTGGTTTCAAATTGGACTTGTCAATCTTTCTTTTTTTTTTAATTAACACATAAACAAAACAACAGATGTATTTAATTTACGTATATAACTATTTTAGTAACAGTTATATATTTTAATATATATACACTGTATATTAAAGTGTCGGGCGCTAGGTAGATCAATGGTTACGGTGGCGCGATGTCATAAGAAAATGGGTTTCTTGGCTGTTACCTTTATATTAAAGTGTCTACCAACATATATATATATATATATATATATATAATGATACACACAGACCGTGCATGGAACAAGGAACTCTTCTAGGATAATTAAATCCACTATAGTCCGAATAAGTAATGGTAAATGACAAATACTATAGTTTTTCTTTTTCATGATGCTAGCCCGACGTGGGCAACGGGTCACTCGCAAAGAGGTCCCACTCTTTGCGAGTGACCCGTTGCTCACGTCGGGCTAGCATCATGAAAAAGAAAAACTATAGTGGATTTAATTATCCTAGAAGAGTTCCTTGTTCCATGCACGGTCTGTGTGTATCATAAAAAAACCTCAGGGAACCATTCTGAGTTCATTCCCATATATATATATATATATATATATCCCCCCTTCGATTAGGTACTCCGGCTTGCCGGGCTGAGGGGGCTCGTACACCTCGTGGGTTGTTGGGGTTTCCTTAACTCCTCGCGGGGTATGGGCGAAGAGTTACCTAGTTGCGTTTTTTTTTTTCTCTTCCTTTTCTTTTTTGCTCCCCTTTTTTTTCCGTCTCTCCCGGAATTTCTTTTGTCTTGACTCGGTCTTATGCCTCTGTCAATTGTAGTATCCCCCCGCCCTCTGTTTGTATTTTGCAGTCTTGGGGTCATCGGATGCACCCGCCGGGGGGCATCGCTCCGTGGCTGAGCCGTGCTCTGGGGACGGTACGGGCGCCCGGACCGCTGCTGCGTCTGGATTGGGTCTTTGCTAGGTCCTTAACGGACAAATTTCCGTAGAGCCAATCTGCTGTTTTTAAAACGACAGTCAGGTTGGGGGGCGGGCTACCCGGGACGTTGGCCCTGCGCCTTGAAGGATGCAGCGGCGGATGGTGCATTGCCTTGGGTCCGAGGCTGTCTTTTTTGTAAAGTTATTGTTTATGGGTTCAATTTCAAAACTTCAATCCCTTCTTGTTGACGACTCTGGCCCGCCCTTGGATTTGGATAAGACTTCTACTTTTGGTCGTTCAGCGGCCTCTGCCTACGCTGGATTGACCTTAAAGACGTATGGTCCCCTCTCGTCCTCTGCGGCGTCTGGCTCTCGTGGCCGGACTCGTGGTGGCCGTAGGGCGGGGTCTTCGCTGCCCTCGTTCTCTCGCCCACTCTCGGTTACCGTTACACATGGACCTGTCCCTGCTGTCAATTTCTGTCCGGTGGACAGGTTCCTTGTTCTCCGCCCTTCCGCTGGCTCCCTTCCGGGCAACTCGGAACGGGTGTTTCAGCGTCTTAAGACGGTGGGGGTTCCCTGTCGTTATGATATCCGCCCTCTGAAGGATGGGTCTCTTCTTTTGAAGTCCCGTTCTTCGGGGGTGACTGAGTCCCTTCTACAGTTGCAGGACGTTTTGGGTTGCAGAGTTTCTGTGACTCCCCATCCGCAATTGAATAGCTGTCAGGGCACCATTTTCGCTTCCCGTCTGCTGTCAATCCCGGTTGGCGAGTTGCAGGAGGATCTTTCCCCCGAGGGGGTAACGAAGGTCTTCCGCTTTTCGTCGCGCCGGGATGGTGCTCTTACCCCGTCCGCTCGTCTGCTCCTAACCTTTGACTCCCTTGTGCCTCCGGCCCAGGTGTTCTGGGGCGTGGGTGATCGCCGGTCGTGTGAGTTTTCGGTGCGACCGTATGTGCCTGACCCGGTTCGCTGCTTTGGCTGCAACCGGTTCGGCCATGTTAGCTCTGCGTGCCGCCGTGAGGGTAAGCTGTGTGTCCCTACCCCGTGCACGAAGCCCCCGCGGTGCTCGAACTGCTCTGGGGCCCACCCTTCCTCCTCTCGGGACTGCCCCGTTTTCAAGTTTGAATTCGAGGTGTGGTCCTTAAGGACTACCGAATTCCTTAGTGCGCGGGAGGCGCGCGATAGTGTCCGTGACCGGGGGCCGCGGTGGGGGTTGTCCTATGCTGCGGCTCTTGGCCCTGGCGGGTCCTCGGGCCCCTCCCGTGCTACCCCGGCGCCTACCGGAGTGGTGCCCCCCGTGGAAGTTCCTGGGGTTGGTGGTCCTCCTGGCGCCGCGGGACCTTCTTGTCCCTCTGCCTCACTTTCAGACATCCCATCTGATTCCCTGCCTACAAGTGCCCCTTATCCCTCTCCAGCCTTGGGGTCTGGATCCTTGCCTACTCGTCTCTCGGGTGGGGAAGGTGATGCCCCGAAGGGGAGGAGGAAGCGTCGCCGTGGTTGGAGTCCTCCAGACCCGATCATGACCGCTGCTCGCCCTGCTTCCCCTTCTTCACCGGAGGGGAAGCGGCGCGTCTCTCCTGATCCGCTCGGGACTACCCCCCCCTATACGGAGGGCTGGTGAGGCGTCACCTCCCGGTGCCTCAACTAGTGTCCGGGTGTATGTTGAGGTACACCGCCCCATGACACCCTCGATTACTGAATCGGTTCCCATGGTGGACCAGGTCGAGAGGAGCCTGGCCCTTCTTCATGGAGTCTCTCTCCCTTCGGCTCCTGCTGAGAGTGGTCGGGTCTCTCTCCTGGATCTACCTCTCCCACCTGTGGTGGACCTTCCCCCCCCCCCCCGTCAGCACTTGTCTGGTGTGACGAGCCCTCGAACATCTGGTTCTTCCCGGCCCCCTCTGGTGGGGAGTCGGGGGTTTCGGCTGTGCCCGCCTCTTCGTCTCTCTCCCCCCCTCAGGGGAGCCCCCCTCTGAACTCCCTGTTCCACTTTCCACCTCTCGTTCTACTACGGGTGAAGCAGATGCGGGGTCGGTGGCCCCTACCCCCCACCCGTTCAGGGTGAGTCGGGGAAGCCGATTCCGTCCCTGGTTACGGACCGTTGAGTTTGCTGCTCAGCTTGGTCCGTGGCTATTTCTCTGCTTTCTCTGCTTCTTATAATGCCACTTCCCCTTATAGTTCCATTTTGCATTGGAACTGTAGGGGGCTTTTAGCTAACTGGGAGAACCTTGCCTCCCTGCTGGAGAGCGAGCGGCCTTCCTGTGTTTGTCTCCAGGAGACTATCCTGGCTGCTCGGGGGCTCCCTCGTCTCTCTGGCTATGTTGGTTTCCCTTGCACCCCGGATGAGCGCACACCCCGGCGGGGTGCGGCGATTTATGTACATCATTCACTACCCTCGCGAGGTGTGCCTCTTCGTACTTCCTTGCAGGCTGTGGCTGTGCGGCTCTTTTTAGATCGCCAGTACACTGCCTGCTCGATTTATATTCCTCCTCATGACCCTTCCTTCTCGCGACGCGGTTCGCGAGTTGGTGTTGCAACTGCCTCGACCGTTTCTCCTCCTCGGGGACTTTAACAGTCGCGACCCGGCTTGGGGAGATGTCCGGTCGACTAATGTTGCTGGTATGTTGCTCTCCTTAATGGAGGAACTTTCCTTCGCGTGCTTCATTTCCGGTGAACCTACCTACTTCCACGAACCCACGGGTTCATCTACCTGTATTGATCTCTCCTTGGTGTCCCTCGATGCCTTACTCGATTTTTCGTGGAAGGTGTTGGGGAACTCTTATGGCAGTGATCATTACCCAGTCTGTCTTGAGCCGGTCGGACCGCAGCCGGGTGTTTCGTCTCGACCGAGGTGGTGCCTTGCGCGGCTGACTGGCCATCCTTCAGAGCTCGTTCCGTCATTGCCCGTTCGGTGTTGAGCTCTGTGGATGAGAGATTGGAGTTCTTCGAGCGGGTGGTGATGGGCGTCGCGGAGGACTGTATTCCTCGATCTTCCGGTAACTCGCGGACGCGTAGCGTCCCGTGGTGGACTCCAGCATGTCACCAGGCGGTGTGTGAGAGGAAGAGGGCAACGCGCCGCTTCCACCGCACCCGGGGCGCGGACCACTTGATTGAGATGCGGCGGGCGAAGGCTTTCGCCCGCCGGACTCTCAAGTTGGCCCTTCGGGCCTCTTGGCGTGCTTAAGTGTCCGGCGTTTCCTCGTCTACCCCTTCTGCTGCTGTGTGGCGGAAGGTACGTAGTATCGAGGGGAAGCCGGTCCCTGCTAGTCGCCCTGTCCTTCGGGACGGGGACGGCTGCTGTAGCCGATCGGCTGGCCGGTGCTTTTGCTGCGGTTTCCCGTTCGCCTTCAGCTGCGGATCATCCTTTGTCGGATGTTACGTTCCCGCCGCCTGGGAACGAGCCCTATAACCGTCTCTTTACGATGCGGGAACTTCGGGCTGCCTTGGCAACCCGTCGTTCTTCCGCCCCTGGCCCTGATGACATTCCGTATGACTTTATTTGGAATCTGCACCCGATGGCCCTACACTTCTTGCTGGATCTTTTCAACCGGGTGTGGGTTGAGGGGTCGTTCCCTTCCCGTTGGAGGGAGGCGATTGTGGTCCCGATACCTAAGCCGGGGAAGGATCCGGCGGAGGTGGCGGGCTATCGGCCTATTGCCTTGACGAGCTGCTTATGCAAGCTCCTTGAAAAGATGGTGGCCGTCCGACTTTCCTTTACACTGGAGTCGCTTGGGTTATACCCCCCGACCCAGTATGGCTTTCGTCGATTTCGGGGTACTCTGGACCCCCTTCTCCTCCTTGGTCATGATGTACGGGAGGCCTTTTCCCGCCGGAATCTTGTTCTGGCCGTCTTTTTCGATGTCCAAAAGGCCTATGACACGACCCGTCGGGGAGTTGTCATGGACCGTTTGAAGTCTCTTGGTTTTGTGGGCTTTTTGCCCACATTTCTTCGTAACTTCCTCTGCCGTCGCACTTTCCGCGTCCGTAATGGGGCGGCCCTATCTGACCTGTATGTTCAGGAGGAGGGGGTGCCCCAGGGGTGTGTCTTGAGCGTCTCCTGCTTCAATCTGGTCATGTCTGCGCTACCGGGAGCCCTTCCGCCCTCGGTGCGCTGTTCCATCTACGCCGACGATCTGGCTGTCTATGCCGCGGGGACGAGTCCCCCCTCGTGGAGAGGCAAGTCCAACTCGCGGTCAATCGGGTTGAACGCTGGGCGTCGTCGGTGGGCCTTACGCTGTCTTCCCCGAAGACTTCGTGTGTGGCCTTCCTTCCGTCGAGGAGACGGGGATCCGGCGCCGTCCCGGCCTTTAATCTTACACTCGGGGGTCAGCCTCTGGCCCTCGTTCATCAGTACGTTTCCTGGGTATGGTTTTCGACAGCCGTTTGAGCTGGGTTCCCCACCTTCGCCGGCTGCGCGAGTCGCAAGACGTACCCTGGATTTGCTGGGACATCTGTCGCATACTACATGGGGCGCGGATAGGCGGACACTCCTCCGTTTGTACGTGTCCCTGGTACAGTCAAATTAGACTATGGGAGTGTGGTGTATGGCTCCGCCTCCCGTACGGCCCTTCGGATACTGGATCCGGTCCTCTCTAGAGGACTGCGCATGTCATCTGGCGCCTTCCGCTCCTCTCCGGTTGATAGTCTGCAGGTTGAGTGCGACATCCCTCCCTTGGAGGATCGGAGGTCGTTCCTCATTGCAAGCACTATCTCCGGATTCTCCGTCTTCCCAACTCTCCTCTGTTCCAGGTGGTTGAGAGGGCGTTCTGCCGGGATGGGGGTTGGTATTTCACCGACACGGTGACCTCCCTCCTCGATGGTATGGGCACTCCTCCTCCATCCGTTATACCGGTCTCTTTCAGGGTGTTGCACCTTGGGAGAGCACCCCTGTTGCGTGCTGTAGGGCGTTGCGCCCCGTTCGCAGGCGCGATTCTGACTCTGCCTTGCTTCGGTCTCTGTTCCTTCAGCATGCAGCGTGTCACTCTGCATGTGTTGCGGTCTTCACAGATGGCTCGAGGTCGTCGGGGGCGTTGGGGCCGCGGCTGTTCCCCAGTCGTCTGCCCTTGCTCCCCGATGTACCCGTCTCCCTGATGAGGCTTCCGTTTTCACGGCGGAGCTCTATGCCATTCTGAGCGCTCTGGAGTGGTGCGGGAGCATCCGGATGGGTCGTTTGTCATCTATTCGGATTCCCGCAGTGCCCTGGATGGCCTGGAGTGTTTTGACCCTGTCCACCCACTGGTCCGACGAATCCAGCTACTGTATATCCTTGTCGCTTTGGTGGCAAGGAGGTGGTATTTTGCTGGGTCCCTGCACATGTTAACGTGGCTGGAAATGAGGCTGCCGATCGAGCTGCCCGTTCCGCGTGCCGACTACAGGTTTCACCCGTGTCCCTCCCTTTTCGATTATATCCCTGGCTTCCGTAGGTTTTTGCGCTCCGGTGGCAGAGTCGCTGGGATGGCGCTACAAATAACAAACTCTGCAAGATTAAACCCAAATTGGGATGTTGGGCCTCTTCCTTCCATCGGTCGCGCCATAAGGAGGTGGCTCTGGCCCGCCTCCGTATTGGCCACACCCACCTGACCCATGGCTATTTGATGGCCGGGGATCGGGTGCCCCGATGTCCCAACTGTAACGTTCACTACAGTTGCCCACCTCCTGGTGGAGTGTCCGCTTTACTCTGCGCTGCGCGCAGAGTATTTTCCCTTTTTGGAGAGCGTCGGGCCTTGTGATAGGCTTGGCGCTATTCTATCTGAAGGTCCCTACTTTTCGGTAACGGGTTGTCTCCTTCCTCTTTCGCTCCCGACTTCTTTACCGGCTGTGACTCCGCTATGATCTTTCTGCTCTTTTTTTTCTTTTTTTCTCTCCTCCTCCGTCTATTGTTCATTTCTGTTAGCTCTTCCATAGTCTTCGTCCTGTTTCGCTCTGCTATCCACCTTTCTTTTGGTGGCCATGAGCGGTCATACTTTGAAAAAAAAAAAAAAAAAAATGTGTATATATATATATATATATATATATATGATGAATAAAACCACGAAGGAAAGGAAACACAGAATGGTGCTCAAGCGCTTTCGTCTAATGACATCCTCAGGAAACACTGAAGTACATAAAGGGTTACAGCCTATATATAGGTTACAGAAAAAAAAAAAAAAAAAAAAAAATATATATATATATATATATATATATATATATATACACATACATATACATATATATACAATAAACGGAGAGAGAAAAATAAAAAAAATAAAAAATTATTAAACATTAAAGGATTGTGGGAGGAGCATACAAATTTGTAAGTAAAAACTACCGATTTTTAGCACAAGATTAGCACAAGATAAAATTAATTGTTTCCAACCAATGTTATAGAAAAAAAAATACAAATTTATACTGGAAATCTGCCCGAGTTTTAGCACTTTGCCCTTCTTTAGGTTCGATGTTTATAAAAATAAATTTTAAAAAAAATACAAGTTATTTGAGTTGCATACAAGTTTACCAAAGATTTAGCGTTCTACCCTTCTTATCTAAATCTGTTTTGAAGGAATTCAAAACAACAGGATCGAGTTGAAAAAGACGTTTGCTTATGTTGAAGTTATTTGTGAGTTGGATAATGGCAGACTCAAGAATATTTCTATTAAAAATGTTGCTAGAGTGAAATAAAACTGAAGCATTATTCCAATCAATAGAGTGGGATAACTCTGACAAATGGATAAAAAGGGCACTGGACGACTGTCCTGTTCTAACGGAATATTGATGCTGTTTTATACGTGTGTGCAAATCCTTTCCCGTCTGACCTATGTAAAAGGAATCACATTGTTTACAACCAATTTTATAGATAATGCCTGAATTATTGGTAGGGCTATTTTTTACTATGATATTTTTCACAATATTGTTATATGAAAATACTACATTAATATCCAAAAGTTTAAGTACATTAGCAATGCCTAAAAAGCCTGTTTTGAAAAACAGTGTAATCTCCCTCAGTATTTGTTGAACATAGTTAAAGGCCTTGTTTATAGTGCGGCAAATAGTAGTTACGAAGATAAACTTTCCTAAACGTTTCCGCAATAGCCTCTCACAATTAAAAAAAGATGGGGAGCTCCATATTACTAAAGCAGACAAGGCTAACACCATAGTTATTATGGACAAAGTGGACTACATCAGAAAGATGAACGAGCTTCTCCAGGACCCCGCCACATACAGCAAACTTAGGAAGAACCCGCAGGATAACGTCATCAAATCATTTAATAGTGTCTTGAAACGCATTCTCAAAGATCACAAGGACTTAATTCCGCTTTTCATGTCCACTTCACCTTCTCTGCCCTACCTTTACGGTCTTATTAAAACTCACCAACCTGGCAACCCTATGTGCCCTATAATTAGCTCGGTGGCTCTATTACCTATAAACTCTCCAAATGGCTTGTCAAAGTCCTGTCCCCCATTCTCGGAACTATCTCTGATTCACACGTAAAAAATTCCATGGATCTTACTGAAAAATTGAATAATGCACGTACTGAAAGCAACGATAGATTGATCAGTTTTGACGTTTGTTCATTGTTTACAAAAGTGCCGATTGACGATATGCTTGACTTTCTCTCCCGAGAATTACACAAGTATGACCTGCCACTACCTTCACACATTGTTTTGAAAATTTATTAAGCTTTGCATCAAAGACTGTAAATTCACTTTCAATAACGAGTATTATCAACAAGTTTTTGAGATGGCCATGGGCAACCCCTTGTCGCCCCTCCTCTCCAATATTTATATGGAGTTTTTCGAAATTACTTACATTCCGAGAATCCTGGGGGTTGGCATCCCTTGGTTGCGGTACGTCGACGATATTTGTGTATCTGGCCATGAATCGTGACCTGGATAACTTCCTCCTTCAGTTAAATGATCAAGTCCCCTCCATTAAGTTTACTTTAGAAGTGGAACAAGACAACTCAATCCCACTTTTGGATGTGCGTGTACATAGTGAAAGCCCAGGTTTTAAGTTTAGTATCTATCGTAAAAAAACAAGCAATTTGTCTACGTACATTTTTACTCGGGACATGACACCCCCACTAAGAACGCCATTTTTTCTTCAATGTTTCTCCGCGCCCTTAGGATCGCCAGTCCGGAATACATCGCTGCCGAATTGGAAAAAATCAACGGTATTGGAAGTGATCTGTGTTATCCATCTGCGTTTATGGAATCTTGTCTCAACAAGGCAAAACGAACTTTCTATCGTCTGAATAATAACACTCATACTTTGTCAAAAAATATTTAGTACTTCCATTTTTCCCGGGCTTTTTAGGCATTGCTAATGTACTTAAACTTTTGGATATTAATGTAGTATTTCATATAACAATATTGTGAAAAATCATAGTAAAAAATAGCCCTATCAATAATTCAGGCATTATCTATAAAATTGGTTGTAAACAATGTGATTCCTTTTACATAGGTCAGACGGGAAAGGATTTGCACACACGTATAAAACAGCATCAATATTCCGTTAGAACAGGACAGTCGTCCAGTGCCCTTTTTATCCATTTGTCAGAGTTATCCCACTGTATTGATTGGAATAATGCTTCAGTTTTATTTCACTCTAGCAACATTTTTAATAGAAATATTCTTGAGTCTGCCATTATCCAACTCACAAATAACTTCAACATAAGCAAAGGTCTTTTTCAACTCGATCCTGTTGTTTTGAATATCTTCAAAACAGATTTAGATAAGAAGGGTAGAACGCTAAATCTTTGGTAAACTTGTATGCTACTCAAATAACTTGTATTTTTTTTAAAATTTATTTTTATATACATCGAACCTAAAGAAGGGCAAAGTGCTAAAACCCGGGCAGATTTCCAGTATAAATTTGTATTTTTGTTTGTCTATAACATTGGTTGGAAACAATTAATTTGATCTTGTGCTAATCTTGTGCTAAAAATCGGTAGTTTTTCCTTACAAATTTGTATGCTCCTCCCACAATCCTTTAATGTTTAATAATTTTTTAATTTTTTTATTTTTTTTCTCGCTCCGTTTATTGTATATATATATGTATATGTATGTGTATGTGTGTGTATATATATTATATATATAGGTTTTTTTTTTTTTCTGTAACCTATATATAGGCTGTACCCCTTTATGTACTTCAGTGTTCCTGAGGATGTCATTAGACGAAAGCGCTTGAGCACCATTCTGTGTTTCCTTTCCTTCGTGGTTTTATTCATCATAAAATTTTTCACGTGTTACTTTCGTGAAATAATTTTCATATATATATACCGGGTGTCCGAGAATTATCTGTACAAGTTTTGGCTGTTATTAAAAGTCAACCATGAAGTGTAGAAATTCCAGTGTTGTCCCATTTTACAGAGAATCTCATTAAGTTTTTTCTGATACCAAGTTTTGACAAGTTTTTAGAAATTCCAGTGTGTCCGAAAATTATCTCTACAATTTCATCTTTAATAAAATTCTTGATAACAAACGTAAAATTCTTAAAGAAGATTATTTAGAATCTGTATTTTCAAAAGTTTCTTTTATTAAAGTAACGTTGTTACAAACATTCGATATGTACACAATCAGTGATTCGCAAAACATCCAATCGATAATCCAAATGTTGCCATGTACGCTGCAGCATATCCACATCAATTCGCTCAATAGCAGCTGTGATTCTTGCTTTTAAATCATCAATGTCTGTCACCCACGTACAAAAAAGAAAAACTTGTCAAAACTTTTATCAGAAAAAACGTAATGAGTTTCTCTTTAAAATGGGACAACACTGGAATTTCTACACTTCATGGTTGACTTTTAATAACAGCCAAAAATTGTACAGATAATTCTCGGACACCCGGTATATATATATATATATATGTGTATATATTATATATATATATATATATATATATATATATTAATTTATAATTTAAGCCGTCGGTCTTGTTGCTCTGAACCGCCGCTTGGGGTGTCTAAGCTCGAATCTGGCACCCGACTCCTTCCAAATGACCTTAATAAAAGTAGTGAACGACCTTTTCTCCATCATGAATGAGCTGGAAATGAGCATTTCCCCTTGGAGGGTCTTTCCCACCCCAAAACTCAGAAAATTTAGAAATGGCCACAGCTTATTTTTGAGGTATGTTTATTCTCTCTCTCTCTCTCATATATATATATATATATATATATATATATATATATATCCCCGCAAGGGGGTTCTAAGCTCGTGCTCTCGAGTGCGCTTTGTTCTCGTTTGTACGTGCTTGTTCCTGGAGGTTTCACGTGCGCCCTCCCGGCCCTAGCACCCAAGGATGATGGGGCTCGACCCTGCAGTCCTTGTCATCCTTGGTCTTTTTCCACTGCGACTGTCTCCTCTACCCTTTCTTTTTCCTCTGTCTTTCCTCTCACTTTTTCCCTGTTTTTCCGCCGAGATATGCCCTTTTAAATAGAGGCGAATCGGTTTTCCGAACTTAAAATGTGTATATATATATATATATATATATATATATATATATATATATAAAGGAACCATAGATTAAATATGTATGAATTTTTTTGTGATCAAATTACAATAAATCATTGTTTAGTCTATTTTATTTCTCACTAATTAATGTTTGATTATTATCCATTTAAATTAATAGGTCTTGATGGGGAATAAATCAACATGTTTTACTTTCTTTTTCCATGTTTACTCGGTTCCAAAAGTCGGAATACACTCACTGAACCACACTTACCTTACGTCTCAGTTTATCAAGATTTTGGTTACTGACTGTATCTGTAATATTCTCCTTAATAGATATTTTGTTTTAGCTCTATTAACTCTTCTTCTACTGAACCTTAGATGGTCCTACGCTCATTGAGAGTCGCAAGTTAGTTGCGCTGCAATGAGGGAAGCCATTTTACCAACATGGTTTATTTAAACCAAAGTCATGAAGTGTGGAATTAGAGAAAGGCGCGAACATGGTTGAAAACATCGTATCTTTCATACATTATTTATAATAGATACTTCGTTTAAGGTTTCGTATTTTAATTTTAATTTAAGCTGAAAATAAGTAAAATTAATTTATGAAATTGTAGAATAGCGAGGGAAGCTATCGCAGAAGCGGAAGCAGCCTTATCTGCTAAAGGGTCTTGTTCGGAGGACCAAGATTTAACTCTAATGGAGACCCTTTTGAAGACAGACGGACTTTCCCGACGCGACGTCGTTACGATGATTATGGATATGCTCTTCGCTGGCATCGATACGGTAACGAAAGTGTATTTTCGATAATCAGCATAAGGGCAATAACCGTATTAAATATTATATAAAATTTATCAAATCTAAGTCTATAAAATTACTTGATCCTCAGTGTGGATAGTTTTCTCATAGTGATGACTTACTTTTGCTTTTAAGATGGAGGAAATCCAATTAGTGAATTTTTTTTTTCACTTTCAGAGAATTTTACTGACATTTACCAAAATCCCAAATGTTTGGAAACCATCTCAAATTATGAATATGTCAATATCGACACATTCCTGTAGATTATATTAGATTAGGATATGGATTAGGTTAGATTGTGTAGGTTATGTCAGGTTAGATTACGTTAGGTTAAGTTAGGTCACGTTAGGTTAAGTTGAATTAGGTAAAAAAGTGTGTCCATGGTTTTGACCTATTCATAATTGGAGTGTACCACCAAATAATCTTAGACATTATTTAACCCTTTACTGCCCAAAAGGATAAATTTCGGATCAAATGTAGAATTCGGACCCCAGCCTTCTTTAGTTAGCTTTATAAGGCTAACTAACGAAAATATCACGACCTAACCTAACCAATCGTTAGGTTAACTGAACACCCTTGACGATTGGTTAGGTTAGGTCATGACATTTTCGTTAGTTAGCCTTATAAAGCTAACTAAAGAAGGCTGGGGTCCGAATTCTACATTTGATCCTAAATTTCTAACCTTTCAAATATACACATTCATAACTTAACCCTACCAAATATTTGGGCAGTGAAGGGTTAAGGATTATACGTAATAATAATAATAATAATAATAATAATAATAATAATAATAATAATAATCTTCATTATTTTTTAACAATATTCAAATTAAACTGATTTGCATCAGTAAGTAAATGATTCTAGCTCTGAATATGAACATTATTTACTTTTCTTGCCTGACCCAAAGACGTCACACTCAGTCGCCTACACCCTTTATCTACTTGCAAGGAACCCTCGGGTCCAAGAAAAGCTTTACAAAGAGGTAGACACCGTTCTTGGAGGGGAATTAGGTTCCATTACTGAAAAGCACTTAGCGGCACTGTCGTACCTCAAAGCCTGCGTTAAAGAGAGTATGAGGTAAGCGTTGTTTACTGGCAGAGTTTCACCATGCATAACGTACTTAAAAGTATCACCTATAGATATCTCTATCTTTGGTGAGAGAGAGCGAGAACAACAAATATCTCAAAACATAATGTACAAACAAATAGTAGTACGTTGCCCACTTTCGTAGGTCATTCACTTTCACTTGGAAAATACAGTAAATATCAACTACATTAAATCTGAAATAAGTTTTAACTTACTTGAATAATGTAATAACTCATGGCTGTGATGTAAAGTCGTAAAATACGCAGTATACACAGCAAAATACACAGCAAAATACACAGCCCAACAGTATTTGCGTTTGATAGCTTTGTTTTTATTTACTTACAATTCAACACGATTCACATCACTTTGATCAACATTTGTGTGAATGATTAAGGTAAAATATTTTATTTTGTAAACAGTAATATCTAAATTAACAGTAAAAGAACTAACCTTTTCACTCACTAATTATGATATAGGGTAAAAAAAATATTTTTGTCTGTATATTTGGTTATATAAGAATGAATATGCTTTATTTTTCAGTTCCACAGTTTTGTACCGAGGGCGTGAAAGGGTAAATGAAAGTTATTCTAAGCATTTTCATTACGTTTATTTTGCATAATGTTATTATAGGTTGTTTCCGGTTGTTTTGGGAGCAACGAGAGTTCTTGACCAAGAAGTCATCTTCAGTGGATATAAAATACCAAAAGGAGTAAGATAATAATAATAATAATAATAATAATAAATAATAAATAATAATAGGTAATGTTCTTCTGTTGTCCTATGTCGAAATCTTAGAAACTTCATTGTATCAGATTCGTTTTGGTGGCGTTACACTCAAGTACACCTGAACATCTTCGGAACTTTTTAGAATTAATTTGTGTAGGAGTTCCATGAATGCAGCAATCTCTTCTTAATGGCAGTCGAACTACCTTCAAAGTTGAATTTTGTCTTTGTGGTGCTCAATTTCGGAGAGCCAAATGTAACGCGTGGTTCAATTGACATTAAAAAGAGATTGTTGCAGTCATGGAAAACTTTCAAATCACAAACACTGTAGCACTCCTAAACAAATTAATTTCTTACCAGCTCCGAAGATGTTCAGATGTGCTTAAACAAAACGTTAGAAAAGGAATAAAGCAATAACCTATTGGAGAAAGACGTGACTTGCCTATTATTATTATTATTAGTAGTAGTAGTAGTAGTAGTAATAGTAGTAGTAGTATTATACAGTTCATACAGGAAAATTGAGGCCAAATTTACAATGAGGTGAAGTCATTTGAACATGATCTGTGTTCGTTGTAAAACCTCTATTTAGTTAATTGGTTAGTTAGTTAACTAGTTAGTTAATTAGTTAGATAGTGTATGATAAACTTATAGAAAGCCATCACGAAGATGAAAATATTTTTATGAATTCTTGAATCTCTTTTTAGAAAACTGCAAATAAATTTCAATCACCCGGGAAGCTTTTATACAGTATTAAATTACAGTTTGAACACTTTACGTTATTTATACAGGGTGTCTCAAAAGTCATTGTGTGTGTGTGCACACACACACATATATATACAGTATATATATATATATATATATATATATATATATATATATATATATATATATATATATATATATATATATATATATATATTCTGAATAATACTTATCGTATATTCAGAGTATATATATATATATATATATATATATATATGCACAGGAACTTTTGAGACACCCTGTATTATGACAAATAGCGTTTGTAACGACCATTTATAAATTAACGAATAAAGATTTGCTCGGGATGGTCTCTCATTTGCGTAACTAATAAACAAATTATATTATTTACAATATAACGACACTTTATCTTATGACCTCACGCGTACATTGTGATGAAAAATATAATAATTCAATGTTATTCCCTAAATAGTGGCAAGCTACGAACGTAAACTTCATCACCTGTCAAAACGAGACCTACTTTAAAAGAGCGAATGAGTACTTGCCTGAGCGTTGGGCCCGGGACCAGCCACTGGGACCGATTCATCCCTTCGCCTCTCTCCCTTTCTCGTATGGACCACGAATGTGCATCGGAAGAAGAATAGCAGAGCAGGAACTCTATCTCTTTCTTGCCAGGGTAAGACTTTACCATAGAGGTTTATATTCAGAAAACCCACTATATTCGTAGAGTATTCGCTCTAATGGTTGCTATGACAATTATGACGTTATTACTGACAGTGGTGCTGGAAAACATTTATAGCATATCCTGAACGCACGTACGGACACATAAATTATCTGAAATGACATAACGAGATTAAGGTTTCCTTGGTGACAGTGTTACTAATTAACAGTGCAGAAAATCCCTTTACACGAGAGTGATGTGTACAAACTCTGAAATTAAGTAGAATGATCCTCTTAACTACTTAGTTCAAATTCCTCAGTGATTTTTTGGCAATACAATTTCTTGAGAATAATATGTTAGGAGAAAGAGTGTGCAGGTTTTATTACCGATTGTAGCAACGAAAAGTATAATAATACTAACAGGGGACTACCCTTCATTTGAACCCTGTCTTAACTGCTGACAATGTGGCTAGAACCACTGAGCCCCAGCCTTTTTGATGATCCATTTCCTCTGTCTTTTTCTAATTTTCATGTTTACAACTATTGACAAGACCCAAAGAGTTAGTTTTAGCCCTTTAACGCCGACCGTTGCCTTATGGCCACATGAGCTTGATAATCGATTTTGAGCCCTACGATCTGAATATTAGAGGTTATTTTGGCTTCAACAGGAAAAATAATAAAAATTTCATAATTCAGGCATGAAAGGGTTAACCAACTATGCAGATGGAGGATTTCCATTCGAGTTTTGCCGAAGAAAATTCTTCAGTTTTAATATTTGTATCCTGTTTGTAAAGGTAATCTTGAAAGACTACAATGCCTGAAAAAGCATTCACTAAATTATTAGCTATTAGTAGTTCCCAAAGTGGGGTTTGCCGTGATTTCTGTAGGGTCCGCGTAAAGCCGCAGAAATGGAAACCGGTCGGAGATGTTAACCTACGGCTTACAAACAACCGCGAAAGGGAACGGACGGGTTTGCCTCCGAGTTTCGCCCCCATGAGTTTTCCAGTCTTCCGGGCTCCATCCTTAAGCGACGCTAGGTCTGTCCAGTAGTTGGATGGGTGACCGTTCTCTCCGTTCAGATGATGTAGCGACCCTTATATAGATGGTTGGAACCTCACGTAAAGCTGCAGGTCTCCTCCGTCACATGACCTTTACCGTTACGAAGGAGGTTAAACAACCCTAAGTATTATTAATACCTCTAACTTTTGAAGGGCTCGGGTTTTCTCGGACAGCCTCATCCGAGCCCAATCCCGGACGATAAATATAGCAGTGACTTGAAAGAGTGCATACAAAACTCTCATCCTATAGGTTTTCAGAAACCATGATAGTGGACAGTGTTTATTTTTAGGTATAGCCGTCCTGTAAGATGATTTGGGGTGATACAAAGAGGAAGACAAGGAAATTTCTTGAGATATCAAAGGGATATTTAGCTTGAACGAATCTGAGAACCATTGATCCATATTGTAATCAGTTCCATTTGATTTCTCCCCATAGGTCATTCAACGCTTCTCGATTGACTACAAATACAATGATATAGACATGATAACCAGAATTATTTGCGTTCCTTCAGAGCCTCTGAAGTTCGAATTTAAAGAAAGAAACAAATGAAAATACTGTGAATAATTGAATAAACCTTTAACAGTGTAGTGCAATTACTCTACAAAAATAAACTATTTAGTAACTATCCAAATGCTTGCATTAACCATGCTTTATCTTTCCAGTATAGCAAACTTCAAAATTGCTAATGCAATCATTTGGATTCGTGGTGAAAAATTTTGGAATTGTTGCAAACAAATATTTCTCTCTGGGAACATTTACAAATCCGAAACCATTAAAGTTCATTATTTAAAACTAGGTTCCAAACATTAAATGAAGATCCCGAGCTCAGATTTAGAAGGGTTTTAAACAACACAAAAAAATCTTTGTTTTTATTTCCTTTATTTAATATAAAAGGGTCCTCAGCCCAGAAACTTTATTATTTCAAATTCAAGAAACTTTATTATTTCAATGCAGATTACCTAAAAATTGATACAACTTCGTGAAAAGTAGTTAAATAACAAAGTGTCTTCAGCCGACTGATGTTAGTGAATTGGAAAATAAGTACTCGTACAGAATGATGTTTAGTCTATGAATGAAGTCAGGGTTAATGTTAATTTTTTCGTTTTACTCTTCTACACCATAATCTGCGTCTTCGCAGAAAAATCTGCATTACATTTAAAATAGAACGTTTAGTATTTTCACATATATATATATATATATATATATATATATATATATATATATATATATATATATATATATAATCTTCACTTGTAAAAATACTAAACATTGTGTTCTAGATATTATCCCTAAACAGTTCGTCTGAGAAATTTCAGTGAGAAGTTGTATGTTTACTGAAAACATTTCAGTAATACACAATTGTTTTCCTACGATAAGGTTAGTCGTAATTAGGGCTGACAGTGCTCCGAGTTTGCTGGCTCCAGATACGGAGTGCTTCAATGACTCAGCTCCTGCTCCAGACCGGCTGCAGAGCTGAGAGTGACCCCCAGCTCCAGCTCCGGAGCTGCTCCACTAGCCCCAGCTTTATATCCTACGTTGCTCCAGAGTACAATGTTGTTCCGGACTGATACTTTAGCGTTTTAGTATGAAGAACTCTTAGAATTTAACTTAGCATGAGGGTTTTTCATAGAGCACTGATAAAAAGTACCTTACAACTTACCAATACACACACCAAAACGTCGAATGACTCACTAATGCAGCTTGGCTGAGCACTAATCACGATCGTATGATTTGTCACTAGCAGGAGTTCGTATAGTTCATGTTGGCGCTGATTTATTTTCTATTTTAACTTGTCGTACTTGCCAGCGTGTGCAAGAGTGCTTCCATTTTGTGTTTATCTTTGGATTCATTCAGCCTAATGGTGATACATAGTTGTAAGTGTGATAGTTTCTAATAAGTACTAAGTGCTTGCAGCGTTTATAGTTTGCATTTTAATTAGTCAGAGTAATAGTTTTAGGGTGCTCAAAAGTTCCTGCTTTTTGACATTCTAATCTATTACAAAAAACGTATCCTTTTCTCGTAACCGTACGATTATACTATCCATACTTGGCACTATATTACGATTAAAAAGTACAATACGTACATTTGTACACTCGGCATCAGTGGTCCAGTTTGTTCACAACTAGTGTTTTATATGCTCAAAGAAAACCGTTTAACGTTAAACCGTCCAAAACTCCAATCGCTAGCGATCGGACTCCCCCATCCTCTAAACTTGCCCTAACATCCCCTAATCCCCTAAGCTCTAGGCTTCAGCTCCAGCTCCAAGTTTCGGAGCGCTCCGATAAGTCTGGCTCCAGCTCTGCTCCGGCTCCACAATTCCAGCTCCATTTCCGCTCCGGTTCTGAAACAGCGTTTAAACAATTGGCCTGTTCCGCTCCGGCTCCAAATCTTGGAGCTGGCTCCTAGTTCCGGAGCCGGAGCACTGCCAACCCTAATCGTAATATACCGTTTAGTAAACTGGTGTGAGGCAATGTTCCTCTAAGTGTATAGTGAATATCTTAATGAACTCGTATTGCCACCATTTATAGTCAAATGTTGAAGTGTGTTCTCTGACTTTTCCAAATCCTTATGTGGAGTACGCCATGACTCTCTTCTATTATTTTCACTGTTTAATGTGTATACTGAGTGATTGTCTAATTCACTAATAATGTCAAAGTTGGCTGTTCTACATAATTAACTAGAACAAATAACTTATTCTGGGTAGATAGTATGATATCAGTGAGTGATATCAGTGAGTGATATCAGTGAGTGATATCATTGTGAAATTGCGCAAAGAAAGAAGTATGCGTATATTCACTGTAAATAAAACCGAAGCTGCGTCTTTTTGTTCAAAACAATTTAAATATCAAACTCCATATGAAACTAAATAGTACATTGAACAGATATATGAATTTAAGAATGCAAGTCACATCTTATATCTTGTGGAATTCTTATGAAAAAAGATAACTAGTGTAATTTGTGTGCCAAATCAAATTTAAGAGACTAAATACTGTAAAACCAACCCTATGCTAGTAGGGAAATGTTCAGGGGTAAAGTTCAGGGGCACCCTGTACAATATAAAGTGCTCATGGTATGACCTAGATGGTCGATTTCATATATATATATATATATATATATATATATATATATATATATATACGATACACACAGACCGTGCATGGCACAAGGAACTCTTCTAGGATGATTAAATCCACTATAGTTCGAATAAAAAAAGTAATGGTAAATGACAAATACTATAGTTTTTCTTTTTCATGATGCTAGCCCGACGTGGGCAACGGGTCACTCGCAAAGAGGTCCCATAAATATAGCTTCCCTCACCAGCTATCTGCAAAGCAGATAGGATCCAGCTTTGGGACAGGATCTAGGGTTTAAATCAGCCTACCCCAGCTACATTTAGAACCTCAATATAAGCAAAAGACTCGCTGCCTTCACGTCAGATTGAATACATCAAAGAAAAAGGGTAACTATTATATTTTTAACCAAAAACCAAAACTTAAACCTCAACTGGCAGAATTGAGCGTCCACTTTTCAAGGCACATAACATGTCCGTTTCAAGATGGGAATGAACTCAGACTAGTTCCCTGAGTTTTTTTATGGTACACACAGACTGTGCATGGAACAAGGAACTCTTCTAGGATGATTAAATCCACTATAGTCCGAATAAGTGGTAAATGACAAATACTATAGTTTTTCTTTTTCATGATGCTAGCCCGGTCTGTGTGTATCATAAAAAACCTCAGGTTTCCCATCTTGAAACAGACATGTTATGTGCCTTGAAAAGTGGACGCTCAATTCTGCCAGTTGAGGTTCAAGTTTTGGTTTTTGGTTAAAAATATAAGTTGCCCTTTTTTCTTTGATGTATTCAATCTGACGTGAAGGCAGCGAGTCTTTTGCTTATATTGAGGTTCTAAATGTAGTTGGGCTAGGCTGATTTAAACCCTAGATCCTGTCCCAAAGCTGGATCCTATCTGCTTTGCAAATAGCTGGTGAGGGAAGCTACGTTTTTGGGACCTCTTTGCGAGTGACCCATTGCCCACGTCGGGCTAGCATCATGAAAAAGAAAAACTATAGTATTTGTCATTTACCATTACTTATTCGGACTATAGTGGATTTAATTATCCTAGAAGAGTTCCTTGTTCCATGCACGGTCTGTGTGTATCATAAAAAACCTCAGGGAACCATTCTGAGTTCATTCCCACACACACACACACACACACACACATACACATATATATAATGCAAACCCACAAGAAAAAAGAAAAATGATTACAAGGTCTTTCGTGTATTCAGAAGTACACCTCGTCAGCGAATGAAGGGAGAAGGCGAGATGACAAATATATATATATATATATATATATATATATATATATATATATATATATATATATACTGTATAATATATATAAACAACGGGACGGGAGATAAAAAGATTAGCACCTGATTAACAAAAGTTAATTAGAGGCAAAAGGTATTTTAACAGGATATTGTCAATTTTATACATTCCCGCACTATTATTTGTTTTTAACGAGCGCTTTAGAACTATCCCACTTGATACTATGATTACATCTATACATAGGGTTAAACAATGCATTAGAATTATTTGCTGTTCTACACGCAAATTTATGCTGTTTTACAAATTTACCCTAATATCTAACGTTTTACCCGTTTGGCCTATATATAGAGTTACATTGTGTGCATCCGATCGAATACACGAAAGGCCTTGGAATAATTTTTCTTTTTCCTTGTGGGTTTGCATCATTCATTCATTTCACGTGTTTAGTTGTGAAATTCACCCCCTATATATATATATATATATATATATATATATATACATACACACCTAGTTTTGTTGAAAATAATAGGCGAGCTCAGAATACAGCATAATGCCGTGTTCAGTGCTTAACCAGTTTAAGAAAACCGTAGTTCTGCATGGTCATAAAGCCTTCAGAGTATGAATTAACTGGCAGGAGGTAATTTTTTATGGATGTATGTAATTGATTGAGTCCAGTCAAAGCCAGAATTGTGTGCATATTACGCACTGCGACTGCGTACCTTCAACCATCATTTGAATAAGTTGCTATATTTTCTTATATGTTAAATATCATTAGTTTTCATTTAAATTTGCACTTTATGAGTTAGTATAATATTTGTATTATTAAGTTACTACGTATTGTATCTGAGATGAGACTGTATAATAAATCATGTAATGAATTGGGTTACGTACATTGCCTAATAAATTGTTATAATAACTTATATCGTCCGTTTTCTTATCACAAGAATTATCTATAGTCACCTTATTTTATTATGGCGCGGAAGTATTTTATTGAATTGGTGGTTCATATTGCATTTTACACTACAGAAGTGAGGTTACAACTTCTTAATGATTGCACACAGCGTTCACTAAGGTGGTATTTGGGGTCCCTTTCTGTTTTCTATCTTATGTGAACAGAGGAATCATCGTTGTTTATTTAGGGTGAAGCCAATAAATTATTCTTAAATAAAGCTAATAAAACTCCTGTGTTTAACGTCTTGCTTTTATCCATCGATTTACATGCACCAGTGCTTGTCAGTATAAGGCAAAATTTTTCTTTGGAAACATGAACTAAACAGAAATTGAAGACGGGCTAAGTCGTGACCACGTTGCAACAACGCTTCCAACATAATTACATAAGTTAAGCAACGTTGGGTTTGATCAGCAGTTGGATAGGTGACCGTCCTTTCCGTCTAGATGATGTAGCAACCTGTGGTTTGTATTTAATGTAAAGCTGTAGCCCCACCCCCGCTGTCATATGACCTTTGCCGTTGACAGAGGTTAAACAACCATAAACACACACACACACACACATACACAGGTCTCAAGGCTCAGTTTAGCCTCAGTATCTTCAATCGCGGACTATCTTAATATTTCCAGTATTATTAATAATATTTCAGACACACGTTTTTTTTTCTTTTATTCTTTACCCTCGAAACAGACAGACTTCTTTCATGTCTGGAAACATTAAAGGCGGCTTATCTCGTTCTGACTTCTGCTGCAAAAGCTTTTATCTCATTTTATAATACAAATAAATTTTAGTGCGTGACGTCATCCTAAAAAAGTCTAAATATCAGCCCCTTTTTTCCTCCTCACCATCGACATATGTTCAGTGCTTTCTATCGACTTTCTGTAAATTCAAACCGTAATGGTTCGGAAGGCATGGAAACCAATCCTCTTGTGAGGTTCATATCTTTGTACTTGTCGTCCAACTGCCATATATAGCCTAACCTAACCTCAAAAAGTATTACCTACAGTAAATTTGGATCGATTTGTCAAGTAGGAGTTAATGGATAAAAAAGTGGCTTCCTATTGGTTCTACTTGGGGATTTATTATATATATATATATATATATATAATATATATATATAATATATATATATATATATATATATATATATATGGGATGATGATGATGATGATGAAGATGACTTTTTGTTTATGAACGCCTAAACAGGTTAAATAATCTGCAACAAATTTAAGTGCACACATTAACTGAGAGCCAGGGAAGGATTTAGTAGCACAGTCGCAAATCCCAGTCGACTGTCCCTACGTTATGTTTCGTGGCGTTTTGCTGCACAAGAATATATACAGGGTGTCCGAGAATTATCTGTACAAGTTTTGGCTGTTATTAAAAGTCAACCATGAAGTGTAGAAATTCCAGTGTTGTCCCATTTTACAGAGAATCTCATTAAGTTTTTTCTGATATCAAGTTTTGACAAGTTTTTTAGAAATTCCATTGTGTCCGAAATTATCTGTACAATTTCATCTTTTAATAAAATTCTTGATAACACACGTAAAATTCTTAAAGAAGATTATTTAGAATCTGTATTTTCAAAAGTTTCTTTTATTAAAGTAACGTTGTTACAAACATTCGATATGTACACAATCAGTGATTCGCAAAACATCCAATCGATAATCCAAATGTTGCCATGTACGCTGCAGCATATCCACATCAATTCGCTCAATAGCAGCTGTGATTCTTGCTTTTAAATCATCAATGTCTGTCACCCCTCACCTGCGTACAAAAAAGAAAAAACTTGTCAAAACTTGTTATCAGAAAACACGTAATGAGTTTCTCTTTAAAATGGGACAACACTGGAATTGCTACACTTCATGGTTGACTTTTAATAACAGCCAAAAATTGTACAGATAATTCTCGGACACCCGGTATATATATATATATGGTATCAGGACAAAATCCCCCCGTGGACAAAATCCCCTCGCGGACAAAATCCCCCATGGACAAAATCCCCCCGGACACAACCCCCCCCGGACACAATCCCCCCGCGGACAAAATCCCCCTAAGGCTTTAAAAAAAGAAGAATACGACTGACTTTATTAAAGAAGAAAAATTAAAAACACAATAAGAATAAGAATAAGAATAAGAAAAGAGGCTTCGTGAAATTTAAGTTTAGACATAAATTTAGTTTATTTTCCATCTCCAGAGGTGTTGGAAGTTATTTAACCCTTAGTGATGGAGTTTATTAAAAGCAATAAAGGTCAAACAAAACTACTGTGTGACGGATTTATTTATGTTAAGCAGAAAAACTTGGCAAATGGTGTTATATCTTACGAGTGTGACCGTCGACGTTCTCAAGCAACATGCAAACTTAAGTAAAGTTAAAGTGTTGAATAACGAAATAATTGAAAAGTTGCATCAACACACCCACGCACCGGATAATCCGCGATGTGAGGCTACAAAGGTAGCCCAAGCAATTAAAAAGCGTGCCTATGAAACTCAATAAACTACTCAGCAAATTATTACAGAAACTTGCTCTGCTCAAGCGGAAGAAGTAGTTGCTAAACTTCCTCCCCTTCACCACCTTCGTCGTAATGTTAGACGTTATAAACAGTTGAATGAAAATAGCATGCCTTTGCCAACTTCTGCCGAAGTTGGCAATAACAGCCAAAGACTACAGATGGAGAAAATTTTGTATTACACGATTCTTCAACAGACGGTAAAAAAATAATTATTTTTGGTACTCTCAAAACCTTAGATTTTTTAGCAAATTCACAGCATTGGTTCTTTGATGGAACGTTCAAGGTAGTTCCTGAAATTTTCACTCAGTTATACACAATACATGCTTTAACAGATCCTCACACAATACCCTGCATTTATGCACTCCTTCCTGATAAGACTCAAGGAACATATAACAAATTTTTGCAAGTAGTACGCAATTTAAAAGATTTCACCATTAGGAGTGCAATGATTGATTTTGAAAAGGCAATGCTAAATTCTTTGAGAAAAAACTTTGCAGAACTTGAAGTGAAAGGGTGCTTTTTCCATTTATGTCAGAATATTTATCGAAAAATACAGGAACACGGATTACAGAAAAAATATCAAGATGACAATGATTTTGCCTTAAAAATTCGAATGATACCTGCTCTAGCTTTTGTGCCTCCAGAAAAAGTTGTTGATGCTTTTGAACAATTATACGATTTTATACCAGTGGAAGGTTTGCCAATTCTCGATTATTTTGAAGATATTGGAAGATATTGAATTATATTGGAAGGCCATGCCGACGAGGACGAAGAGAACCCACTTTTAGCATTTCTATTTGGAATATGTACTCAAGAACAATTACAGAACTTCCACGTACAAATAACTCTGTCGAAGGCTGGCATAGACGCTTTGCATCTCTAACAGGATGCTCGCATCCAAACATATGGAAATTTTTAAAAGTTTTAGGGCAAGAAATAAGCTACCAACAGGCATTTATTTCTCAAATTATCGCTGGCTTGCCGACAGAACCGCAAAGGAAGAAGTATAAGTCTTCTTCTTCTCGCATTTTGAAAATTGTACAAGACTATAACAACAGGTCTATTTTTGATTTTCTTAAGGGAATTGCTTTTAATTTGTCTTTTTAAATTTTGAATTTTGTTTGACTTCGTGTTTTTAATTTTTCTTCTTCAATAAGGTCAGTCGTATTCTTATTTGTTTGCCCGGTTAGGTAATTGTACGCCCTTGACGATTGGTTAGGTTAAGTCGTGATATTTTTGTTAAAACTTTAATAAAGTCAGTCGTATTCTTATTTTTTTAATAAAGCCTTAGGGGGATTTTGTCCGCGGGGGGATTGTGTCCGGGGGGGTTGTGTCCGGGGGGATTTTGTCCGCGAGGGGATTTTGTCCACGAGGGGATTTTGTCCACGGGGGATTTTGTCCTAGAAGCATATATATATATATATATATATATATATATATATATAAGATAGATTGCAGCGAAACGATTGTGGGAGGGACAAGGGAAAATACTTTGATATCATTTTCTGAAGTAAAGAGGTTAATTAAAGAGTTAAAGACTGGTTCTGCGTCAGGGGTAGATGACTTATCGAATGAGTACTTAAAATATGCAAATGACTTAGTATGTCTCCATATATCATTGCTCCTATCAGCCATGCTGCCTCGCAGCTATATCCCCTGCAGAGTTCATGAGGGTATATATCTTGCTCCTGGTCAAAAATAAGGACGTAGACATTCTGTCCAGCAATAATTACGGGCCTATTGCTGTCGCTTCCAGCTTCTCGAAACTACTAGAAAAACTCTTGTTACGCCGATTAAATGATTTCCTATGGACATCTCCTAATCAGTTTGGCTTTAAAAGGTCCCACTCAACTGACCTGTGTATCTATGTACTTAAAGAAACAATATCTAAATACATTGACAGTAATTCAACTATTTATAGCTGTTTCCTAGATATAAGTAAGGCATATGATAGGGTGAACCACAATATTTTATTTTCAAAACTAGAAGACAGGAAGGTTCCCATGTACATATTAAATTTATTGAAATTTTGGTATTCCCACCAATCTTTCACTGTTAGGTGGGGCAATATACTATCCGAGTGTTTTGGCTCCTCTTGCGGGGTGAGACAAGGCTCCTTGCTCTCCCCTATGCTGTTTAATGTGTATATCAACAGATTAATTGCTCTTAATGAGGCAACAGTGGGATGTTGTATAGATAACACAAGGATAAATAACTTAGTTTATGCCGATGATATGGTGTTAATAAGACCCTCTGTTAAAGGTCTGCATCGGCTACTAAAAGTCTGCGAAGTATATTCGCAGAAACATGATATTATTTTTAATGTTACAAAAACTAACGTTATGCAATTTCATCCTAAAAGCTGTAATCAGCCAGCTGATATAAGGTTTAAAATGAATGGTGAAGTAATTGAGGAAGTACAAGAGTTTAAGTATTTGGGTGAAACCATTACCAGCTCCTTGAGTGATGACTCGGATATAAGAAAACAATGTCGAAGCCTGTGTGCTAAAGCGAATATGACCATAAGAAACTTTCGATTCTGTACAAGTGAAGCTAAAGACACTCTTTCGTATGGACAATATATACGGACAGCAACTCTGGGTGAATTATAAAAAAGGTTCTGGCAGAACTCTAAATTTGCTGCACAACAGGTCTTTTAGACTCTAATATAAATTACCCCCGAGATGCTCAGCTTCGCAAATGTTTGCTACCCGCAATGTCCCGAGCTTCCCGGAGGTAACAAGACGTGCCCAACACAGTCTAATGCAAAGAATTAAAAAATCAACCAACCCGATCATCCAAGCTATCCATGAGTCCTGCCATTTATCTTCTAAGCTATGGACTTCTTGGTACGAAAACGTCTGTCTGTAGCTCCACTTAACTTCGACATTACAGTATTATTTCTAATCAATTGTATATATTTCTATCCTTAGTATATGAACTGTCATTGTATTAATAATATTTGTCATATGAACTTTCGTCTGCCAATAAACATTTTCATTTTCATTTCATATATATAGGTCAGAGATAAACAAGCTTAATAAGGTTGCCAAATATCTTTGGCGGAGATTATTACAGTTGTAATTTTAACACACATGACGGTAATATTTTGTTGAAATTTCTCTGAACAAACTATTTAAATTTTGTTGACTAGGTTTTTTTTTTTTTTTTTGAAGGAAAATAGAGTAACCATAGTATAAAGGTAAGATCTTCACTCGTTTCTTAGTCTCCCGTTCACTTTAAAGTTGCTACACAGTGTAATCCTTTTAACAATAATTATTAAAAGTATTTCACTGCTGTTCAATGGCGTATTATTAGATATACGAAAGAGTAGTTTACAGAGAGAGCTGTTAGAACAAACCATTTCTTTTTCTTGTGCAGTTCTTGGTTTATTGCGCACATGACATATTGTAAGACAAACTGGACCTTAAAATTTATATTAATTTACTTTTGTCTGAAGATAGATAATAATTCAGTATAAACAGTGTGACACAATTTGCTTGCTGATATTGCTGCAAGTTGCAGCATACTTATATATACAGGGCGTCCCAAAAAAATGTATACACACTTTAAATACTTATAAAGGCAGTGTTTATTAAAATACATTTCATTTTCAAAATGTAATAGAATCTACAGACATTATTTAATTGTTTTGTCAACGCCTGTTTTCAAACTGACGTCCGTTCTGGTCCAGGCACTGCTGATAACGCGAAGCAATGGAATCGCAAACATCACGAAACATTTCGTTTGGTATTTGTGTGCATTCTCGTTCAATGGCTGCTCTCAATTCAGCGACTGTTGCAGGTTTTATAGCGTAGACTTTGTCTTTTAAGTATCCCCATAAAAAAAGTCTAGTGGTGTGAGGTCTGGTGAACGCGGAGGGTATTCTACGAAACCCCTTCGTCCAATCCACATCCACATCGTGCCAAGTACCACTCGCAATACTCCACTCTTCGGTCCGGATCATCTTCATTAATAGCATGGACTAATCTTGGAATGTAACTTTTCCATTGACAGCGCTTCAAAATGCGTTGGACAGACGATTCTGAAATTCCTACCTCACGACTCGCTTGCCGCACAGATTTTCTTGGACTTTGGTGATACGTTTCCAGTACTCTTTCTTGCTTTGTGGGGCTTGTCGATGTCCGTGGTCTTCCGGAACGCTTCTTGTGGACATTCTGAACAGTTCCATCGGCTTCAAACTTATCTCTAATTCGAGTGATGGTAAGTCGCGTTGGTGGATCTGTTTGAAACTCCCTCCTAAACTGTCTTTGCACTTCAACTGCGTTTTCACACTTCCAGTAGCATTTTAGAATGAATTTCCTTTGTTCAAAGCTTAGTCTGACTGCCATTATTAATTCTAATGGGTTTAACTTGGAAAGAAAGAAACATCAATTGAGCTATCAGCTGTTAAAGTGTGTATGCATTTTTTTGGGACGCCCTGTATATATACAGTATATATCGGGTGGTCCGAAAAAAATGACGCATTTTTTAAAAATTAATATCTCAGTAACCCCCTTCCTTATCATGACAATTTTTATATGCAAGATACTTTCAAACTTCTTTTTTTGAATGCAAGAAACGGAATTCTGATATCTTTTATAGTTTTCTCGCAATTAACAAAAGTAACAACATGGGTCAAAAAAACGAATATCATGAGAAAGGAAAAATTTAATCAGAAATTTAACTAATTAATTTACAGTAAATGATCGATTGGACCACCACTCTGTTGACACACTAATCTAAGTCTTTTCTTCCACACAAAAATAATACTTCTTACTTCATTAATGCCAATTTCTTGCCAAGATTCAAGTATTTTACTTTTTAATTCTGATTCCGTGAATTTTTCTCGTCGACCTCGGTAAACCTTCTCTTTTAGTAACTCCCAAATTGAGTAGTTCATAGGATTACAATCTGGGCTTTGTGGTGGCCACTCATTTTTCGTTATTAATTTTGGTGTATTGCTAATCAGAAACGACTGTGTGGCGTAGCTTGTATGCGACGGTGCTCCATCTTGTTGAAATATGAAATCATTTTCTTGATACAGGCGACGACAATCCGGCAACAATTTTGTTCTTAAAAGTTCAATGTAATTTGCAGAATTCACCTTTGTCTTTTCAGTTTCAATAAAATGAACATCTGTCTTGCCATTCCAAGAGACCCCTGCAGATATCATAACCTTTTTGGAGAATCTTGACGTTTCATGATACAATCTGTTTATTGAAATGTCACACTTTTTACCACGCCCGTAGACAACATCATTTTGACGGTTTCGCGGAATTTCTAGAGTGAAATCTTTTTCATCCGTGAAGACTATCTTTTTAATATCAACGACAGAGAAATTATCAAGTAACTTTCTGCACCTTGTTTTTCTTTTATCCTTAACAGTATCACTTTTCTAGAAGATACTATTCTTTTGAAGGCTTTTAGTTTTTGTGCTTTAATTATTCGGTGTACAGAAGTCTTTCCAATATTCAAATGTTTAGCAATTGTTCTTTGTGACAAATGACTTCCTGGTTTATCTTCTTGAGAGCAGATTTTATCGTTGATGTAATCCACATTTTCTGGAACCGAAGCTGTTTTAGGTCTACCGCTTCCTGGTTTTCTGGCAGTACTTCCCGATTCGCGAATCTTCTTTAAGAGTCTTTCCACTGCACGCCTTTTCCACTTTTTGCCTGGAAACTCTTGCAATAACCTTCCAGTCTTCCATCCTTTTTCACAGTAACAATTTTTAATGAGAATACGATCTTCCTCTGACAACATCATTAAGGGTACTGACGAATTGTTAAAAAATAAAAATATCCACAATTTGACTTGTTCATTCCTGTAGAGTTTTGTAATAACTTGCAAAATATCGCATGATATCGTATAAAAATGATATCGTATAAAAAACGGATATTATATTGCGATTTTTGTTTTTTTGACCCATGTTGTTACTTTTGTTAATTGCGAGAAAACTATAAAAGATATCAGAATTCCGTTTCTTGCATTCAAAAAAAGAAGTTTGAAAGTATCTTGCACATAAAAATTGTCATGATAAGGAAGGGGGTTACTGAGATATTAATTTTTAAAAAATGCGTCATTTTTTTCGGACCACCCGATATATATATCTGCATAAATATACTGAGCAATATAGTTCTCCTTGAAAGTGATAAAAAGGTCTTCTTTCCATATGAGTTCTCATATGTACAGAAAGTTCACAAAAATAAATAGACACCATGATAATTGTCATCAAAAACAAATGGTAAAACTCATCATTGGAATGACAGAAACAAGGTGACAATTTTAGGCCTAAATAATGCAATGGGGAAAGCAACACGATTCTAAATATTGATTCAATTATTATTTATTAACTTTTATTATTAAATCCAAAACTATGAAAAACAACTGACGGTGTCCATTTATATTTGTCAACCCACTTTACATCATCATAAAAATGTTAGGATGATAAAAAAGTGAATTATGCGTCCTCCAAATTATGACGTTAAGAGCATGAGTATAATTTAATACTTTTATTTTCCAAATTTCATTATTTATTCCCTTTACCAATTATTTTCATAAGTTCAAATGCCAATTATTATTTTCTCATATTATTATTATTATTATTATTATTATTATTATTAATTATAAGTAGTATTGACAAAATTGTTTGCAAGAAAATCTTTGAAAGATATTCTAATTATTTTTGTTCTTTGTTCTTTGTTCATTGTTCTTTGGAATTAGTTTGCCAAGGCAAATGAGGGAGCATCTAATTTTTGGTATATCATGCACTTGCTTAAAGGCTTAGATAAAAAGCATCGGATGATTATGGAGCGTGTCCTCAGAAATAACGCCTATTTTGCCCACCCAGAGAATATCTTACTCTCAATGATAACAGACACAAGAGGAGAGGTCAGAGAGCTGGCTCTTCAGCACATCATTCGAGCAAGAACTAGGAGCACCAATGCGAGAAATTTTGAGCTGCCAAAAACACTGAACTTTGAAGCAGACGATTATCCTAACATGATCGACTGGGACAACGAAACCATCACCCCTCTACCTATTTTACAGAATTTGACAAATGATGCTCTTCTTAAAGTTCGAAATGAACCACTTCAGCTTATTCTTTTTCCCTGTCACAGCCAGGGAGTAGAACATGCTGTAAATGTGGTAACAGAAGCATCACAAGATAGAATTGGTTACGAAAACAGACATAAATTTATTTTGAATATACTGGAGTCGAGAAAAAAGCTACCTGTGTTCCAATGGAAAGGCCAGTGGTGTCAGTAATTTACGATTTTAAATTTCTTAAGATGAATATTTTGGTTTTAATATACTTCAATTAAATTTCTTAAGGTGAATATTTTGATTTTAGTATGCTTCAATTGATTCTTTAAGTAATATACAGAGAAATATTTCTTCTTATTATTATATATATATATATATATATATATATATATATATATATATATATACAGGGTGTCCGAGAATTATCTGTACAATTTTTGGCTGTTATTAAAAGTCAACCATGAAGTGTAGAAATTCCGGTGTTGTCCCATTTTACAGAGAATCTCATTAAGTTTTTTCTGATACCACGTTTTGACAAGTTTTTTAGAAATGTACGCGAGTGACAGACATTGATGATTTAAAAGCAAGAATCACAGCTGCTATTGAGCGAATTGATGTGGATATGCTGCAGCGTACATGGCAACATTTGGAGTATCGATTGGATGTTTTGCGAATCACTAATGGTGCACAATCGAATGTTTGTAACAACGTTACTTTAATAAAAGAAACTTTTGAAAATACAGATTCTAAATAATCTTGTTTAAGAATTTTACGTGTGTTATCAAGAATTTTATTAAAAGATGAAATTGTACAGATAATGTTCGGACACACTGGAATTTCTAAAAAACTTGTCAAAACTTGTTATCCGAAAAAACTTAATGAGATTCTCTGTAAAATGGGACAACACTGGAATTTCTACACTTCATGGTTGACTTTTAATAACAGCTAAAAATTGTACAGATAATTCTCGGACACCCTATATATATATATATATATATATATATATATATATATATATATATATATATATATATATATATATATATATATATATATATATAACTTACTTTAACTTTACTTATATCATTATTTACTTTAATCTTTGTCATTTATCAGGTTTTTTTATTCAAAGAATTGGTTTCAATTTCATTTCAATTAAAAAAAAGGGGGGGCATATGCAACGGATAGGGGGGGCACATAGCGGTGTAATTACAGTATGTTCTTTAGGGGCCCAAAAGAAGCTCCGAGCAGTGTGTAGAATAAGAATACAAAATTTCGACCCCCCCCCTAATACACACCCTTTTATTATTTACTAGTAAGTTAATAGTATACAACAGAAATACGATAGGGTGAAGATATACTTACCAAGAGTTCACGATTGAAAAGCTCGGGACGGTAAGAAAAAAACCCTCGATTGGAAAGGAGTGTTTATAAACTTGTATTTAATAATGTTGTTGTGGTTAACGATGACCTCTTTTTGCGTGCTTTTGATTGTATTCTAGCCGTGTTTAAAGATATCTTGCCAGCCGAATGTAAAGTGGGTAAAACAATAGTATTGAACGGTAAGAAAGGCATTTATGTCGAGTATAGGCATCCGTATAACTTGAACGGTGAAGTATTGCTTGGACGGTTTTACCGTGTGGCGCAAAGTAATAACGATGTGAACGTAGACTCGATTACGTGTAAGTTTAACGTTTTGCGCCGTAAAACATAAAGTGTTTTGATGTATATTTAATTATTTAATTGTGTATATATATTTCCTATATTAATATGCAATTGATTATACGTTTCGTATATTATTATTTTTAATATATTTAGTTATTTAATATAACTGTATATATTTTTTTTCATGTACTAATATATTGATGGTATACTACAACGTTTTGTGTATTATTGATTATATATTCCTCGTTTGTATTTCTTATGCTATTATTATTTTTGATCATATATATTCCATTGTATACTTATTTTGATTATATATTCATCGTCCGTATTTCTTATGCTATTATTATTTTTGATCATATATATTCGATTGTATATTTATTTTGATATATTCATCGTTCGTATTTCTTATGCTATTATTATTTTTTATCATAAGCACACCGGACAAAAAATTAATCACCCCTCTCAGAATGTACCTAATAACGTGTGACGGCGCCTCTGGCCTTGATAACCGCACGAATCCGGCGAGTTTAGTATGCGGAGGTACGCCTGCTGGTTCAAATTCATCGTCACTGGAACGAGAGGGCCCATTTCGTGGTATGAAAAACATCCCCAGAACATCACGGAACCACCTCCAGCCTGAACAACACCTTCGACGCATTCAGGATTAAAGGCTTCATTGGACCTGCGATGTACTCGTCGCCTCCCATCATTGGAGAACAAACAAAAACGGGACTCATCGGACCAAATTACACGTTTCCAATCTGCCGCAGTCCAGTTTTTGTGCCTCTGAGCCCATTTATAACGTGCCAATTTGTGACTTGCTGTTAACAGCGACCTCTTCCGTGGTACCCTGCTCCAGATGTCCATCGCATGCAGCTCTCGTCGCAATGTCCGTTCGGAAATTGGTCGCTGGAGAACCTCATTGGTTTCTTGGAGCAATTGTTCTCTGGTTTGAAAACGATTTGCAGTTACTAGACGAGAACATGGCGGCGGTCCCTATTGTCGAGAATTGTTTTCCGGCCACAGTTACGCCGTCGAGTTTCAGTTGATTGCGAACTACACCACTCTTTGTAAACTCGCTGGACAGTACGCGTTGACACACCAACAAATTGGGCTACTTCAGACATTTTGTGTCCGTGGGCTCTGCCAAACACGATGGCTCCTTTTTGCCACTGAGTAACGTCTGCCTCACGACCCATTTTGCAGACTATATCCAACACACACTTTGTTCTTCACCACCTCACGAAACAGATCTGATCCTGTGTGCTACGTCACCGCTACTTGTCACTTACCAATGCTACATCAGCGCCCTCTGTGTGACCTTGAACTTCCTACTATCGGTGCTATTAGGGGTGACTAATTTTTTGTCCGGTGTGCTTATATATTCCATTGTATATTTCTGATTCCATTAATTTGTCTAAATAAACAGAATGCTGTAATGGTGTTTTATTTAATTCTTTTGGTTGTACACGGCATTTAATTATATCAATTGGCTGGCTTCTAAAATGGATTTCTAAACCAACTGTAAAGAATATATGCATTAATTAAATAAATAGCGCTATTTGGCAACTCAACCTGTACACCTGAACAAGCCATTTACGCCTTCTAAGCCAACTGGCTGTTTAAGTCAGAATGTTTGCTTTAGTTAAATAAATAGCGCAATCTAGCAACTCAACCTGTACACCTGAACAAGCCATTTACGCCTTCTAAGTCAACTGGCTGGTAAAGCCAGAATATATGTTTTAATTAAATAAATAGCGCAATCTGGTAGCTCAGCCAGATAAGCCAACTGGCTGATTAGGAACATATTAAGACAACGGTCGCTCGGCTGAAGTCTTAATATGCGCTTTGCTCCTGCCAGGCGAACACCTCTCTTCCTCTCTCTCCTTCTCCTCTCTTTCTCCTGGGGGATAACTCCGCCTCCAAGTTGCATACCCCTTGTTGCTCTTGCAACATTCCCCCTCCCCCTTTTTCGTTGTAGAAAAATTCAGAATAAAAGGAAATTAGACTACTAATAATAAACGAGAAAGAATACATCTTTAAATTATCGAGAAATGTATTATTAAAGCTCCACCATATATATATATATTATTATTTATCTACGCAAGTTGTTAAAGAAAATGAGTTGTAAAATGGGACAACACTGGAATTTCTACACTTCATGGTTGACTTTTAATAACAGCCAAAAATTGTACAGATAATTCTCGGACACCCTGTACATTCCTTTTGTCATCTCACAAATTAGATTCTTGAGACCATTTTGTCCTCTTTGAAATTGAAATATTGAAGAATAAAGTTCCTTTATTCCATTTTAAAATTAAAAAATATATATGTTACAGGGAATCTGTGTAACTAGGGATTTCATGAAATCCCTAAAATATTCAGGGATTTCATGAAGGGTAAATCGTGATATTATCGTTAGTTTTAACGAAAATATCATGACTTAACCTAACCAATCGTCAAGGGCGTACAGTTGACCTAACCGGGCATTCAGTTAACCGGGCATTCACTAATTTTCCCGTAGATTTAATGAAAATATCACGACTTAACTTTACATGGAATCTCTAAACATTTTAGGGATTTCATGAAATCCCTAGTTATACAGATTCCCTGTAACATATATACATATTTAATCACGCTTGGAAATTGTGCAGTGCCCAGGAAACCACACCCTATAGTAATGTCGAAGTCACCGTGTTTGTACCTGTTCCCTCTTATTTATTTAGGCATATTTTAATACAGATACAATTTAGGCTTCAGCTATTTTGTTCCATCCTGTCCACTGTGTCCAGTATACTCACACAATGCTATTTGTCATAATTTAGAAATAAAATAACTATTTTTTACCTAATAAACGAGTAAGCTAAGTTAACATTTGTCTTAATTGAGAATCGCTGATGAAAACGTTCATCAAATTGAAGAAGAATTGTGCAGTGCCCAGGAAACCACACCCTATAGTAATGTCGAAGTCACCGTGTTTGTACCTGTTCCCTCTTATTTATTTAGGCATATTTTAATCCAGATACAATTTAGGCTTCAGCTATTTTGTTCCATCCTGTCCACTGTGTCCAGTATACTCACACAATGCTATTTGTCATAATTTAGAAATAAAATAACTATTGTTTACCTAATAAACGAGTAATCTAAGTTAACATTTGCTTTAATTGAGAATCGCTGATGAAAACGTTCATCAAATTGAAGAAGAATTGTGCAGTGCCCAGGAAACCACACCCTATAGTAATGTCGAAGTCACCGTGTTTGTACCTGTTCCCTCTTATTTATTTAGGCATATTTTAATACAGATACAATTTAGGCTTCAGCTATTTTGTTCCATCCTGTCCACTGTGTCCAGTATACTCACACAATGCTATTTGTCATAATTTAGAAATAAAATAACTATTGTTTACCTAATAAACGAGTAATCTAAGTTAACATTTGCCTTAATTGAGAATCGCTGATGAAAACGTTCATCAAATTGAAGAAGAATTGCGAGCAAAGAGTACAGAGGATGAAGGGAAGAACTAACTTTGGTGGAGACTCTCTTGAATACCGAAAGGCTGACGAGGAAAGACGTGATAATAATGATCCTCGATATGCTGATCGCTGGAATTGATCCGATGATTACACTGGGGAACAAATTTCAAATTTTTGTCTATTGAATTAGATTTGACAGTTAGTTCTAGGTAATTTGGGTGCGCTGAGCACGAATGTTTACTCGGTTTTGCTCTATCAGGTCCTGATTTTGCTCAACACCCCTCCTCTTTCGTCGTATTCATAAAAAGGTTTTTTTCTCAATACTCGCTAAGTCTTTTTGCAGTTACACATTATGCAACTAGGTTTTTATCTAGGTATTTGTACCTATTGTTATGGTATTGTTGTATTATGTATATTTTATATGTAACACCCTAAAAATATTTTTAATTTTGTCATTTTTAACCCATTTTAATATTAGTAAATTAAGCTAAAAATATCATAGAATTCTAAAATTTTCTCGAGCGTTCCTGTTCTCTGTAGAGTATTCTAGAGGGACAACTAAAATATATAAAAGCGACTCGTTTCCAGAGTTAATCAGTCAATTCAATCAGTCAGTCAGTCAGTTGAGTTAGTTAATTAAGTTTGGGCATTAACATAATTTTGAATTGGCATATGATTTAGTGAGTAATTTTGTCATCGTGATTTAATATAGTTGATTTAATTAGACGTAATTGATATTGTACCTACTCATCCGTGTTTCTAGTTTAATTTCATAGATTGTAAGTACCTATTTCATAATAAGTACCTATTTAAACTAATTTTGTGTTTATATTTCAGATTTCTTAAATTTATATGAATTAAGGGCTTTAAATACCTTTACAAATTGGCAGAACAATCAAGCAATATGTCATCAAGCACTAGAAAGTTCAAATGCAAAAAACAACCCTGATTCCTTCTGTTATATATGTGGAAATTTTACACTTCCACATCAACGAGCAAATATAACTGACTTCGTAAAAAGAGCTTACTTAGCTTATTTTGGCATAAAACTGGGGGACCAAGAAATCGTGGGCTCCACATAAAGCCTGCACAAATGCATTGAAAGACTGCGACATTGGACGAAGGGTTCGGATTCAAAAATACCTTTTGGAGTTCCGATGGTAAGTTTATGATTTCATAAAACTACGTAATTTAATCATAGTATACTGTAACTTACCTAAATGTAATTGTAACTTAGGTACATAAACAAAAATTTACAGACAATGTTTATAAGAATCTCAAATATTGCATAAGGTTGAAACACATAGAAATGTTAAATGTTGGGTGATAACTTTTGATAAAATTCATAAAAACAAGTCTCTCGTCGCTTTTGTTAACGCTTTACAATTTTTTTTCCATATCAGGTGTGGCGAGAGCCTACTAACCACGAGACCGATTGCTACCTTTGCTTTGTCAAGACTTCGGGCTTCACTAAGAAAAATAAACATTGTATCGAGTACCCAAATTTCGACACCGCGATACGACCTGTGCTACATTCAAATGAGATCCCCATTCCAAAATTTAAGGGTCTGCCAACTCAAGAATTAGTTGAAGATGTTCCTGAAAATATTGTTATGCACTTTGAGGAGTCAGACACCGATTTTGACCCCAGCGTATTTGAAAGTCAAAACGATCCGCAAAAGTTTAACCAGGCCGAGTTGAATGATCTTGTAAGGGATCTAAATTTGCCAAAAAAGGCTGCGGAAATTTTAGCTTCAAGACTTAAAGAGAAAAACTTGCTTACTTCAAACACATACATTTCATTTTACAAAAAAGAGAAGAAGAACTTGTTAAATATTTTAGAACAGAGGATAGTTTAGTATATTGCTGCGACATAGTTGGTTTGTTAAAGAAGATGGGGGTTGAGTCTTACGATGCAAATGATTGGCGCTTGTTTTTAGACAGTTCGAAAAGAAGTCTTAAGTGTGTGTTGTTGCATAATGGCAATCTATACGGCTCGATACCGATGGGCACTCAACAAAATTAAAAGAAAAGTATGAACATATAGAAAAGGTTTTAAATCTTATCAAATATAGGGAGCACGAGTGGATCATATGTGTTGACTTAAAAATGGTTAATTTTCTGCTAGGACAACAAGGAGGGTTATACTAATATCCCTGCTTCCTTTGCTTATGGGACAGCAGAGCCAAGGAAGAACATTATTTCAAACAAATCTGGCCAGCACGAACATCACTTACTGTCGGAGAAAAAAACGTAATTAATCCACCTTTAGTGAGCAGAGATAAAATCATATTTCCTCCTCTGCATATAAAACTAGGCCTCATTAAACTATATGTAAAAGCTTTAGATACGAACGGCGAGTGTTTCAAATACATAACTTCAAAATTTCCAAGTTTAAGTTATGAAAAAATCAAGGCGGGAATTTTCGACGGTCCACAAATAAGAACAATGATTAAAGACAGCAATTTTCCTAATGTCATGAATGAACGCGAAAAAAATGGCTGGTTCTCATTCGTGGACTTGATAGAAAACTTTTTAGGCAATTATAGGGCAGATAACTACGAAGAAATCGTAAAAAAAACTTTTAAGGGACTACAAAGAGTTAGGTTGCAATATGAGCATAAAAATGCATTTTTTGAATAGCCATCTTGACCAATTTCCAAGTAATTTAGGTGATGTAAGTGACGAACAAGGGGAGAGATTCCACCAAGATATCAAAATTATGGAGGAACGGTACCAAGGCCGCTGGGATTCCCACATGATGGCTGATTACTGCTGGTGCTTGAAAAGAGACCTGCCATCAACAAGCAAATACGCTAGAAAGTCTTACAAAAGAAAAATTTTGCCACAGTGAAAGCTTCATATGTTTGTTTTTTATTTTAAGTCATTTCTATCGTTATAATGTAATTTTACTGTAGTTTGAACTGCTTGTATTCATGAAACTTGAAAAAAAAATTTAACACATGACTTAATTTTTTAGTCCTAATTTGAAAAATCTGGAAAATGGCACATAGGCTGTCGACAAGAATCAGGACCTGATAGAGCCAAACCGAGTTGAAATTCGTATTCAGCGCACCCAAATTACCTAGAATCAAGTGTCAGATATCATTCAATAAAATACGTGTTGCCCAGTGTTATAATTTGTTTGGTGAAGCACCTCATTTCCATTGCATCATAAGTGAAAGTTGTTTGTCATCTTCTGGTCAGTTATTTTTTATTTTTTTCCAAAGCATATTTTGTTTATCAAATCTCGACATTTCATATTTGTTTTCGTTATTTAATTAATAATTAATTTGAAATTGTAACAGGTAATGCCACATTATGAATTCAAAAGCCGTTGTCTGTCACTTACTGTAGGATACGGCACTTCGTGGATTTTAGCAAACGTACTTTTATGATACAGCTACATCAGTATCTAAGGTTAAAACGTATTGTAAAACTCCCATAGTTTGAAAACGTTTTCATTTTAAACATTTCATACCATGGACTTCACTATTTATTTGAGACTTCTCGTACCCTGAGTTATACTCTTTATTTCAGACGTCTCATACCCTGGGCTTTACCCTTTACTTGTTTGCTCGGAATCGTGGGGGACAGAATCGTCTTCAAGAAGAAATTGATTCCGTGTTGGGAGACGGCAAAGAACCAATCACAAGGTCTCAACTGGCGCATCTCTCCTTCCTCAAAGCATGCGTGAAGGAGACCCTCAGGTTCTGCCCCATCTGTATTTTGCCACTGTCAGTTGATAATTAATTAATTATAGTTGAAGTAATTTATTTTTCTTTTTACTCAAAATTATGTAAACAAAACAATTCATTAAGAAGATAGAAACCAAAAACGTTCAAACTGTAAATGTTCAAACTGCAGTCCGTAAATTTGTGAAACCATCTACTGTACATTTATGTCACTTCTCGTGCATAAGAGCTAAACGACGTCGTGGTCATTGTCGTAACTCCGCATCCTGTCGATCAGCAAAGTTAAGCGACACTGGGTCAGGGTAGTAATTGGAAGGGAGACTGTGCTCCGCGTCTAGATTATGTTATGACTATTGGTTCCCTTTACGCAATAGGTTATGCAACTTCAACATTACATTTCTTTTACATAAACTACTACGGACAATGTGTAACACCGAAGTAGACATTGGCACAGTATTTATGAATATTCACTTCCAGTTCGAAAATAATGCATGCCCTGCCTGGCTCGTAAATCACCGAATTCAGACGTCTACAAAAATGTGAGCATTCGGAAGAAATCTGCCAACATCTCTACTAGAATGTTACGCACTGTTCTTAGTCGTAGCTTACGTATAAGATAATTGACATATGCAAACGGCTTCATGACATGTAGCTTGAACATTTACCGTATTAATGAATGACAAATGAATGAATAACGTCTGGTCTATTTTGAAATATTTTTGTTTCAGAATTTTTCCTCCTACTTTCGCTAATACAAGAGTTTTAGAAGATGCCGTTTTCAGTGGGTATTTGGTTCCAAAAAGAGTAAGTAAGGGTTAATTTATATAATAATAATAATAATAATATAATAATAATAATAATAATTAACCAAAATATAAATTAGATACTTTTCATTATTTATTAATTATTAATGTTAAATTTGGAATAAAATAATTAGGGAAGTAAAGAGTAAGTATTCATAAATTCGGTTTACCTTTTAGTATCAAGTTGCCGTTTTCAATCATATTGTCAATATGAATGACTCAGTCTTTCCGAAAGCAAACGAATTTTTGTCCGAACGCTGGGGACGGGACCAGCCCCTGGGCAATTCATTCTTTCGCCTCTCTCCCTTTCTCGCATGGACCAAGAATGTGCATAGGAAGAAAGGATTGCAGAACAGGCAATGCACATCTTTTTGGCGAGAATAATATCTTTTTTTTTACGGTTCATAATAATGATAATAATAATGATAATAATAATGATAATAATGATAATGTGTGGGATTGTTTAACTTCCTTCGTAACGCAAAAGTCATTTGATGGAGAGGACCTACAGCTTGAGGTGCGATTGAGTAAACCACCTGATGATAAATGTTTAGATTGTTTTCAATGTTTGAGCAATCAAATTAATATGTCCCAAAGGCCATTTTATATTCGAATCCCCCGACCTCAGTGCCTTCAATTCACACGTAAAGAAACGGTGTTACCCTCTGAGCTACGGATGCTGCCGTATATATAGGGTGTCCCAGCAGGAAATGTCAAGAATGCACCATTTGACTCTTTGGGTATTTCTAAGTAGAAAGTATTATATCGACATGTGCCTGATTCCCAACCGTTACCGAGATACAGGCCTCTACATCTGGGTAATTAAAACAATAAAAAGGCGATCTTAGATACTATTTAATGAGACTTGTGGTTTACAAAAAGTACAAACATACAATACACTATTGCACTTATTGCAGAATGGTTTCAAAGTGACCCCCTCCTTCTTCAATGCACGCGGCGAGCCTCCGATCCATCGAGTCTTGCCAAGGAAAACGCGGAAGTTTATTTCTGAGGTTTATGAACGCATCCTGTATACGTGCAACCAACTGCTCCACGTTTGCAGAGTACACAACACACCCTGAAAAGAAACGTGACTCAGTGTGCAGCTGTTAAGACGTACCTAAATAAATAATGTAAATAAATAATGTGAGGATCTGCACAGTTGCCAATGTATCATTAAATGTCATTGAATATTATCTAAGATCGGCTTTTTATATGTTATAGTTACCCAAATGTAGAGGCCTGTATCTCGGTAACGGTTGGGAATCAGGCACATGTCGATATAATACTTTCTTCTTAGAAATACCCAAAGAGTCAAATGGTGCATTCTTAACATTTCCGCGTGGAACACCCTGCGTATATATAAAATCTTACTTGCAGATCGCTTCAACGATGGACTACAAATATGAAGATATGGAAATGGTATTCAAGTTTCATTTCAGTCCCATCTCAACCTCTGAAGTTTGGATTCACTGAAAGAAAACGATAATAATATATATATATATATATGTTAAACACCGACCGTGCATGGAACAAGGAACTCTTCTGGGAAAATTAAATCCACTATAGTCCGAATAAGTAACGGTAAATGACAAATACCATAGTTTTTCTTTTTCATGATGCTAGCCTGACGTGGGCAACGGGTCTCTCGCAAAGAGGTCCCATAAATATAGCTTCCCTCACCAGCTATCTGCAAAGCAGACAGGATCCAGCTTTGGGACATGGATCTAGGGTTTAAAGCAAGCCTAGTCCCACTACATTTAGAACCTCTATATAAGTAAAAGACTCGTTGCATTCACGTCGGATTGAATAAATCAAAGAAAAAGGGGTAACTATTGTATTTTTAGCCAAAAAACAAAACTTAAACCTCAACCGGGACATTGAGCGTCCACTTTTCAAGGCACGTAACACGTCCGTTTAATATACACAAACTCAGAATGGCCCCCTGAGAAAGTTATATGTTAAACACAGACCGTGCATGGAACAAGGAACTCTTCTGGGAAAATTAAATCCACTATAGTCCGAATAAGTAATGGTAAATGACAAATACCATAGTTTTTCTTTTTCATGATGCTAGCCCGA